>OZ024874.1:11290000-11610000 GCA_964017185.1 Rugalucina vietnamica | reverse complement strand
AACTTGGAAGTCGGAACTCGGAACTTGGAAGTCGGAAGTCGGAAGTTGGAAGTCAAAAATATGAAGTCCCTATCCTTGACGTGACGTCACATGACATGACCTATATGTATTTGTCTGTCTGTCTGTCTGTTTGTCTGTATTTATGTATGTATGTATGTATGTATGTATGTATGTATGTATGTATGTATGTATGTATGTATGTATGTATGTATGTATGTATGTATGTATGTATGTATGTATGTATGTACATGTATGTATGTATTTATGTATGTATGTATTTATGTATGCATGTGTAACCTGAATATGTACGATCGCGTGCGTGCGTGCGTGCATGCTTGCGTGCGTGCGTGTGTCCGTCGGTGCCTGCGTGTGTGTGTGTGTGTGTATGTCTTTGTCAAACTCAGGAATTGCTATTTCAGAAGTAAGAACAAAGAAGTCAGAACTATGAAGTCGGAAGTTGGAAGTCGGAACTCGGAACTTGGAAGTCGGAACTCGGAACTTGGAAGTCGGAAGTTGGAAGTCGGAACTAAGAAGTCAGAAATAAGAAGTCCCTATCCGGCTTTCGTAATATAAAGCGTTTTCCTACATTGAACGGTTCTCCAGAAATCCCATGCTGCTGGTCATTTTCGTGCTGCTAGCAGGATGAAATTTGCCTTTTGCCGACACCGTTCCGCCAAGACGATGAAAATCCATACTGCTATACTACTCGACAGTTAGCCCTCCCAGCGCATGTATTTAGAGATATAAAGCGTTTTCCTACATTGAACGGTTCTCCAGAAATCCCATGCTGCTGGTCATTTTCATGCTGCTAGCAGGACGAAATTTGCCTTTTGCCGATACCGTTCTGCCAAGACGATGAAAATCCATACTGCTATACTACTCGACAGTTAGCCCTACCAGCGCATGCATTTAGAGATATAAAGCGTTTTCCTACATCGAACGGTTCTCCAGGAATCCCATGCTGCTGGTCATTTTCGTCCTGCTAGCAGGATGAAATTTGCCTTTTGCCGACACCGTTCCGCCAAGACTTTGAAAATCCATACTGCTATACTACTCGACAGTTAGCCCTACCAGCGCATGTATTTAGAGATATAAAGCGTTTTCCTACATTGAACGGTTCTCCAGAAATCCCATGCTGCTGGTCATTTTCATGCTGCTAGCAGGACGAAATTTGCCTTTTGCCGATACCGTTCCGCCAAGACGATGAAAATCCATACTGCTATACTACTCGACAGTTAGCCCTACCAGCGCATGCATTTAGAGATATAAAGCGTTTTCCTACATTGGCGGTTCTCCAGAAATCCCATGCTGCTGGTCATTTTCATGCTGCTAGCAGGACGAAATTTGCCTTTTGCCGATACCGTTCCGCCAAGACGATGAAAATCCATACTGCTATACTACTCGACAGTTAGCCCTACCAGCGCATGCATTTAGAGATATAAAGCGTTTTCCTACATTGAACGGTTCTCCAGAAATCCCATGCTGCTGGTCATTTTCGTGCTGCTAGCAGGATGAAATTTGCCTTTTGCCGACACCGTTCCGCCAAGACGATGAAAATCCATACTGCTATACTACTCGACAGTTAGCCCTCCCAGCGCATGTATTTAGAGATATAAAGCGTTTTCCTACATTGAACGGTTCTCCAGAAATCCCATGCTGCTGGTCATTTTCATGCTGCTAGCAGGACGAAATTTGCCTTTTGCCGATACCGTTCTGCCAAGACGATGAAAATCCATACTGCTATACTACTCGACAGTTAGCCCTACCAGCGCATGCATTTAGAGATATAAAGCGTTTTCCTACATCGAACGGTTCTCCAGGAATCCCATGCTGCTGGTCATTTTCGTCCTGCTAGCAGGATGAAATTTGCCTTTTGCCGACACCATTCCGCCAAGACTTTGAAAATCCATACTGCTATACTACTCGACAGTTAGCCCTACCAGCGCATGTATTTTGAGATATAAAGCGTTTAACTACATTGAACGGTTCTCCAGAAATCCCATGCTGCTGGTCATTTTCATGCTGCTAGCAGGACGAAATTTGCCTTTTGCCGATACCGTTCCGCCAAGACGATGAAAATCCATACTGCTATACTACTCGACAGTTAGCCCTACCAGCGCATGCATTTAGAGATATAAAGCGTTTTCCTACATTGAACGGTTCTCCAGAAACCCCATGCTGCTGGCCATTTTCGTGCTGCTAGCAGGATGAAATTTGCCTTTTGCCGACACCGTTCCGCCAAGACGATGAAAATCCATACTGCTATACTACTCGACAGTTAGCCCTACCAGCGCATGCATTTAGAGATATAAAGCGTTTTCCTACATCGAACGGTTCTCCAGAAATCCCATGCTGCTGGTCATTTTCGTGCTGCTAGCAGGATGAAATTTGCCTTTTGCCGACACCGTTCCGCCAAGACTTTGAAAATCCATACTGCTATACTACTCGACAGTTAGCCCTACCAGCGCATGTATTTAGAGATATAAAGCGTTTTCCTACATTAAACGGTTCTCCAGAAATCCCATGCTGCTGGTCATTTTCATGCTGCTAGCAGGACGAAATTTGCCTTTTGCCGATACCGTTCCGCCAAGACGATGAAAATCCATACTGCTATACTACTCGACAGTTAGCCCTACCAGCGCATGCATTTAGAGATATAAAGCGTTTTCCTACATTGGACGGTTCTCCAGAAATCCCATGTTGCTGGTCATTTTCATGCTGCTAGCAGGACGAAATTTGCCTTTTGCCGATACCGTTCTGCCAAGACGATGAAAATCCATACTGCTATACTACTCGACAGTTAGCCCTACCAGCGCATGCATTTAGAGATATAAAGCGTTTTAGTTGGTTGGGGCCGGAGCTTCTTGTCTGTTGCTTGGCCCACCGGGGTCCAACTGGTGTTTTTCTTTTGCTCCGGAGTTAGTAGGTTATTCGGCGCCCAGGGATCTTCATCGTCGGGCAGCTTACTCAATCTGTGAGTCCTGGTTTTTGATTCATCAGGATGTTTATCATGATTTATTTGTTTGTTCTTGATGATTCATTGACTAGTTAGAGATTCACCACGAGGACCGAAGAACTAACTAAATGTTGTGAACCACTGCAGAAGCTGAGGGTGAGGTTAGGTACCTGTAAAACCGGTTTAAGCCCGCCAGTAACTTTGTGTTACTGATCGTTCCAAGTCGATACTTCTGTAGTGGTTCTTTTTGTTTTATGTCTTGGTGTTTAAAATTTTTTGTGCTGTTGGCGCCTTATGTATGTTTTCATATTTTTAGTTAAGTTAAGGTAACTGAGTGGCCACCTATTGGGAAAATAGCTGCTCATTCGGCTTACGATATGTTTCATGGTATAAGTACCTGATTGTTAGTTTGGTTTTTTCCCACCTCGGTTTTTGGAGTGGGAATCTTTTTCTGATTGCGCCTTTTCCTGATCTTTGCCTACTTGTACCTTTTCCTACATCGAACGGTTCTCCAGAAATCCCATGCTGCTGGTCATTTTCGTGCTGCTAGCAGGATGAAATTTGCCTTTTGCCGACACCGTTCCGCCAAGACTTTGAAAATCCATACTGCTATACTACTCGACAGTTAGCCCTACCAGCGCATGTATTTAGAGATATAAAGCGTTTTCCTACATTGAACGGTTCTCCAGAAATCCCATGCTGCTGGTCATTTTCATGCTGCTAGCAGGACGAAATTTGCCTTTTGCCGATACCGTTCCGCCAAGACGATGAAAATCCATACTGCTATACTACTCGACAGTTAGCCCTACCAGCGCATGCATTTAGAGATATAAAGCGTTTTCCTACATCGAACGGTTCTCCAGAAATCCCATGCTGCTGGTCATTTTCGTGCTGCTAGCAGGATGAAATTTGCCTTTTGGCGATACCGTTCCGACAAAACTTTGAAAATCCATACTGCTATACTACTCGACAGTTAGCCCTACCAGCGCATGTATTTAGAGATATGAAGCGTTTTCCTACATTGGACGGTTCTCCAGAAATCCCATGCTGCTGGTCATTTTCATGCTGCTAGCAGGACGAAATTTGCCTTTTGCCGATACCGTTCTGCCAAGACGATGAAAATCCATACTGCTATACTACTCGACAGTTAGCCCTACCAGCGCATGCATTTAGAGATATAAAGCGTTTTCCTACATCGAACGGTTCTCCAGAAATCCCATGCTGCTGGTCATTTTCGTGCTGCTAGCAGGATGAAATTTCCCTTTTGCCGACACCGTTCCGCCAAGACTTTGAAAATCCATACTGCTATACTACTCGACAGTTAGCCCTACCAGCGCATGTATTTAGAGATATAAAGCGTTTTCCTACATTGAACGGTTCTCCAGAAATCCCATGCTGCTGGTCATTTTCATGCTGCTAGCAGGACGAAATTTGCCTTTTGCCGATACCGTTCCGCCAAGACGATGAAAATCCATACTGCTATACTACTCGACAGTTAGCCCTACCAGCGCATGCATTTAGAGATATAAAGCGTTTTCCTACATTGGACGGTTCTCCAGAAATCCCATGCTGCTTGTCATTTTCATGCTGCTAGCAGGACGAAATTTGCCTTTTGCCGATACCGTTCCGCCAAGACGATGAAAATCCATACTGCTATACTACTCGACAGTTAGCCCTATCAGCGCATGTATTTAGAGATATAAACCGTTTTCCTACATTGGACGGTTCTCCAGAAATCCCATGCTGCTGGTCATTTTCATGCTGCTAGCAGGACGAAATTTGCCTTTTGCCGATACCGTTCTGCCAAGACGATGAAAATCCATACTGCTATACTACTCGACAGTTAGCCCTACCAGCGCATGCATTTAGAGATATAAAGCGTTTTCCTACATTGAACGGTTCTCCAGAAATCCCATGCTGCTGGTCATTTTCGTGCTGCTAGCAGGATGAAATTTGCCTTTTGCCGACACCGTTCCACCAAGACTTTGAAAATCCATACTGCTATACTACTCGACAGTTAGCCCTACCAGCGCATGTATTTAGAGATATAAAGCGTTTTCCTACATTGAACGGTTCTCCAGAAATCCCATGCTGCTGGTCATTTTCGTACTGCTAGCAGGATGAAATTTGCCTTTTGCTGACACCGTTCCGCCAAGACTTTGAAAATCCATACTGCTATACTACTCGACAGTTAGCCCTACCAGCGCATGTATTTAGAGATATAAAGCGTTTTCCTACATTGAACGGTTCTCCAGAAATCCCATGCTGCTGGTCATTTTCATGCTGCTAGCAGGACGAAATTTGCCTTTTGCCGATACCGTTCCGCCAAGACGATGAAAATCCATACTGCTATACTACTCGACATTTATCTTTACCAGCGCATGCATTTAGAGATATAAAGCGTTTTCCTACATTGAACGGTTCTCCAGAAATCCCATGCTGCTGGTCATTTTCGTGCTGCTAGCAGGATGAAATTTGCCTTTTGCCGACACCGTTCCGACAAGACTTTGAAAATCCATACTGCTATACTACTCGACAGTTAGCCCTACCAGCGCATGTATTTAGAGATATAAAGCGTTTTCCTACATTGAACGGTTCTCCAGTAATCCCATGCTGCTGGTCATTTTCATGCTGCTAGCAGGACGAAATTTGCCTTTTGCCGATACCGTTCCGCCAAGACGATGAAAATCCATACTGCTATACTACTCGACAGTTAGCCCTACCAGCGCATGCATTTAGAGATATAAAGCGTTTTCCTACATTGAACGGTTCTCCAGAAACCCCATGCTGCTGGTCATTTTCGTGCTGCTAGCAGGATGAAATTTGCCTTTTGCCGACACCGTTCCGCCAAGACGATGAAAATCCATACTGCTATACTACTCGACAGTTAGCCCTACCAGCGCATGTATTTAGAGATATGAAGCGTTTTCCTACATTGGACGGTTCTCCAGAAATCCCATGCTGCTGGTCATTTTCATGCTGCTAGCAGGACGAAATTTGCCTTTTGCCGATACCGTTCTGCCAAGACGATGAAAATCCATACTGCTATACTACTCGACAGTTAGCCCTACCAGCGCATGCATTTAGAGATATAAAGCGTTTTCCTACATCGAACGGTTCTCCAGAAATCCCATGCTGCTGGTCATTTTCGTGCTGCTAGCAGGATGAAATTTGCCTTTTGCCGACCCCGTTCCGCCAAGACGATGAAAATCCATACTGCTATACTACTCGACAGTTAGCCCTACCAGCGCATGCATTTAGAGATATAAAGCGTTTTCCTACATTGAACGGTTCTCCAGAAACCCCATGCTGCTGGTCATTTTCGTGCTGCTAGCAGGATGAAATTTGCCTTTTGCCGACACCGTTCCGCCAAGACGATGAAAATCCATACTGCTATACTACTCGACAGTTAGCCCTACCAGCGCATGTATTAGAGATATAAAGCGTTTTCCTACATTGGACGGTTCTCCAGAAATCCAATCTGTCCTGATATTCATCCTGCGAACAGGACTAATTTTGCAAATAAGATATATTTTTTCAATTATTTGTGAGCATTTTAGTTATTTTATTAATGTTACGTTTTTGTCTTTTGTACGACCACACTGGTTAATTGACATTTCCTTCGGCCATACTGCCATGCTGCTAACTAACTTAACCAGCCGTACGGCCATCCTGCTAACTTACTAATTTCGTCCTGCCATGCTGCCAAGCTGCTAACTTTTTTGACCTCCAATATATTGCCTATTACAATTTTAAGTATTTCAAGTTAAAATATATACAAGATCCATTGATTTTCAGTCTCAATCAGAATTATTTAGCACTGAAAACCGCATAACAAAGGAACAGATCAGTTTTGTACGATCGAATAGTCAAGCAAATGAACAGACCGGTCTGCACAATCGAACAGTCAAACAAATGATTGGATCCTTCTGCACAGCTACGAAGTCTATCAAAGGAAAATCAGCCGGTACTGCCAACATCAGGAGAACATGTCCGGGACATGTATACCCATTTAAACCCCACTTTTATATAGAAAAACTGGGGAATGCAGGGGTATACCTACTTTTCTTATTTGTGTTCCAAAACATAGATTGTGGGAACTCGTTAGAACCGCCTCGGCGAGGCGGTTCTCACGAGTACCCACAATCAATGTTTTGAGCAAATATATTAAAACTATCATTTTTTTGCTGATGAAATTTGCAGTTTTTACAGCTGAAAAAAATCTCTGTGTATTGCTTGGGCGTGTTTTCGTAATGAATAAAAGGAAACGAAACGAAAATCCTGCAACTTCACCAGACCAACGAAGGAGCAGACGATTCCGCGCGCGCGCGTGTGTAATCTAACAAAGGAATGATCAGACTGCACATTTGTACAGCCTTACATAGGAGATAATCAGCTCCCCAGTGTTACGAGGAAACAGATCAGACTGAGGCTCAACAATCAAACAGATCAGCATGTACACCCATAGCAGTGACCGCACAACCAGAAAAGGAACAGACCAGCCGTAACAATGTAGATTCATTTTCTATCCAACGTTTAAAATGTGTGGCCCAATTTGGATCATACTAATCTTTGTATCGACTACCATGTTGAAATGTGCAAAATTACAGTAATTTTCTTTGGGTCCATGTTACCAAAGAAGAGGCTTTAACCGCGGTATGACCAAACCTCTTTCTCATTTAATATGTTCACTGCTCTTAAAGGATCTCAATTTTATTTTTGTTTGTTCACATTCATCCAGTTTTTGTAGTGACTTTTAAAGATGAAAATAATATGTGCAACGATGAAACCAAATCATAATTCTCATGTATGATATAAGAACGTGGGTTTCTGAAACTGATACAAGTACTTTGAAATATAAAACCTTTGATGACCGATCTTTCCGAATTAAAAATTGAGAAAGTTTATAATTGAAATATTTCGAACACATTCACGGCGACGTATTCACGGTCTGGTATGTATGTTGACGGCAAAACTGACTTGTAACAAGATCAAACGAGGTACTATTATTAAGGTTCGCAATGAGTGTAAAGAAAAAAAGTACAAGTAGGCAAAGATCAGGAAAAGGCGCAATCAGAAAAAGACTCCCACTCCAAAAACCAAGGTGGGAAAAAACCAAACTAACAATCAGGTACTTATACCATAAAAACATTTCGTAAGCCGAATGAGCAGCTATTTTCCCAATAGGTGGCCACTCAGTTACCTTAACTTAACTAAAAATATGCAAACATACATAAGGCGCCAACAGCACAAAAATATTTTAAACACCAAGACATAAAACAAAAAGAACTACCACAGAAGTATCGACTTGGAACGATCAGTAACACAAAGTAACTGGCGGGTTTAAATCGATTTATAAATATTTAGAAATATAGAAATATTTATAAACCAAACTGCCACGGTATTTATTGTGCCAAAATGCGATTCTTTGTTTTTCCAGATACACGTTATGATCGTACCAGTTCATAGTTAATCCGCGACGCGAGAAAACCGGTCTTCGGGGTTTCCGACCAGGTCCGACACAAACCGGCCTGTACAAGCTCAGAAAAGAGCTAGAAGCTTGAAATATCGGATTTAAGAAGAAGAGGGATTGTACTATCCGTGTAGCGAAAACAAAGGCGCTGATCAGCTTCGCGGTTACTGCGAAGCTGATCTGCGCCTTTGTTTTCGCCTAGGCCAAAATCCGGTTTTCTCACGATGCGGCTCAGTTAATCCGCTAACAGTTTGGAAAATGGCTTGGCTAATGCAAGATGCTTTTCATTTTTACAGCAAGGGATGGCTTGTTTATCTCTTGGCAGTTGTGGGGTTCTTGTGTTTGTCTGCACATTAGTTATTGTGCAAAGTGTCGAAGAAAACTGGGACCCAGTTTCGTTTGCTGATAACAGCTTTAACTTAAGTCCAATTCGCATGCGCCAAAAATACACACGTGTAAATATACTCCGGTATGCAAATTTTACTCGGGGTAAGTAAATGGTGCATGCGAACGCAAATACACACCGGAGTATATTTACATATGGGTAAATTTACTCCTGGGTCTGACCAGATGCAAATTTTATTTTTGCAAATACACACGTGTAAATTTACTATTGTGTCCCATGCGAACGCAAAGTAAAATTTACCCATGAGTATTTTTATTTCAAGTCACTATTCTGCTTTTAGATAACGAATTTTCACATTTTTTGTTCCTAACTGATTATATGACAGGACATTGTTGCTAAATAAGAGTTTATTGCCACTCATAACATTTTAGATCATATGGAGTGCAAACAGCCACACTATTTCTTCATCATTCTTGGTAAGGATTCTTGGGGCATTTTAACAGTAATTCCTTGTGAAAGGATGAAAAAAGGAACTGTATAACTGCTAAGGCTATGCCTGACCATTACATGATTCCCCTCTGCTGCTAAAGTCTACATGAACACCTTGAAGCAGCCTCTTCTTGTTTTGCAAATACAGAAAACTTGAATGAACAGGTTTTAATCCAGAAATGATAAATTTACCTACAAAAATACTCCTGGCGATAAAACCCATGCGAATGCAATTTAAATTTACTCTTAAGGTTGATTTGCACACCTGAGTATAAATACACACCGGAGTATATTTACACGCGTGTATTTTTTGCGCATGCGAATTGGACTTTAGATGGTAACGAGTCAAAATTCGAGCCGCCGCATGGGAAAACCAACAATCTGCATAGGCGAAAACAAAGGCGCAGATCGGCTTCGCAGTAACTGCGAAGCTGATCGGCGCCTTTGTTTTCGCCTCACGGATAGTAGACTACGGATAGTACAATTCCTCTACTTTCTAAATCCAAAATTTCCAGCCTCTGACCATCTTCTATGACTGTATAGCCCGGTTTGAGTCGGACTTGGTCGGAACCCAAATTGTTGGTTATCTCACGCACAGGCTCATTTTGTTTTTGTAAAGATGAACAAACGTTCTATCAAACAAAACACGAAATAAGTAAAATACGCTGAAACAGTCACATGAACTTAATAATAACCAGACATTTAATTTTCTTTCTTTATGATTTCGAGGGCGTCCCAGGAGAAGTGGTTTTCGGCGTTGTGCCCGGTAAAAACGTTAAGTTGTGTCCCAGATAGAGTGGTTTGTCTTCATCATACTTGTCCCCAGTTAAATTTATTTTATTTTTATTTATTTATATACATTATTTAAAGAGGTTAAAACACATTTAACTATATAAAGCTATTCTACCATGTGGCCCTCATAAAACATATAAACATATTTACATAAAACTAAATATTGTAACATAGAACAAAACTTCAAGGAGTCATAAGTTGATACTGGCTGAGGTAATAAAAATGATTAATTGATGTATATTAAAACTTATACCTAATAAAAATGACATCTAGTGCCGGGCTCGGACAAAACGAAATACATGTGGCGGAAACCAATGTCCAGACATCATGTTTCGTTGTCCGAACACGGCTCTAGGAAATCTGGTTTGAGGCTGCTAAAAATGACTCCAACTTGCTAAAATTTGGGAATCGATGTCCCAGGAAAGGTGGTTTATCTTCATTATACTACTGTTTATTGTGCCTACCTCTCTGTCGTGCACGTTTCCTTTCGTTCCTGTTGAAACTTAGTCGGATGGCTACCTTGTTGGGAAAGAGCTAGTCAGTCTGCTCTTCGAGTGTGTTGTCGGAAAATGTTTTGTTGTGTTTTATGTATTTTCTTTCCCACCCGCTGTCTATGTTGGGACTTTAAATTTAATTGCATCGATTCCTGGTCCCTCTATTCAGATGTTAAAAGATAAACCCAAGCTTAGAAGGGTCATAAGTATTATATTCTTTACTCTCTAGCTGTGGAAATATCGCACAGAGATGGACAGCATTGAATCTCACACTTCACAACTACAGCTTTAAAAAACCTTTATATTTTATTTCCTTTCAGATTTCCTGTCGCAGAATGACGATGAACGGAAAGCAAGAACAATACCACTTACACTCCAAGGTACATTTGATGACAAAACTGAGCCACCAACAATGTGGTTTCAGAACATGTCCGACACAAACCGGCCTGTATAGTCACAGAAGATGGCTAGAAGCTTGACATTTCGGATTTAAGAAGAAGAGGAATTGTACTATCCGTGTAGCGAAAACAAAGGCGCTGATCAGCTTCTGCGTCTTAGTTTTAGCATATGCAGATTGTTGGTTTTCTCACGAGGCGGCTCAAATATCTATAGGCCTACCAAGGTAACACAAGTAGTAAAATTCATGAAATCTTAACAAGTAAGCTACCAGGGGCCATCCACCTGAAGTTAAATATTAAATATTTCACAGTGAGATACAAAATCCTCTTAGCCTTGGCGCAGCTTTTTTGAGTCTGAATTCGACCACCATAAAACCCTTACCAAGATAGCTAAAACTCTAAATCTTAAATTGCAGGTATCTTTGCGGTCAATAAGTTATTGAAAGGTGCGGAGCAAGTAAAAGATTATTCTTACCAGTTTCGTAAATACGTGAAAGAGGGAGACGCTAATACTGCCATAAAGGACTTCTACTCCATAAAACCTACGAACAGGAAGCTAGGGTATTTTGGTATAGAACGAAAATCTAAACCGGTAATGTCACACATTCTAGGTTAAATCTATTTAGAAATCAGATCTGGTACCAAAATACAGAACAGTTATTGGTGGCTAAGGAAGTAAAAAATAGAAACTATCATGATCTTATAAAGCAAAAACCAGACATACCCTCAAGAACAAAGAGGTAGAATACTTAAATGAAAGCCATATGTTACACCGAGGAAATGTGTCTCTTAGAGTGATGATTCTACTCGGGTGTCCTTAATGGACTGAAACTATGATAATTAGAAGCAATAGCCCTATCGCGCTGAGGCTGTCGAAAAAATATTACAGATGTAACGAATATAAGGTAATAATGCGTGTCAAGAATCGTTAGGGGCACAGTCACACAATCACCTTTATCAAGAACATTTCAATATGCACATGTTGGATGAGGATCGAACAAATATATCAAACAAAAAGTATTCAGACCGAAAACATGTTCAAGTAATAATCCCTTAGACATAACTTTTTTGTCCTGTCCATTACAGGGGACTGTGCTGACCGGTCTGGCCGGTGATAGGCAGGTCGTTCTACTGATAGATGGGGACAAATGGAGTCAGGGTCGCCCCGTCCTAGAGGTGATTGATACGAAGATTAAAACTGAGCCGAACATAGACAGAATTGTGTATAAGGAGCTTAAATGAAGAAAGTACACGTTGATGTACACAATTAGAAACATTGCATGTTGTCACACTGTATGTGATAGATTAGTTTATAAACTGACTGATTTTCTTGAAAATATTCAAGTGTTTAGCTGTCACAATATATTACATTGTATACTCCTCAAAATAATCTAAGGGCCAGAAATTTAATTTTGGAGATTTTGTGAATGTCAAATTATGTCTTTTATTTTATGATGTATAATAAATGTTCAATGGGTACCCTAACCAGTAAACCCCAAAACGTTCGACAATTAATTTGTCAGTGATCATGACACAACACTACCCTAAAATCGCTATTTTACGCATGGTGGGTGGGGTAGTAAAATTTAGAAATTGTCTTCTTTTCATAACATCATATCCGTAGATGTCAGCTTGATATTGGATAAAAAGGTACAAGTAGGCAAAGATCAGGAAAAGGCGCAATCAGAAAAAGATTTCCACTCCAAAAACCGAGGTGGGAAAAAACCAAACTAACAACCAGGTACTTATACCATGAAACATATCGTAAGCCGAATGAGCAGCTATTTTCCCAATAGGTGGCCACTCAGTTACCTTAACTTAACTAAAAATATGAAAACATACATAAGGCGCCAACAGCACAAAAAAATTTATACACCAAGACATAAAACAAAAAGAACCACCACAGAAGTATCGACTTGGAACGATCAGTAACACAAAGTTACTGGCGGGCTTAAACCGGTTTTACATGGCCATAACCTCACCCTCAGCTTCTGCGGTGGTTCATAACATTTAGTTAGTTATTTGGTCCTCGTAGTGAATCTCTAACTAGTCAATGAATCATCAAGAACAAACAAATAAATCATGATAAACATCCTGATGAATCAAAAACCAGGACTCACAGACTGAGTAAGCTGCCCGACGATGGAGATCCCTGGGCGCCGAATAACCCACTAACTCCTAACACGTTCATCTTGGGCCTGTATAACTTCCATACAATGTGACCGGAAGCTCTAAATCAACTTCCGGATGTCCGCAAGAGGAGTCATGCCCTGATCATCTATAGACAATCCCACACGTGCTCAATCCGGTTCATGTCAGGAGGACGTGCTAGCCAGTCCATATGCTGAACTTATTCGCGTCCGAGGAAAACTCTTACCCCTCTAGTCCTTCGTAATTGGTCGTGATCGATCATTGAAGTAAACTCAGGACCCCATACACCAGCAAATGGATGAAAGTCTGGAAATTAAAACGGTTAAAGGGTGTTGTTGGCTTCGTCTTGCGGGTAACCGGAAGTTAATTTGAAACTTCCTGTCACACTATATGGAGGTAAAACATCTTCATGCTTTATATGCCCGTTACTGGGTTCATGTTTACGGTCATATTACTTTTGTAAAAACAAGTTTCTTTTTGTAAAATTTACTACCCCACCCACCATGTGTAAAATAGAGATTTTTGAGGATGGTGTTGTGTCATGATCACTGACAAGTTTTTTAGCGATTGATTTTAAGATTTTAAGCTTTTTGTGGTTTATTGGGGTCCATTGAGCATTTATTATACATCATAAAATAAAAGACATTATTTGGCATTCACAAAATCTGCAAAATTAAATTTCTGCACGTTAGACTATTTTGAGGAGGATATGTTAATGTATCATTTGCCTTTTGTTCCTTTTCAGATGAATTCCATTAAAAATTTTATTATAAAAACTCTAATGTAGTAAAAATACAACATAAATCATACAATGACAAAAATAATGAGACTCGAGTCCAGCATATCTCATACTTTTAACAGCATTTCGCCTGTCAGACCAGCGCACAGACTTTATCAAAATCTGCATAATGCTATACACCCTCACGGACATTTGAAACAGATGCTCTATTGAAAAAAGGGCGTTTATGTAAATAAATGTACAGAGCACCGATAAGACAGTTAAAAGATGAAAGTATACAGATAATGAAAATGGGTTAAAATAGTTGAACATAGGTTCAAACAACTTTTTTCAGGTTCTACAGACCTATAAGATGTCTCAGCTTACCACTAACTGCTACCCTGAAGGACTCAAGGTCTGGTACACATGTGACGGTAGCAGGGAGGATATTCCAATGGAAATAGACTGGTCGTTCGTCTCTGACTAATGAGAAAGACCATTTATATTTCTTTATTATAAGGTTGATCGGGTGTATTGGTGAATTGTTTGATGTCTTACTCGTTCAATTTTAGCTCTAAACAGTCGGTTGTTCTGGGACTTTGAGGGTGTATTTTTAGCGTCTGACCGCCTTTCGGAGCAATTTCATTCCTGTAATTCTCCACAGAAATGTTTCTTTGGACGTCGCTCATCAGGCTTTCTTACAACATTGCCTGTCCATTTCAGATGGACTGATGGACTAGCTTTGTATGCATCTCTGTCAGGTCAGGTTCTCTGCTACTGTACCATCTAATCAGTACATGTACTACCTGTTAACATCAGAGTGGATGAGGCTCGTTAGTCTCGGCCGACAACCCATCTAGGATTTTGCTAGATCTTTACACAAACTTTAGCTGGGCATGGATAACTCATTATTTTGGCCAACCGATTTTCTAGGAGTTTGCAGGTCTCTAAAGCAAACCTGAAAATGGTGGATGGAGCTCTTCAGCTGTTACAAGCAACTCATTTATTTTGGAGAAGGGTTATTCCAAACTAAACCTTGTGTTTCTGGATATGCCTAGACCAGTCGGTAGACGGAGCATGGGAACTCATCTTTTGATTGAACGGTTCGGAAAGTGATGCAGCAACATTTTGTGGAACATGCAGAACTTAACATTGCACTAAAGATGTTACGGTTATCCACTACATCCGAACCCAACTCTACGCGTATTAACCTGTATTATGCCTCTGGGTGAAGTTGGGTGAGAACGAGTGAGCTCACCTCTTCCTCACTATATACTCCAATTTCACAGCGCATGTCATTGTATTTCTCAATACACAAAAAGCGGTCCATTTGTCAGCTGCAACTACTTTAGGACATCCATCTTGCAAACATCAAGACTGGTTTGACGGTATGATGAAGATATTCAGAGGCTTCTTGAAGAGAAGGGCCAGTTGCACAAGGTGCAACAAGATGATACTAGCTCAGTATCCAAGGAGACAGCCTAAAGCAATATTTGTAAGACAGTTCAAACTAAGCTCGGGGTACGCAAGACGCCTGGCTGAGAAAGAAAGCAGAAGAAATGCAGTCTTTTGCCGACAGAAAAGACCTGAAGAAACATGATGCACTGAAAACCGGTTATGGTCCAAAGTTTCTGAAACCACCACATTGCACAATGCAGCTGGAAGTGAAATACCCAGCTGTAATATTACTAGAAGCAGTCAGGGTCATGACGTTAGGTTCATGAAGTCAGTTGCTAAGTAACGTCACTTTTCCTTATCACTCTACCACCAAACTAGTTGTATTAGATCAATTTACCATCATGACTTAAGTTATTACTGGAAGAACTCTTGATACAGATAAAGATGTTATCTTGTAATTTCAATAGTATGCTCAATCGGCCATCACGTATCAAGGGTGATACTTTCTTCAGACTCTCACATATAAATTGCTATGTTCTACTTGACGAATTTCCAACTGTCTTTGAAAAGAAGTTCAACAACTATCATCTGGTATAACTCCATGTGCTAATGCAAATCTTGCCTACTACCCTTGGCAGTGAAACTGACAGAACTGTTTCACTGTATGTTGAGAAAAGAGGCTATGCAGGCTATCCCAAACACATTTAATCTGCATAAACGAAAAGAAAAGAAATCCATAAGTAAGTCCGTGATAATTATAAGTAGTTTCAGGAAAAGCAGAAGGACGATAGACATGATATTCACAACAAGACACTTTCAATAGAGGAGGTACAAGAAAGCAATGATAGAAATGCCAAGAACAGAATATAGACCTGTATACATGTATGAAGTTTATAGATCTCACCAAAGCTTTTGACACAATCAGTCGACACAGTGATTGACTTTAGAAAATCATGACCAGATTTGGCTGTCCACCCCGATTCACAGCATTGGTGTGGCATTTTCATGATGGTATGCTCACTCGTGTTGATAAAGCGTTCTCTGATCCAGGAGGAAGTGCTAGCCAGTCCATATGCTGAACATATTCGCGTCCAAGCAAATCTCTTACCCCTCTAGTCCTTCGTAATTGGTCGTTATCGATCACTAAAATAAACCCAGGACCCCATGCACCAGCAAACGCATGGACAGTGATGCCCAGAAGTTCTATATCTGTATTGAATATCAGTCAGCGACCCGTTCTGAATACTATACAGCTCCAAAGACCCAACGTTACATGCCCATCCCACACAAATGGGTCTGTTAAACAAACCGTGTTCCATTAATACAAAGTCCATTGAAACTCTCATTTGTCTGGCAACACTCACGTTGCCTTCCGTCACCGACATCAAAGATAGTTTTCGACACCTCCGACCAAAGAAGCGATCTCAAATGAGACAGTAGGTAGAATGTTCTGATGTCAATATGCAAAGTCCAGTCGAAGTAATCTGGATCGTTGGGTCGCTGTGCGAGTACAAGAGGCCTTCTTGCATTAATTTTAAGATTGTGAAGGCAGTTTTTATCGTCTGATCACAAACATGATTCCATAAAAATCATGGACCAGAGCTTTAGCGTTTTATAGTGTCAAAACATGGGTCGGATGGATAAGCTGACAATAAAATGGTCATTTAGAGCCGTATTATAGACTGACGAGCAGGCTCTGTTGACCTCAAATCGGTTGAACTGTTGTGGGACTGTCTTCAGAGAATCATACCTGCCCGTAATGTTCGATCTGGAATGCTGGAATCTATTATGTCAGCAATCTATTATGTCTATTAACAAAGTTACACTACCTATGACAGAACTTTCTGACCCACCCTCGTATAAGCACGTGGTGTACTTAGGTAAATTTCTGAAACTGATACAAGTATTTTGAAATATAAACCTTTGATGACCGATCTTTCCGAATTAAAATTGAGAAAGTTTATAATTGAAATACTTCGAACACATTCACGGCGACGTATTCACGGTCCGGTATAAATCATTCCTTTCAGGTATGTTTCATCCTTTTCCCGACTCCTTTGAAATCTCGCAACAAAAAAATTTGCAATACCAAAAATAAATTCTCGTACCAAATGAGCAGCGACGCGAGAAAACCGGTTTTTTGGATTTCGACAAGGTCTGACACAAACCGGCTAGAGGCCTGATAATTTGGATTTAAGTAGAAGAAGTATAGTTCGATCCATCTGGCGAAAACAAAGGCGCTGATCAGCTTCGCAGTTGTTTTCGCCTATGCAGATTGTTGGTTTTCCCATGTGGTGGCTCAAATATTGAGAGTTTATAATTGAAATATCTCGAACACATTCACGGTGACGACATTTTTAGGTCAGGTATGTATCATTCCTTTCAGGTATTTTTCAGCCTTTTCCCGTCTCTTTTAAATCTCACAACCGTGAAAAACTTGGCAATACCAAAAATAAATGTTGACGGCAATCTTCACGTGCCAAAACTGCCTTGTAACAAGATACAAATACAAGATACAAATTCTTTATTGCCAATTAGGGCGCCCAACATGATCAGAATAATCAAACAATGAAATGTAACACAAATGATTAAAATAATTGGAGAATCAGGCATTACAAATGCAGACGAAGACAACACAGAAACAAAACCATAGCTCAACAACAAGAGTACCAAGGAGGGACATCCCACTTCTCAGTTATCCCTGAAAGAGCCAACTGAAGAGCAAGGTGTCCAAGTTTAGCAATATGGTTATGGAACAGTATCATGTTGTAATAATACAGATTTCTCAGCAAATAATACTATTAATAGCTTACTTATATTTCTTAAAATAAAAGGATCTTCTGAGCTCATCAACCAGATAAAAACTTCACGGGTATTAAGACTCGATAAATTATTATACTTTGAATAAATTTTATTTAAAATGTCAGTTCTTTTGTCCCTCAGTTTAGGACATTTCAGTAAGAAATGGATTTCATCTTCAACTTCGATATTACATAATTTAAATATCCTTTTATCAACATCAACTTTATAATAACGCCCTTTTTCAATTTCCAAATCATGTGCCGAAATTCTAAATTTGCACAAAATTTCCCTTTGTGTTTGGTTTAAAACGTCAAAATACTTTTGATTGTAACAAGATCAAACGAGGTACTTTTATTAAAGTTCGCAATGAGTGTAAAGAAATATTTATAAACCAAACTGCCACGGTGTTTATTGTGCCAAAATGCGATTCAATTTTTTCCAGATACACGTTATGATCGTACCATGTCATAGTTAATCCGCTAACAGTTTGGAAAATGGCTTGAGTAATGCAAGACGCTTTCCTTTTTTACAGCAAGGGATGGCTTGTTTACCTCTTGGCAGTTGCGGGTTGCTTGTGTTTGTCTGCACATTAGTTATTGTGCAAAGCGTCGAAGAAAACTGGGACCCAGTTTCGTTTGCTGATAACAGCTTTAACTTAGATGGTAACGAGTCAAAATTCGAGCCGCCGCATGGGAAAACCAACAATCTGCATAGGCGAAAACAAAGGCGCAGATCGGCTTCGCAGTAACTGCGAAGCTGATCGGCGCCTTTGTCTTCGCTACACGGATAGTAGACTACGGATAGTACAATTCCTCTACTTTCTAAATCCAAAATTTCCAGCCTCTGACCATCTTCTATGACTGTATAGCCCGGTTTGAGTCGGACCTGGTCGGAACCCAAATTGTTGGTTATCTCACGCACAGGCTCATTTGGTTTTTGTAAAGATAAATCCATTGTCATGAACAAACGTTCTATCAAACAAAACACGAAATATGTAAAATACGCTGAAACAGTCACATGAACTTAATAATAACCAGACTTTTAATTGTGTCCCAGATAGAGTGGTTTGTCTTCATCATACTTGTCCTCAATTAAATTGATAATCGATGTCCCAGGAAAGGTGGTTTATCTTCATTATACTACTGTTTATTGTGCCTACCTCTCTGTCGTGCACGTTTCCTTTCGTTCCTGTTGAAACTTAGTCGGATGGCTACCTTGTTGGGAAAGAACTAGTCATTCTGCTCTTCGAGTGTGTTGTCGGAAAATGTTTTGTTGTGATTTATGTATTTTCTTTCCCACCCGCTGTCTATGTTGGGACTTTAAATTTAATTGCATCGATTCCTGGTCCCTCTATTCTTATGTTAAAAGATAAACCCAAGCTTAGAAGGGTCATAAGTATTCTATTCTTTACTCTCTAACTGTGGAAATATCGCACAGAGATGGACAGCAGCGCATTGAATCTCACACTTCACAACTACAGCTTTATAAACCTTTATATTTTATTTCCTTTCAGATTTCCTGTCGCAGAATGACGATGAACGGAAAGCAAGAACAATACCACTTACACTCCAAGGTACATTTGATGACAAAATCGAGCCACCAACAATGTGGTTTCCGAACATTTCCGACACAAACCGGCCTGTACAGCCACAGAAGATGGCTAGAAGCTTGACATTTCGGATTTAAGAAGAAGAGGAATTGTACTATCCGTGTAGCGAAAACAAAGGCGCTGATCAGCTTCGCGGTTACCGCGAAGCTGATCTGCGTCTTAGTTTTCGCATATGCAGATTGTTGGTTTTCTCACGAGGCGACTCAAATATCTATATGCCTACCAAGGTAACAAAAGTAGTAAAATTCTTACTTAACAAGTAAGCTATCGGAGGCCATCCGCCTGAAGTTAAATATATCACCTGAAGTTAAATATAAAATATTTCACAGCGAGATACAAAATTGTAAGTTTCCAGTTTGCCTTGACGCAACTTTTACGAGTCTGAATTCGACCACCATAAAACCCTTACCAAGATAGCTAAAACTCTTAATCTTAACTCATTTAAGCCTGGTGACCCTATGGGACATAGTCAAACAGAATAGCCCCAGATGTGACGCCGCAGAACGCGGCGTCCCATCTGGGTCTATTCTGTTTGCCAAACGAAAATTCATCGAAAATTGGGATAAAAATTAAAAATCACCCCTAACGTCCCTAAAAATAAAAGTGGACTCTTCCATATGATAATGATGGGGTAATCCATTCGTCAAATATGGGTTAAATTGCAGGTATATTTGCGGTCAACAAGTTACTGAAAGGTGCGGAACGAGTGAAAGATTATTCTTACCAGTTTCGTAAATACGTGAAAGAGGGAGACGCTAACTCAGCCATAAAGGACTTCTTCTCCATAAAACCTACGAACAGGAAGCTAGGATATTTTGGAATAAAACGAAAATCTAAACCGGTAATGTAACAAATCCTAGTTTAAATCTATTTAAAAATCAGATCTGGTCAGTTATTGGTGGCTACGGAAGTAAAAAATAGAAACTATCATGATCTTATAAAGCAAAAACAAGACATACTCTCAAGAACAAAGAGGTGGAATACTTAAATGAAAACCAGAGGTTGCCAAGGAATTGTCTAAGATTATAAGAATGATGACCCTACTTAGATGTCCTTATTGGATTGAAATTAGGATAATAAGAAACGAGAGCCCTATCGCGGGGCTGTCGGAAAATAATACTATATTATGTAACAAATATATCACGCATCGTCAGGGACACAACAACACAATCACACTCTAGTATGCATATACGAGATGAGAATCGAAACGCATATCAAACAAAAAGTATTCAGAATGAAGACATGTCAGAGCTATAATCCCTAGACATAACTTTGTTGTCTTATCCATTTCAGGGGACTGTGCTGACCGGTCTGGCTGGTGATAGGCGGGTCGTTCTACTGATAGATGGGGACAAATGGAGTCAGGGTCGCCCCGTCCTGGAGGTGATTGATACGAAGATTAAAACTAAGCCGAACATAGACAGAATTGTGTATAAGGAGCTTAAATGAAGAAAGTACACGTGGATGTACACAATTAGAAACATTGCATATTGTGGCGATAGATTAGTTTATCAACTGACTGATTTTCTTGAAAATATTCAAGTGTTTAGCTGTCACAATATATTACATTGTATACTCCTCAAAATAATCTAAGGGCCAGAAATTAAATTTTGGAGGTTTGTGAATGTCAAATATTGTCTTTTATTTTATGATGTATAATAAATGTTCAATGGGTACCCTAACCAGTAAACCCCAAAACGTTTATAATTAATCGACAAATAATTTGTCAGTGATCATGATACAACACTACCCTAAAATCGCTATTTTACGCATGGTGGGTGGGGCAGTAAAATTTAGAAATTGTCTTCTTTTCATAACAACATATCCGTAGATGTCAGCTTGATATTGGATAAGTTCATCTTGGGCCTGTATAACTTCCATACAATGTGACCGGAAGCTCTAAATCAACTTCCGGATGTCCGCAAGAGGAGTCATGTCCTGATCATCTACAAGCTCACGTTCCAGACTTTCTCGAGCCCCACATTGAACAGTAGAGGCCGCGATTCTTGTCTATAGACAATCCCACACGTGCTCAATCGGGTTCATGTCAGGAGGACGTGCTAGCCAGTCCATATGCTGAACTTATTCGCGTCCAAGGAAAATTCTTACCCCTCTAGTCCTTCGTAATTGGTCGTTATCGATCATTAAAATAAACTCAGTACCCCATTCACCAGCAAATGGATGAACAATGATGCCCAAAAGTTCTATATCCGTATTGCATATCAGTCTGCGACCCGTTCTGAATACTGTACAGCTCCAAAGAACCAACATTACATGCACACCCCACACAAGCAGATTTGGTCTGTAAAACAAATCGTACCAAATGAAACAGTAGGTAGAATGTTCTGATGTCAATATACAAAGTCCAGTCGAAGTCATCTGGATCGTTGGGTCGCTGTTCGGGTACAAGGGGCATTCTTGCATTAATTTTAAGATTGTGATGGCAGTTTTTTATCGTCTGATCGAAAACATGATTCCATAAAAATCATGGACCACAGTTTTAGCTTTTTGTGGTGTCAAAACAGGTGGCTAAGCTGACAATAAAATGGTCATTTAGAGCAGTATTATAGACTGACGAGCAGGCTCCGTCGGCCTCAGATCGGTTGGGCTGTTGTGGGACCGTCTTCAGAGAATCATACCTGTCCGTAATGTTCGATCTGCAACGCCAAAAAGTCTGGAAATTAAAACGGTTACAGGGTGTTGTTAGCTTCGTCTTGCGGGCAACCGGAAGTTAATTTGAAACTTCTTGTCACACTATATGGAGGTAAAACAGCTTCATGCTTTATATGCCCGTTACTTGATTCATGTTTACGGTTATATTTCTTTTGTAAAAACAAGTTTCTTTTTGTAAAATTTACTACCCAACCACCATGTGTAAAATAGCGCTTTTGTGGGTAGTGTTGTGTCATGATCTGTGCAAAATTAAATTTCTACCCCTTAGACTATTTTGAGGGTTATATGTTATTGTATCATTTGCCTTTGGTTCCTTTTCAGATGAATTCCACTGAAATTTTATCATAAAAACTCTAATGTAGTAAAAATACAACATAAATCATACAATGACAAAAATATTGAGATTCGTGTCCGGCATATCTCACACTTTTAACAGCCTTTCGCCTGTCAGACCAGCGCACAGACTTTAACAAAATCTGCATAATGCTCACGGACATTATAAACAGATGCTCTATCGAAAAAGGGCGTTTATGTAAATAAATGTAAAGAGCGCCGGTAAGATAGATAAAAGATGAAAGTATATAGATAAAATAGTTGAATATGGGTTAAAACAACCTTTTCAGGTTATACGGACCTATAAGATGTTTCAGCTTACCTCTAACTGCTACCTTGAAGGACTCAAGGTCTGGTACACAAGTGACAGTAGCAGGGAGGATATTGCAATGGAAAATAGACTGGTCGTTCGTCTCAGACTAATGAGAAAGACCATTTATATTTCTTTATTATAAGGTTAATCGTGTGTATTGGTGAATTGTTTGATGTCTGACTCGTCCAATTTTAGCTCTAAACAGTCGGTTGCTCTGGGACTTTGAGGGTGTATTTTTAGCGTCTGACCGCCTTTCGGAGCACTTTTATTCCTGTAATTCTCCACAGAAATGAATTTTTGGACGTCGCTCATCAGGCTTTCCTACAACATAGCCTGTCTTTTTCAGATGGACTAGCTTTGTATGCATCTCTGTCAGGTCAGGTTCACTGCTACTGTACCATCTAATCAGTACATGTACTACCTGTTATCATCAGAGCGGATGAGGCTCGTTAGTCTCGGGCGACAGCGCATCTAGGATTTTGCTAGATCTTTACACAATCTTTAGCTGGGCAGGAGTAACTCGTTTGTTTGCATGTCTCTAAGGCAAACCTGAACATAGTGGATGGAACTCTTCAGCTGTTACAATCAACTCATCTTCGAAAAGGGTTATTTCAAACTTAACCTTGTGTGTCTGGATATGCCTGGTTCAGTCGGTAGACTGAGCGTGAGAACTCATCTTTTGATTGAACAAAGCGATACAGCAACATTTTGTGTAGACTTATAAATAAAATATAAAAGTTTGATCCTTTGGAAGCAGTAAAACGTTCAAAGGGATAAAGTCTGATGAGATGGGATCTTCGAAATGCATTCATGATACCATACACCACTCCACTCAAATACTCTGTTCTTGGTGCTTCTTGAGTATTCTCAAATACTCTGTTCTTGACCATTTTGCTTCTTTGACTATCTCATCCTAGATGTTTGAGTCAGCTTAGTGTAAAGTATGATATGGCATATTAGCATAAAATAAAATAAGGGTTGGTGTACGACTGTAATCAGTCTACATTTTGTGGAACATGCAAAACTTAACAAGGTAGTAAAGATGTTATGGTTATCCACTACATCCAAATCTAACTCCACGCGTATTAACCTGTGTCTTGCCTATGAGCGCAATTGGGTGAAGACGAGTGAGCGAGGTTGGCGCTGCGCACCTCTTCCTCACTAACTACTCCAATTTCATAGCGCATGTCTTGTATTTCTCAATACACAAGACTAGACACCTTTTCACTAAGCGGTTCATTTTTCAGCGCTGCAACTACTTTAGGACATCCATCTTGCAAACATCAAGACTGGTTTGACGGTATGATGAAGATATTCAGAGGCTTCTTGGAGAGAAGGGCCAGTTGCACAAGATACAACAAGATGATACTAGCTTAGTATCCAAGGAGACAGCCTAAAGCAATATTTGTAAGACAATCCAGACTAACCTCGGGGTACGCAAGACGCCTGGCTGAGAAAGAAAGCAAAAGAAATTCAGTCTTTTGCCCGACAGAAAAGACATGAAGAAACATGATGCACTGAAAACCGGTGATGGCCCAGAGTGTTCTGAAGCTACCATATTGCACAATACAGCCGCAAGCACTCTTCATACAGATAAAAATGTTACCCTGAAAAAGTGGACAGAACATTTCAATTGCTCAATCGGCCATCACGTATCAAGGGTGATATTTCGACAGACTCTCACATATACAGTGTAAAGTGCATGTTCTACTTGATGAATTTCCAACTGTCTTTGAAAAGTAGTTCAAGAACTGTCATCTGGTATACTTCCAGGTGCTGGTATACCTCCAGGTGCTAATGCAGTTCTTGCCCACTACCCTTGGCAGTGAAACTGACAGAACTGTTTCACTGTATGTTGAGAACGGAGGCTATGCTGGCTATGCCACAAGAATGTAAGGATGTACCCATACATCTGCGATAATTATACGTAGTTTCAGGAAAGACAGAGGGACAATAGACATGATCTTCACAGCAAGACAACTTCAATAGAGGAGAAATGCCAATGTAAACCTACACTGTATATATGAAGTTTATAGACCTCACCGAAGCTTTTGATATAATCAGTCGACACAGTGATGGACTTCATGACCAAATTTGGCTGTCCACCCCGATTCATAGCAATGGTGTGGTATTTTCTTGATGATATGCATGCTGGTGTTCAGAGTTCTCTGAACCATTTCAGGTGACACATGGGGGTCAAACAGGGCTGTGTGATGGCACAAACACTGTTCACAAACATGATGTTTTCTGCCATGCGCATGGGTGCTTTTCAGGATTGTGATACTGGTTTCTCAATCCCGATGATATATGTGCTAAGGCTCCTTGCAAAGAATGCAAGTCAAATATATGTGTCTGTTGTTGGCAGCAGATGATTTTTCCCTTCTGAAAGATTGTGATCACTTGTGCTTTACAGAAGCCTGTTGGTTTTTGCCTGTCTGGAGAGAGCGCATTCGGATAATTTTGACAATTGGAAAGGTACAAGTGGGTTAAGATCAGGAAAAGGCGCAATCAGAAAGAGATTCCCACTCCAAAAACCGAGGTGGGAAAAAACCAAATTAACAATCAGGCACTTATACCATGAAACATATCGTAAGCCGAATGAGCAGCTATTTTC
Source organism: Rugalucina vietnamica (assembly GCA_964017185.1). Taxonomy (NCBI): domain Eukaryota; kingdom Metazoa; phylum Mollusca; class Bivalvia; order Lucinida; family Lucinidae; genus Rugalucina; species Rugalucina vietnamica. Next base: position 11,584,441 of record OZ024874.1, on the reverse strand, counting down.
CCAATAGGTGGCCACTCAGTTACCTTAACTTAATTAGAAATATGAAAACATACATAAGGCGCCAACAGCACACAAAAAAAAATAAACAGCAAGACATAAAACAAAAAGAACCACCACAGAAGTATCGCCTTGGAACGATCAGTAACACAAAGTTACTGGCGGGCTTAAAAATGTACAAGTAGGCAAAGATCAGGAAAAGGCGCAATCAGAAAGAGATTCCCACTCCAAAAACCGAGGTCTAACTAACAATCAGGCACTTATACCATGAAACAGATCGTAAGCCGAATGAGCAGCTATTTTCCCAATAGGTGGCCACTCAGTTACCTTATCTTAATTAAAATATGAAAACATACATAAGGCGCCAACAGCACAAAAAAATTTTTAAACACCAAGACATAAAACAAAAAGAACCACCACAGAAGTATCGCCTTGGAACGATCAGTAACACAAAGTTACTGGCGGGCTTTAGCCGGTTTTACTGGATCCTAACCTCACCCTCCGCATCTGCAGTGGTTCATAACATTTAGTAAGTTCTTCGATCCTCGTGGTGAATCGCTAACTAGTCAATGAATCATCAAGAACAAACAAATAAATAATGATAAACATCCTGATGAATCAAAAACAAGGACTCACAGATTCATTTAGCTGCCCGACGATGGAGATCCCTGGGCGCCGAATAACCTACTAACTCCGGAGCAAAAGAAAATCACCAGTTGGACCCCGGTGGGCCAAGCAACAGACAAGAAGCTCCGGCCCCAACCAACTAAAATGAATAGCTTTAAGTCGGGGCCATCATAGAGTCTTAAACCGGTTTTACAGGATCCTAACCTCACCCTCAGCTTCTGCAGTGGTTCATAACATTTAGTAAGTTCTTCGGTCCTCGTGGTGAATCTCTAACTAGTCAATGAATCATCAAGAAAAAAAAATAAATCATGATAAACATCCTGATGAATCAAAAACAAGGACTCACAGATTGAGTAAGCTGCCCGACGATGGAGCATTTTCCTTCCACAGTTCATAAAGCAAACGCCTATAGTAAGATGAACAAGAGCCTGTAATATAAGAAAACAAGCTACGCATCTAAAAGGTTAAAGTAGACAATGATCAGGAAATGGCACAATCTGAAAGAAATTCCCACTCCAAAAACCGAGGTGGAAAAAAACAACAACAAATAAACAATAGTGTACTTAAACATGTTTATTTATGATAGTGTTTGTGTTATTGAATAAAATATAAAGGTTTGATCCTTTGGAAGCAGTAAAAACATTCAAAGGGAGATAGTATGGACTATATTGCGCAATTTCGGGTAATGAACCCTCGTCAGTAGCCCTTTTTAAACCGGCAACGAACGCCAGACTATAATTGTTCTGCAATTTCGAGAATTTACACGAGGAGTCTAAATCAAAGACATATTCCTAAATTGGGTCAAATAATTAAAAAATGTTTAGAAGTATGTTTCTAAACGTGAGTGTTTTGAACACTCTGAATATCTTTACTGATCTCAAAGGACCGAAATAAAAATATAATCTGCACTATGGATGATGTACGGGGAGACTTTTTACGGCCTCCACACGGCACAACACCAGCTGCAGTAATAGCAAATAAAATATAAAGGTTTGATCCTTTGGAAGCAGTAAAAACATTCAAAGGGAGATAGTATGGACTATATTGCGCAATTTCGGGTAATGAACCCTCGTCAGTAGCCCTTTTTAAACCGGCAACGAACGCCAGACTATAATTGTTCTGCAATTTCGAGAATTTACACAAGGAGTCTAAATCAAAGACATATTCCTAAATTGGGTCAAATAATTAAAAAATGTTTAGAAGTATGTTTCTAAACGTGAGTGTGGGCGGCTTGACTAAACCACTTTTCCTAGCCAGGCTAGTATAAGACTTGTAATCAGATGGTCAGTCAGTAGTTTAGAAGCTTCGCCTGGATGCACAAGCAGCCCATATATTTCTCCTAGGCCCCAATGGGCGGGGCCCATATTCCCGGTATTGAACCCGATATTGTAATACTTATTTCCTTCGAGTTGTGCCTTACTTACGGCAAAATGTTCGTATGTTTCCGCACTGGACATTGAACTATCTTGTTGATCATGCAATATTTTTCTTTGCGTTTTTCTTACGTGAATCATATTTATACATTAAATTATTAACTAAAATGTATCATTATGAACGCCAGTGTATCAAATGACTTTCGTGCTGCAGTGTTGGTGTTATGTTCCCAATAAATACATGACGTTATACGTACATGTAGACGGTATATAATATATAATGATGAGTCGCCATTGATGTGATAAGCTTGGCATAAATGCAGACATTGCAAAGCCCTGCAAAATGGTAAGCGTTTTGGTTTCCTGTTTTGTGAGTACCAATATAAGACCGCAAGTCGGATTTTCTCGTCATGCGGCTCATTTCTTTACAGATCGAAATAATGCCTTTGCCATTTTGTCATGATTATCACCACCCTAATACTTGTGAAAAGAATCTAATCAAATTTTATTATCGGTTTAGATTCATTTTAATTTCTAGCCAGCGTTTTATATATTTGACCCCATTTGGCTTATACTAAACTCTGTAAAGACAACCCTGTTGAAAGTTGAAAAATTCCAGTAACTCTCTTCATGGCCCATCCCCTGTCTCTTTAATATGTTCGCTGTGCGCAGAGGGCCTCATTTTTAAACTGTATTCAGTTTCAGCGGGTTGGTATAATAATGAAAATATTACATTATTTTCTTTATAGAATTTGTGGTCGCTCGAATGGTGGTATCTGGCAAGTATATGTGTATGCATATTACCTGACACAGCACACACCAAGGTCCAGTCCCTTAGCGTCCAAAAGCCCTGGTTACAGTTCACAGGAGGTATTACTTACGTTCACATCTAGAGTAATCTAGAGTTTGTTTGTTTGTTTGTTTGCTTTGATGCTTTAAGTGCCAGCCAACAGCAATGGCAATGCCTTGACGTTGCCTCCATTCAATGAGACTTTAGCCAACATTAGAATGTATGACACACAAAAAGTGCTTCATAAATATAACCACCCAAGCAAACCAATAAGGCTTATCTGTATGGGCGGCTTGACTAAACCACTTTTCCTAGCCAGGCTAAGACTTGTAATCAGATGGTCAGTCAGTAGTTTAGAAGCTTCGCCTGGATGCACAAGCAGCCCATATACTTCTCCTAGGCCCAAATGGGCGGGGCCCATATTCCCGGTATTGAACCCGATATTGTAATACTTATTTCCTTCGAGTTGTGCCTTACTTACGGCAAAATGTTCGTATGTTTCCGCACTGGACATTGAACTATCTTGTTGATCATGCAATATTTTTCTTTGCGTTTTTCTTACTTTCCCCACAGTTGTTGTCGAATTGCACGTACATTTCCTGCCTAGATTTCAAACGTTTTATTCCAATCTCACCGCGCTAGAAATCTATCGAAATTTTCCTTATGAGCAGGTACGACTGGTGTCCATGAACGTGTACATAACGTGCCTTGCCGGGTTTCTATCGCGTTGTTCGATCTAACACAGATCTTACTTATTTACTGTCCTTATTGTTGTCGACGTCGTCATCAGGAATATCAGCCTTTTCCAGAAGCGTTTTGATGGTTTTTGTAGTTTCTTGTAGGTTAGCCCGGAACATAACAGGCTAGTTCGAACTTGTGTGGGTGATCACTGTGACATCACGCTATCAAACACAGCTTGGTTTCGGTCGTGTTGTTTCTATCTAATTTAATTGACATTTAATTACAGGGCGTACTATCATAACTCAAGAGAATCACAGAAAACGATCTATTTATGAAGCAGCCAAAGGTAATAGCATAATAAGAGAGCGAAAAGTCAGGGGTTTACAACCTACTGCCGCATTGTTGTGTCACTGTTCCACCACACACTAGGCACTAAGGGAAAGATAGAAGTAACAAATAAAAGAGACAAAAAATAATAGCATAATAAGAGAGCGAAAAGTCAGGGGTTTGCAACCTACTGCCGCAATGTCATTACGAAAACTTGCAATATATAGAGATTTTTTCAGTACCAAAAATTGAAAATTTCACCAGAAAAATATTGATATTTTTCTTATTTTTGCTCAAAACATAGATTGTGGGTACACGTTAGAACCGCCTCGCTGAGGCGGTTCTAACGAGTACCCACAATCTATGTTTTGGAGCAAAAATAAGAAAAATAGGTATACCCCTGCAAACCCCAGTTTTGCTATATAAAAGTGGGGTTTAAGGGGGTATATATTGCACGGACATGTTTTCCTGATGTTGTGTCACTGTTCCACCACACACTAGGCACTAAGGGAAAGATAGAAGTAACAAATAAAAGAGACAAAAAATGAATTTCAGATGTTAAAGATTTTCTTTTGTAATAAATGGATTAGAAAAGTTGTATCCTTGTAGCAATACCAAGGGCGCATATGATGAATTTTACCTGTTTGTTCTCTCGCACGCTTAATGCACGTTTTCTGTCACGGCTTGGTACATAGAACGGCAACACTTAATCCAAAAAGTCTTACTCATATACGTTGACCACCGACGGTGGTCAATTTGCACTATACCGGGCGTGCTATATATAATTATTATTATTATTATTATTATTATTATTATTGCTCACAACATTAGGTTATGGGTACATGTTAGAATCGCTCGCCGAGGCGGTTCTAACGAGTACCCACAATCTATGTTTTGGATCAAAAATTACAAAAAAAAAAGAGTAAAACCCCTGTATATACCCAGTTTTACTCTGATATAAAATTGGGATATGAGGGGTATACATTTCACGGAAATGTCTCCTTGATGAAAATCTTACAAAACTTTCACTCAAGGTGCGTTCGTTACTGATTGATTCAGCATCTTATTTGGTCACGCATACACACGCATACTGGAGCACAAGCACACACGCAACTTAATTTATTTTGAAACCATAATACCATAATGTTAACATTTCTATACTTGCATTGTGTAAACTCAAATTTTTAAACGGAACTGTATATTGATATTTTGACAGAATAAATTCCTTGTAAATTCTGGTTTTCAGCAATTGCTGGTATGGCTGCCGTACGGACACTGCTGAAAAACACACGAGAAATTCCGTCGGAGAAGCCACTTTACAGACAATATGTAAAATATGGCACCTTTGAAACTGCCATAGCTGATTTTTATTCCATAAAACCAAAAAATGTGAGAGATCTTACCGAAGGATTTTTCATCGACTTTTCTCAGGTTTGTTGAAAAAAAAAAAAAAAAAAAAAAAAAAAAAAAAAAAAAAAAAAAAAAAAAAAAACATTATTACACACATGAATACTTTATGGTGCGCCGTGGCTATTCATAATATAGGTTTTAATGCTTCGATCTCTATGGAGCTCTGTGGAGCTAAACTAAATGAAGTTTTATTTCCTTTGTTTTATGCTGCTCAAGGCATCGGAATAGCCCAATTTTTTTCTTTCTTCCTTTTATCGCGTTGTATCCAGTTGAAGTTATCTCGATAAAATAATAAAACAGAGGCTAATGAGTCTAACTTATTGTTTTCAAAATGAATATTAAGAAGGCCCATTAAGTTATATTCTGTTATCGCTTCGCTATTGTGACGCCTCCTTTATCGTCCATTTTAACAGCGTTGATTTGAGCATAAGAAAACACAAGCGAAATAACAAATATCCTTAAAGGCTAATAATCTATCTGCCTTCGCTTAATCTTGCTTTAAAGGGACGACGACTTCTCGGTGTGGCTGGAGACCGGCGAGTTCGACTTCTGTTTGAAGGAGACGAGTTAAGTCACGGGAAACCAGTTATTGAGATTCTTAATGACAGAAAGTGGCCAGGTGCTAACATTGACAGGGTTATATATAGGACGGACGTACACTGACCAGTCTGAATAACACATTAATGACGAATGAACTTTCCCATTTTTAATATTTGGACGAGTCCACGTGCATTCAAGTTAGGGAAATCAGGAGTGATTTTATAACTAGTTTCGGCGGCGTCACATCGGGAGCTATGCTATTTTGATTTATATACATACTATTGCCTACGTCCTATAAGTTATAGTTAAAGTACCGAGTAGAAAAAATAAGTAAAATAAAGTGTAGCGTGTTCCGAATCAGACAATCAATTCATTGGACAATATATACGTTCAGACATAAAATTTTGCGATGGGCTGCTTTGCCGAGTGATGTAAATACCAATGATTGTAGAAATGATTTTGGACATATATAATCACAACAAATTATATCCCAAATTGTTTATAGTTGATCATTGAATCTAAATGTAAGATCACCTCTCAGTCTGCTATACGAGTATGATTGATACTTCCTTGTATCACCCAGAGCCACCCAGGTTTATCCAACAAAGCTGTCAAGCCTCAGACCACCCAAGTTGTAATAGTACTGAGAACACTATCTCAGTTGCTGAAAACACTGGGTTCTGAATACCCAGAACAGATAAGACCCAAGCAGCTAATATTTGTGTATTTAATGTTCACTCCACCTGGCGATCTAGTACCTATGGTCATGAACAGTTTTAAAGGTTGTACAGCTTACTGTTTGAATTTTTCTGAATTCCAGAAAAATCAATTATTATTGCAGATATTTCCTAAAATCGATAAAAGAATGAAGTTCCCAAAAGTAATGTTCAGTGTGAATGTCGTTGTTAGCTTTGTTTAATATTTATAAGAAGGGCTTTTCAATTTTTGCTACGTTGCATTAATTATTCTATATTTAGCATAACTTCATCACTGTTCTATTTTTGTATTCGCGTGACTCCGTGTTCGTCGGTTATGAAAAGCTTTGGCCGTTCCGTGCCTGTCGTGCCCTTGCCTACCCGACAAGAAATTTCGTGATATGGAACATTTTGACAATGTGTTATGTGTATCTTTTTTTTCTATGCATAGGTTAAGCTATGTTGATGTTCAAACTTAAACAGTTACTATTATACTGGCCCGGCAAACCGGGTGTGGCAAACTCGTCATGGTCACAGCTTTCACACCTGACCGTTAATATTTCTGAAGTCTCGATATCAAATCATCACGTGACCGAGCTATATATATAATTATTGATTCCCATTCCTGATTGACGAAACATTGTTAACAAGCGTAAAAATGGTTTCTTTGCGTAACTGACAGAAGAAAATTCAATGAACTTTGCAAAATATACTACAGTATTTCGTTATAAAGAAAAAAAAAAAACATTTTTTTTTTCGATTTTCTTTTCAAAGGAGTAAGACATACAACCTTTAATACATATATATTTTGGCCCTAAAGTCCTATCCGTGGGTTCGCGCCTCGCACGGGGCACGAATTCATATGTGAGACAAGCTTGCGGGTGTGTCAGGTGGTTTTTCCCCGGGTACTCCGGTTTTCGCCCCACCTACCGATTGATCCGTCTCGATATGTGTTAAAAAGCTTGAAAGGGACGTAAAACTGAATCCAAAAAAAAAAAAAAAATAAAAAAAAATAAAAAATAATAAAAAATAAAAAATAAAAAAATAAAGTCCTATCCGTTGACTCCAGTTATTCCCTACACAATTATTAGATTTTAATGTTGCTTCTTTGGTGGTCAGCTTACAACTAACTAAAAACTGTGCAAACTCGCGCTTTTATAGTGGTGGATCACGCGCCCTCTAGCGGCATCTTTGGGCAAAGGGGAAGTAATACATCACTTACTATATGTTCGTTTATGAGCATCTATCGATTGTGAATGACTAATGAGCGTCTTGCAGACGGAAAATTGATCAAACATTAGATTGTAATTTCTGCTTATAAATATCGCTAAATGAGAAACCTAATTCGGCGAAATCCTCTATTCATTTAATATGTTTCTCCAAATATGTATCATATGATTGGAAATGCGATGATAATTACCTTTGACTCATTTTTCAACTTTGTAATCTACTTTCGTTTTTACCGAAAGCCGTGATACAACAACAATACAAATACAAGCTTTTGACAAAAGCATGGGTTGAATTCTGCATTCGCCACATTACCCACGCCTCCGATTTCATGCGACCCGCATGGTCAAAATAAATAAGTGAGAAAAGAAAGATACTCTCTTCAATATAATCTTTATTCCTTCTTAGGAATACATGGGTTTATCTAAAACCTTTTATTTAAAGATTATGACAAATGCACTTTCATATTTCTTTTAAAATATTCACAGATTGTTTTTCTTTTTACCATTATTAATGAGAAAACAAAAGGGATTTGTCAAACAACAAAGGTGTTCCTTAACACCTTACGACATATTTCTTTATGTTTCAGTCAGCTTTGTTACTGATCGCCATTTTAGTACTTGAAGTCAACTGAGACACTGCCTCCAGTTTTAGAAAGGGCACGTTTGAGTTTGATATTTTCGCCTTTATCAATGTTCCTCCAGGCAGGAAGTCACCCAAACACATTTCTGGCTCTTCTTTCTGTTCCATTGATTTGGTCAATGAATATGTTTCTGATAACCTTTCATTGTTATCATATACTGCAATATTGCTTGAGGTGTGAACGTTCTTGACAATGCCCACTTTCACAAGAAAGTCCTGAAGCCCTCCGTGCTCCATACTGGCTTGAGCAACCACACCTTGGTTTTCTCAATCAACCACGTATTGGTTACTTTCTTGTTTATCTTTATTCTGATCATCATGCTTTTCTGACCTTTCAGAGACTGAGCCAACACTTGATTTATGAGATTCTTCCAAAGAGCCCTGTATATCCAATTTAAGTTTCTTTGGCGTAAATACAATATCTGGTCTTGTTGGCTTCCTGATTGTTCTTCTTGATGACATGTCTCGTTTCTTCCTTGAGTCTGTGGCTATTTCTACAGCCAAACTCTCTTCACTCTGACCACTGATTTTCTCCTTACCAGATTCCGAGTCATCACTTAGTTCTAAATCCGACTACATACTATAATCTAGCTCAATGTTGGGATCATCCCCCAGATCATCTCTAGCTGTACTCTGACCTGCACAGCTGTCAACAGGATCTTCGTCTTCATCCTTTGAAGTTTCACATGTGTCATCAGATGTACTGTGGCTGAGACAGTTCGTTTCCTTCTTATCCTCCTCGCAAAGCCTGATGTTTGATTAGAATGAAACCTATTCCTATGTTTCACTAGGTAGGTCTGAGCCTTAAATTTCTTTCCACAATGTTCGCATATAAGTCGAAATGTTGAGCAGGTCACAACATGGTCGAAATAGACATTGCCTCTCTTAAATCTATCTTTACAGACTGAACACATGATGGTGTCTTCCTCTTCTCCATCTTTCAGATGTGGCATTGGATGTTTCCGAGGTGTAGTTTTGAGATTTGGACCAGTCCTGAAAGCAGAAAATACATAGTCTTTAGCCCAACTAGGTCGTCGACGTATGCGTCCATGACTACTTACATCTGTGGAATCTTCCACGGACTCGCTTTCAGTTTCATCAATAACCTGGCTTTCGTCAAGATCAGCAATATCCTCTACTTGACTTATATCATTAACTGGAAGAACTTCTCCCTCTTCAAGAGTATCTCCAATGGTATCATCACTTTCGACTTTTCCTGTCAATATCTGCTTTCTCGCCCTGAAAAGTCTCTCACAGTGTATGATATCTGCTTCTGGTCTACCCAAATCTACTTTGTATAAAACGTCTGAGACTTTCCAGTATCTTAAAACGTCCTCGCCAGAAAGCCGTGAATTTGATAGAACATCCTACCTTTTTGACTGGAAACAGAACGTAAACCATGTCATCAGGTTCAAAGAATTGATTTCCAAATATAATGTTGGGTTAAAGACGCTTTTAAGTGAGGGTCTTTCGGAACCAGAATTTTATGGTGACTTGGTTTTCAAATTTAAGAAACTTATAGGAAGTAATGATTTTTCTTTTCAGTTTAGAAAAATCATAACACGTTACAGACGTATAGGTTATAACTTGAATGTTATGCGACAGTCTGCATGCTTAGTTTTTAACCCAATCACGGTTGATAACTATGCTGCCTTCTTTAATTGCACGCCGGTGGGTCGGGCGTCAGACTCTATGATGGCCCCGACTTAAAGCTATTCATTTTAGTTGGTTGGGGCCGGAGCTTCTTGTCTGTTGCTTGGCCCACCGGGGTCCAACTGATGTTTTTCTTTAGCTCCGGAGTTAGTAAGTTATTTGGCGCCCAGGGATCTCCATCGTCGGGCAGCTTACTGAATCTGTGAGTCCTGGTTTTTGATTCATCAGGATGTTTATCATGATTTATTTGTTTGTTCTTGATGATTCATTTACTAGTTAGAGATTCACCACGAGGACCGAAGAACTAACTAAATGTTATGAACCACTGCAGAAGCTGAGGGTGAGGTTACGGCCGTGTAAAATCGATTTAAACACGCCAGTAACTTTGTGTTACTGATCGTTCCAAGTCGATACTTCTGTGGTGGTTCTTTTTGTTTTATGTCTTGGTGTTTAAAATATTTTTGTGCTGTTGGCGCCTTATGTATGTTTGCATATTTTTAGTTAAGTTAAGGTAACTGAGTGGCCACCTATTGGGAAAATAGCTGCTCATTCGGCTTACGAAGTGTTTTCATGGTATAAGTGCCTGATTGTTAGTTTGGTTTTTTCCCACCTTGGTTTTTGGAGTGGGAGTCTTTTTCTGATTGCGCCTTTTCCTGATCTTTGCCTACTTGTACTTTTTTTCAAAGGACAACTTCATGTCATGATAGCTTTTCTGTCTACTTATTGACTGACCTGTATACTGTCGAACATACGTATGAGCTGATTCTAACCGTTCACGTAGTTTCCATTACCAGTGGTTTACTGGAATAGGTTTGATTGAAGAAGGCATTTCATAGACTATGTCTAACGGTGTTGTGGCCTCTCTTCCCAACATCAGCATATTTGGGTGTCAAAACAGTAGTCTTATTTTCTGCTGATCTGTATGCCATCATGGCATATGGTAGATGCTCGTCCCAATCGGTATGGTGGTCATTAACATAAGCGCTTAGCATCGTTGTCAGTGTTCTATTAAATCTTTCGATCATCCCGTCTGACTGTGGGTGGTATGCAGTTGTCCTGGTTTTCTCTATTTGCAGCAATTTACATATTTCTTGGAAGAACTTACTCTCGAACTGTCTCCCTTGGTCGGAGTGAATCCTACCAGGTATTCCAAATCTGCTGATGACCTCTTCCACTAACAATTTAGCGACTATCACAGCCTCCATATTTGGTATTGGAAATGCTTCAGTCCATATTGTGAAATAGTCACCTATCACAAGGATGTACTTGTTTCCATTTGCTGTTCATGGAAGCTCCCCTAAAATATCTATGGCTATCCTTTCCACAGGGTATCCACTGCGCACTATTTGCTTTGGGGCATTCTTTGTTCTGTTTGGTCTCTTCCGTCTTGAACACGTTTCACATGCAGTGACATAAGCTCTTACATCTCAGTACCGCTGTTTAACCTTGCTGAGGGTTTTAGTAACTCCCAAGTGTCCCGAAGCTCTTATATCATGTGCATATTTCAGGACTTCTCTCCTATGCTTCAATGGGACAATCGCTTGCCAGTAAACTATATCTGTTCCCGTAACTTCCCATTTTCGCACCACTATACCGTCCATTACTGCAAGTCTATGCCACTGAATCAAAAGTGATTTCAGAAAATAACTGCAGTTGCCAACATCCTTTAGAGATGGCCTTGTATCTGCTTCGAGCCAGGCTCTCAATCGACTTGTATCTCGGTCATCCTTTTGTATTTCAGAAATTTCCTTTGCCACTTTCTCTGTATCTATACTGTACAGTTGATCAATGACCAGCAAGTCGGCTGAGCTCCTGCTATTTTCTCCAATGCGACCACATTGTCAACATGGGATCCTACTCATTCAATCGGCATTTCCATGCAGACGGCCTGGTCTGTGTTCAATTTTCATTGAATAGGATGACAATACTTCGAGCCACCTGGCCAGCTGTCCTTCTTGGTGCTTAAATCGCATAAGCCATTTTAAAGGACTGTGATCCGTTCTGACTGTTAATGTCTTCCCGTACAGGTAGTGACGAAAATACTTCGCGAAATGCACAAGAGCTAATAGTTCCCTCTTCGTGATACAGTATTTTCTCTCTGATTTTGTAAGAGTCCTGCTGGCATAAGCAACCACGTATTCCCTTCCGTCTAGCTTTTGTGAAAGCACAGCTCCTATGACAATATCTCAGGCGTCCGTGTCGAGTATGAATGGCTGTGAAAAATCAGGGTGTGCCAACACATGTGCTTCTACCAGATTGTTCTTCAGTAGTTCGAATGCTTTATTGCAGTCTTCAGACCATGCAAATTTCTGTTGTTTCTCGCACAATCGATACAGTGGTTTTGGCACCTCGGCAAAGCAATGGATGAAACGCCTATAATAGCTGCAAAGTCCAAGGAATGAGCGTACTTCATGAATATTGGTTGGCTTTGGCCATTCTTGGACAGCTTTGGTTTTCTTCGGATCAGTTTTGATTCCCTCTGAAGAAATAACATGGCCCAGAAACTCAACCTCTCTGGCAAACAATTTGCATTTCAATTTTAGCCCTGCCTCACCCAGTTTAGTCAAGACTTTATCAAGGTTTGCAATCATATCTTCAAATTCCGTCCAATAACTATAATATCATCTAAGTAAATCAGGCATATTTGCCAATTTAAGCCATCGAGCACAGTTTCCATTAATCTTTCGAATGTCGCTGAGGAATTGCAGAGCCCGAAAGGCATTACCTTGATCGTATAAGCTCTGGTCACATTCCACAACTTCGACCTGCCAGTAGCCTGAATTTAGGTCTAGACAGGAGAACCATTCAGCACCTGAAAGCTGGTCCAATGAATCATCAATCCTTGGTAAAGGATACGCGTCTTTTATCGTGATATCATTCAGGTGCCTGTACTCAACGCAAAAACCTTTCGAACCGTCTTTCTTTTCGACCATTACAATTGCACTGGCCCAAGGACGTTTATCTGCTTTGCATCTTCTTCCTGCATGTGAACAGGCATTCTTCGTAACGGTTGCTTTATTAAGTGTGCCCATGCTGTTGGAATCCTAAGTGTGATTATTCCTGTCCTTTCCAAATCATTATCATTCTCAGAGAATGTCGATTCATGCTTCATCAATAGCTTTGCAACGGCTTTGTTTGTTCTGAGCTCAAGTCCTGTATGGTTTTTACTGGACCACTGCAGCTCCTTTGAAGGAAAATAGAAACTTTACAAATTACTTACGTCTTTTGTGGTTCTTTATATTGCATTATGTACAGAACATATCAAAACAATGGAATAAAGTTTAAACTAACTAGTTGCGTATCGATGTATGCAAAGTTTCAAATGGTTGGCTGAGAGTTGGATAGGTAGCCACGAATTTTCGTCCTAAAACATAGACATTCTTTTTCTTCCTCTTTTTCTTCTCCTTCTTATTATTATTATTGAGACAATTGTGTTAGGCTAACAATGCTTTGACAACGTGAGTTCATTATAATGAGATCATGTAAATTGGACATTTCGATCGTCAATTAAAGGGGAACGCAATAGTCAACAACAAAATTAAAGATCTAATCAAAGCAAACATTTTGGTGCAAAGTTTTGTTCAAATCGGTCAAGGAATAAGTGAGATCTTGGCATTTGATATTTATGGAACGAAGTGACTTTTGGCCGCCATTTTGAATACTTAATTACAAACTGTAAAATCAAAACATTGTACAAAATTTTAAATTTCAATATTAATATGACAAAAAATGACAGTAAACCAAGAGAAGAAAACATTAAATAAAAAATTTACAGATAAATATTAACAGTGTTTCATTAATCTTGATTATGCATATTTAATTAGGGCTTTATGACGTCATAAAGCCTCATGAATATCCAAGATGGCCGCCTCCTTAAACAGAAATCAGGGAATTTTCAAATCAACATATCTTTCTTAATTTTAATCCAATTTTGATAAAACTTGTACCAAAGTGTTTAGTGAGGTAAGTACTTTCATATAAGATTAATCAGTCGTACTTCAACGTTGCGTTTCCCTTTATAAAGCAAAAATAATAGGATGGATCGCAAGGAGTTGCAGCCGATCCCTAGTCATCTGGGCCGAGCTGTCCACAATTAACGGCGTCGTTGAAATTTAGAGTTTCAAATGCAAACATTTGTATACAAACACTTTTCTTGTTTTTCTAACAAAGTTTACAGTGTATATCATGATGCCCTAAACACCATTATGATGTTTTCTTATCTGTGTATCTGTTCGCTTTAGCCCATTCATCAGGAAAACATCATCGTGAAATGTATACCCCCTTAAACCCCACTTTTATATAGTAAAACTAGGGTTTGCGGGAGTATACCTATTTTTCTTATTTTTTTTATCCTTAACATACAGTGTGGGTACTCGTTAGAACCGCCTAGTATGTTTTGAGTCAAAATAAAATAAAAAAAAAAATCCAATGAAATTTTTAATTTTCGCTTCTGAAAAATATCTTTGTATCTTGCACATGGACATGCTTTCGTAATGTATGCCTTACTGTTTTCTTTTTTCTTTTTTTTTTTTTTTTTTTTTTGGACACTACCAATGCTTTCTGAGCAATGTGTGAACGGTAAGTTGACCATTCATTCAGTTTTACAGGCATTAATGTTTGGATGTCTGGGCCGTGCCTTTGTGGGAAAACAAAGTAAGAATACCTTCAGTTTTTGCCATAAGTAGTTTGTTAAAAAACCTTACCTTGAAACAGAAATTATAAATTCCATTGAAGAAATATGCCATCAGATACACGAAAACTGGTTATGTTTGCTAATTGCTCATATCCTTCATCACCGTTTGTCATTATCAAAGTTTCAATAAAAACCGGAATCATTCCTTGTTTTATACCACCAAACAACACCCATGTATTCGAGCCAACTTTTGCACAATATGGTGTTAACACTCCTAGGTTGGATCGCTTGGAAAGCAACGTACGTCAATGAGTTCATTGCCTGGATACTACCTACGTACAAGATGTGTTTTTGAAAAATGATGCTAACTACGGCGGATCTTTAGGCCAAAAATGATTTTTCTTACGGCGGACACTTTGATGTTTAATTTTTTGAACATTTTGTGCTGTGAATTGACAGCTTTAGTATCAATTTGGATAAAAATATTTGATTTTTTTAAATTAATCTGCATGTGTATGCAAATTATACGGTGAAAAGTGTATAACCCCTATATACATATTCTCCATAATGCAGCAAGTACATGTATAGCTCCCGATATTCTTGCTCGTTGGGCGACCTATTGCACAATGTAAATGTTTTTTCACCTTCCTTTTGATTTGCAACAAACATGAGTCCCTACCAGGCGTTTGGGGAAAGGAGTGGGGGGAGATAACGGCCAGTTCATGAGCTAGATAGTGCATTCGTGATAACTTGTGAGTTACAGAGCAAGCACTTTATAGGTGGGGGTGGAGAGTTTTGAGCATTCGCATGAGCAAATTACTTTTTAGGGAGACGGGGTAAGCAATGACCGGGGGAGTCAACCTATTACTTTCAGGTGCAGGGAGTCCACCTGCCGAAGGACCTTCTGTAGACTTTACATTGTGCGCTAGTTCACTATGAGTAAGCACAAAATACGTAAACCTATTTCAGGCGTACGTTACCTGTGCTATCAAGAAAACATGTGCAACGAAGAATTTTAATGAGTACCGAGTGGATCTGTGCATGGGACCCTCTCCTTACACCTGAGTGTCTGGTACGAAATTTAGAACGTGCCCTTTCAGCAAGATTTAGCTGCTTAAACTTACTATTAGAATTAAACACGAAACAACACTAAGATGCACAACCCTATAGCATGGAAACATGCAGTTTTGACAAGCGAGAACACACACACGCACGCACGCGCACACACACACTAAACGCCCGGTTGTCCAGATCATCTGATGCCGACAGTAACACACATGTATCATTGCACACAACACATACGTCACATTTGTCGAGTATCTTCGTATGTGTGTTAACCGTTTCAAGCTCATAATATCAACATTTCTGACGAAAACAGTCATGCTGAATTATAAGACTTATAAGTGCTAACAGACAACCATTTGATGGAAAATCTAATAAGTTCGTTTTTGGGAAGTGGGGAGCGCGATGGCGTAATGATAGAATAGGGCACCACGAGAGGTTCTGGATTTGATACCTACATACACCGTGTAATTTGCTTGAGAAAAACACAAGTCCTCACAGTGCCGACAAACAACTAGGAAGCGTTGGCGCTGTCCAACATGACTAAAATGTTGATTGGGACGTTTGCTCGTGGAGAAGCTTTATGTGACGCTCCGGTGCCAGGTCTTGGTGAGTAAGTACCTAAAGACTCGCGGATTCGCTCCTTTAGGTCTACTGGTGTTTGTACTTAGTAGCGAACATCTTTTTGGCTTGTCTTCAATACTTTTATACACAATTTTGTTAATTTGCAAACTTTAAGGTTTTAGTATATTTTCCATGTGTGCAAATGCTTTTTACGAAGTATTTAGTGTATATTTTGTAAATCTGTGATACGTGTATTCTGTTTTTAAGCAAATTATAGTGTCTCATAAGTCTATACAGACAGGGTATCAAATATAAATGCTGTAGTTAGTTGTAAATCTGTAATATATATTGTATTTGATATGTGACACTTTAATAAATAAATAAATAATTTGAAGTCATTGCAAAACGAAACAAAAAGTTTTGGAAGCTAGTGGAAGACGTATACAAGAAACACTGCCAGAAAAACTATGCAATAATCACTTAGCCCCGCTCACTCAGGCTTTAACGGTCACAGGATTTTCCATTCTGCAAAAGTGTCCGCCGTAAGAAATATCATTTTTAGCCCAAAGATCCGCCGTAGATAGCATCATTTTTAAAAAGAACACATTGGACGTACGTTGCATCAAGGCAATGAACTCTCTGACGTAACTTGCTTCCCAAACGATCCAGCCTAGGTGTGTTAACACCATATTGTGCAAAAGTTTGCTTGAGTTCAGGATTGTCTTTTGGTGGTATGAAACAAGGAGTGATTCCGGTATATAACGAAACTTTTATATTTACAAACGATGATGAAGGATTCGAATAATTAGCAAACGTAATCAATTTTTGTGTTTCTGGTGACATATTCCTTTAATGAAATTTATAATTTCTGACACAAGGTAAGCTTTTGCTACAAACTACTTATTGCAAAAACTGAAGGCATCCTTACTTTGTTTTCCCACAAAGTCATGACCCAGACATCCTCGCATTAATGCCTATAAAACTGACATGATCGTCAACTTATCGCTTTCTCCATTTCCCCCTAACCTCGTGAAATGTTGCATCAATGTGTGCCGTAACATATTCAGTTGCATCAACGGTATACATGGTGTTGACTGATAGATATGTGCAGGCAGTGTAGATATTGAACATTTCCTGAATGAAAATAGTATAAGGTATCTAGATTATTTCGTTTTCGCAAAGGTTTTAGAAAGATGAACCTATAGTGGCACTCATACTTCCTTCACAATAACATTAAAGTCTTTGCAAAAACGAAATAACCGGGATTTTTTACGTTTCTTTCTTTCAATAAATGTAAAATTCTGCATGGTCTGCACCTATCTAACAGTCAATAGAGTAAACTCGAAACCCTAACCTCAACATCGACCACATTGCAATGTGCGTCACCGATCATTCTATGTGTAATCGGTTTGTATGCATACAGTACCACGTGATTCTCAGCAGTGTATCCATCTCTGTGTTTTTGTTTCTATCAATACGTTGTTTTGTCACTATTCTTTATATATTTAGGGATATGTCTCTTGGACCGTTTCGTATTCCGCACAATCATTGCTATAGGTGAGGAACAATTTCTCATCAAATTAATGGAAGTTTTGTCCTTAACGCCTCTGCAGTTGTTTTCATTTCTTTGTCGCCTTACATACGGGGATCATTCAAAAATCTATTTATCTGGACCGGATATGAACACAAATATCTCATGTAAAATTCTAGAAAAGGAAAACTCATCCAATACCTCTAACAGATGTATCAAACCCATTTTCAATCTATTTATATATAAAAACGAGTATGTACCAATTACATATTGCAGCAAAACAATAATAGGTGTTACAGGAGAAGAGTTGCCGTATTCGTTCTAATTAGCGCACAGTGCGCATAACTTTTCAAAATACCTTAAAGTTAAGGTACAAAATATCGTTTTAATAATCGCACACTACAAACGAAAACAACGCTTAGGCTGCTGAAATAACCATGCCAAATATATAACTTATGATGACATTTAAGTGATCCAATCGTTGCAAACTAGAGTTTTATCATTTAAAATTACGTTTTCATGTAGTACGTAAATACGGTTTTAATGCGCAAAACTGAAGTGTAATACCAATATGCTCGTCAAGCAGTGTGCGCTTATGCACATGTTTTTCGGAACCCATCAGGGTGTGCGCTTGTTGGAGCATGTGCGCTAATTAGAACGAATACGGGGGTCTATTCATGGAAATATGTAATTTACTGTCCAATACTCAGTATACATGTACATGTATGTAGCCATTACCAATAAAGTGAATCGCGTACAATTTGTCACTGGCTGTCTCTTGCATTTTTAAGTCAAACAGACAACGTGGGGAAACCTGATACAGGTATGAAGACAAGTATGCGTAGGTCAATTTCGCATATCAGTTTAATAACTGGTAAAAAAGTTAGGGGTCAAACTTTAAGAATAGATTTTTGGGCAAATTGTTAATTTATGTGATGGATTAGCTTACATATGCCCTCAATTTTGAAATTGCGCATCATCTGAATTAACCACAGCTGTACTTTAAACCACACTACCCTAAAAACCAAGGTGACAAAAAGTCCACAAAAACTGATTCTACAAAAAGAAACAAAAAATAATAAAAATCAATTTTGTCCAATTCATGAATATTTTGCGAATTTGTACGATAGTCATCAAGATTCATCATTTCTAAAGTCAGCCAGCTAAAACAGATTGGAAATTTCTAGCCATTTTAAAAGTCTTGCATGATCATCAGTTCTCTATGGGAATTTCATACCACTTCCATTTTAAGTTTAGTTTGGCCTTGTTGAATGCAACGACTATTGTTTCGATCCTCAAGTATACAAAAGTTACAAAATGAGCCTGTGCGTGAGAAAACCAACAATTTGCATAGGCGAAAACAAAGACGCAGATCAGCTTCGCGGTAACCGCGAAGCTGATCAGCGTCTTTGTTTTCGCTACACGGATAGTACATTTCCTCCTCTACTTATTCCCAAATTTTCAAGATTCTGGGTTTCTTCTGTGACTGTACAGGCTGGTTTGTGTTGGACCTGGTCGGAAACCCAAATTGTTGGTTTTGTCATGCACAGGCTCAAATGAATTACCCTGATGATAGAAATGTTTCATTTTACCTGCAGTTCGAAATCTGGTAGAAATTGCACGTTAAATGTTTGATAACTTTATTTGTCCAGTATACATGTAAACCGTAACTCAAGACAAAAATTTTCACGTCGATTGTTAAGGTTTCATCACCCATGATACATGTAGCTCGGTTTCCAAAAGTCATGCAAGTCCACGAGGTAGCACATGAAAGGAAAATCAAGAAGAAATGTCGCATTTTTCTGGCATCAAGAAAACATGTCTGTGAAATGTTTACCCCATTAAACCCCACTTTTATATAACAAAACTGGGGTTTGCAGGGTATACCTTTTTCTTATTTTTGATCCAAAACATACAATGTGGGTACTCGTTAGAACCGCCTCAGTGAGGCGGTTCTAACGTGTACACACAATGTATGTTTTGAGCGTTAATATAAAAAAGATCAATATTTTTTTTTTATTTTTTTCTTCTGAAAAAAAAAAAAAAAATAATAAATAAATAAATAAAAAAAAATAAAATAAAATACAATAAAAAAAAAAAAAAAAAAAAAAAAAAAAAAAAAAAAAAAAAAAAAAAAAAAAAAAAAATCTCTGTATATTTGCATGGGCACGTTTTCGTAATGTTTGCACGCTCGCGATCGGTAGGTATTTATACTGTTATACACAACCTGAATACCATTTCACATGCTACTTCAGTGACTCGCCTGCCTGTTAATGCACCAGGGGTCAAAATCGATCTAGGGCGCTCTATATATATGATCATAAATAAACAAGTTATAGTTTGACTTATTATTGATAGACAATCTTGTGTGTTGTTCTTCCCGACTTCTCGCCATTCAACTCCCAGAGTTTCTTGACTTCTATGGTAGCTTTGTTTGGTTTGTCAGCATCAGCCTTCGTCAGGACGAATTCCCTATCGCCTTTTACACCAGTTACAATTTTCTCCTGTCAAAATATGAGCCGTCTCGTGGGAAAACCAACAATGTGGTTTCCGAACAGGTCCGACGCAAACCGAGCTGTACAAGCACAGACGAAGGCTAGAGACTGGAAATTTTGGATTTACAAAGTAGAGGAATTGTACTATCCGTGTAGCGAAAACAAAGGCGCTGATCAGCTTTGCGGTTACCGCGAAGCTGATCTGCGCCTTTGTATTCGCATATGCAGATTGTTGGTTTTCCCACGAGGCGGCTCAAATCTAAAAATCAAGAACTACAGACGGTCTTTCTCATTAGTGAAAGACGAAAAACCATCTTAGTAACCGTTGAAAAAGAAATGAAAGTTGATATGATACTTAAATAAAAATAAATAATTTCGCGTTTATCGTACTAGTCTCATATCACAACCTAATGAAAATGAATGGCACGCCTGTTCTCTATAGGTCAAATACATTCATTTTATTCAGATTTAGAGGGATAAATTTTTGACGTGAGTCTACAACGAAATGCGTATATTTAAAATTAGAATTTTATAATCTAAAGAGAAGAAATCATATTTTACCCCATTTGGGCCTTGAATTTCATTTGTAGATTTTGGTCGTAGTCTGTTGAAGTCTTTCAGGGCTTTTTCATATGAGCCTAATTTGCTGAATCGTTGAAATCCTGCGTTACCTTCTTTCATCGTTCTAGCACCCCTTAAAAGTTTTTTGACGGCTGCGATCCCTTCGAGGACAGGCTTACCTGGAATGAGACTCCGCATAAGAATTGTTGGTTTTCCCACGAGGCGGCTCATTTGTCAGATAATATTACATGCAATCTACTCATAAAGGCTTTCCCGGAAGAAGTGTAACTGACCGTCCAGACACACGTAATTGCAACACTGTTATTATTGGTTGTGTAATGTCAGTTGTATGTTGCTACCAAGCTCGGCACACAACGGACACAACCATCAGAAAAGGTGGGTAGACGGGTAGGTGTTTACAAGACTTAAGTCCAATTCGCATGCGCCAAAAATACACACGTGTAAATATACTCCGGTGTGCAAATTTTACTCGGGGTAAGCAAATGGCGCATGCGAACGCAAATACACACCGGAGTATATTTACATACGGGTAAGTTTACTCCTGGGTCTGACCAGATGCAAATTTTATTTTTACAAATACACACGTGTAAATTTACTATTATGTCCCATGCGAACGCTTTAGTAAAATTTACCCATGAGTATTTTTATTTCAAGTCAATATTCTGCTTTTAGATTATGAATTTTCACTTTTTTTGTTCTTTACTGATTATATGACAATTGCTGAAACAGTGGACATTGTTGCTAACAAAAGTTTATTGCCATTCAACACATTTTAGATCATATGGAGTGCAAACTATTTCTTCATCATTCTTGGTGAGGATTCTTGGGGCATTCTAACAATAATTCCTTGTTTAAGGATGATAATAGGGAACTGCATAACTGCTAAGGTTGAACTTGACCATTACATGATTCTCCTCTGCTGCCAAAGTCTACAAGAATACCTTGAAGCAGTACAAATACAGAAAACTTAAAACAGGGTTTTATCCAGAAATGATTTATTTACATACAAAAATACTCCTGGTAATAAAACCCATGCGAACGCAATTTACATTTACTCGCAGCTTGATTTGCACACCGGAGTATATTTACACACCGGAGTATATTTACACATGTGTATTTTTGCGCATGCGAATTGGACTTAAGTGGTTGAAGTATGTAAGAAATCCAAACTGACCCTAATATCGTTAATATGTACGTATTAACCACGAGGAATACATGTTTGTGTAAATTAAACCCCTCAAACCCCGATTTTATAATAGTGAAACTCGGGTTTACCGGGGTATTCATTTTTTTTCTTATTTTTGATCCAAAACATTGATTGTGGGTACACGTTAGAACCGCCCGGGGTTTTGGAGCAAAAATATATAAATATCAAAATTTGTCCAACGATTTTTTTTTAAAAGTTTGGAGCAAAAATATAAAAATATCAAAATTTTTCCAACGATTTTTTTTTCTCAATTTTTACAGATGAAAAGTCTCTGTTTATTGCATGGGCAGGTTTTCGTAATGCGTTGGATTTTATGTGTACCTATAAGATGGTAATGACTAGCTCGTTTGCCTCGGATGAGAGAATCATCTCCTGAAAGTAAAGGTTCAGCTCTTAGACTACCACTTAACAACAAATTATCGGATATATTGGCAAGAAGAGAATAATAGAGAAATTCGTATACTATGGTTCTAACGTGTGTATGTTGCAATAATGCACGAGCATGGGCGCGTGTTTCTCCCATGGTTAATATCACAATAACTGAATCAGTTGCTTCGACAAATACCAAACACTGGTAAAACCTTTTTTCCACCAAGCTTTTGGCGTATGGAAACGTCAGTACATGTATATTCAATTATGGACCTACAAAAGCTTAGACCATTGTCTGCATCTTCATTAAATCTTGTGTATTCGAGAGAGAAGCAAGACGTGTTTTACGCATTCGTTAAAGTCATTCCCCAAGTCATCTGCAATATGAAAGGTTTCTTTTTGGTGTACTTACACTACATTATGTAAGCCGCGTCATGACAAAAATCGGATTTTGGCCTATGCGAAACAAAGGCGCAGATCAGCTGTGCAGTAACGGATAGTACAATTCCTCTTCTTCCTCAATCCTCTCTAGCTGCACATGCCGGTTTGTGTCACACCTGGTCGAAAACCCCGAAGACTGGTTTTCTCTTGTCGTGGCTCATATATGAGTCGATTGTTTAAACCAAATATAATATACAAAAATCATTCTCTGTGTCATTTAGGTCATTATTGCTTCCATACTTCTAATAATATTACCTTCGTCATCGTTGGCTTTCCAGTCCCAGTTCTGCTTGTTCTTGTACAACGCCGTGGTAACACAAACTGAACAACTTACAATGAGGACAACACAGATCGTCTCTCTGGGATTCATTGTAGGCTTGGAGAAAAACAAAAAACATCAGGAAAACATGTCCGTGTAATGTATAATCCCTTGAACCCCACTTTTATTTTGCAAAACTTTACGGAGACTGCGAAGGTGAAAAACGTTAAACACCTGTTACTAGAACCGATGCATTCTACCACCTTGAATAGCGTTGCATGTTGAAATAAGCAGTATTCGTTAAAACTTTGTGGTGAATTCGTTATACTATAACACTGATGGGTCTATCTGTCTATGATCTTTGTTTATAATGGTGAAAGATCTTTATTGACACGAGCGACCGGTGACATAGGGTGAACAGTTATTGTCTGTGTACGAGATTGAAGTGCAAATGTTGATTTTTGAGAGGGAAAATAAAATGAAAATGTCTTATAAGTTTATATAGACATCACACAATCTCTCGCTACATAGATCAAGATAACATATCCGTGTTTTATATACCTCCTTATACCCTACTTTTATGTAGCAAAACTGGGATATAGAGGGGTATACCTATTTTTCTTACATTTGCTCAAAACATAGATTGTGGGTACGTGTTAGAACCGTCTCGACAAAAAAATCGTAATTTTTCTGCCGAAAATTTTCAATTTCAACTTCAGAAAAATTTATATGTTACATTCGTGATGTCAATTACATTGAATTTCGCAATGTCTACTTAGGGAAACCACGTCACATCTATTCTTCCCACCGTGGCATTTCGAACATGAAATACAAGCATTAAAGAAAAGGGGCATGGCTGATTCATCGAGCAACTCTTTTCCATTTACCACCCCCATCCGGTACTCCGGCTTATCAGTCTCGCTGTTTCGTTTACATAATACTTAATTATATTTTGAAATAAAATTGTAGTAGGACTTTCTGTTTCTTGGGAATCACATGCCTCACGAAGCAGGCAGAATGAAAACTGTACTGTAACATTCCGATATTTGAAATAACGGTGCGGACCTGTCAACGGATGTTCTGTCATATAACAAGTTAGTTTACACCCTAGAACCTCAATATCCGTATTAAGACCTCGTATAAAAAACGCCATTATCGCTGTTTTACTTTTTTTTCCACTCGCTACTTAAACTCTTACTGTAGTATCAATCGGTTCTGACTGCTCACTCCATAAAAATGTGAAACTTTTCGCTTACTTTATTTGGCGATTAGGTAACTCAGTTTCTTCACCGTCATCCATATACTGTACATGTACACACAAATGAGCCGCCACATGGGAAAACCAACAATCTGCCTGACGAAAACAAAGGCGCCGATCAGCTTCGCAGTAACTGCGAAGCTGATCAGCGCCTTTGTTTTCGCTACTCGGGTAGTACAGTTCCTCTTCTACTTAAATCCGAAATTTCAAGATTCTAGCTCTTTTCTGTGACTGTTTATGTCGGACCTGGTCGGAAACCACATTGTTGGTTTTCCCACGAGGCGGCTCAAATACACTTTGAACATGAAAACGACATCCGAGTGCAAGCTGGAATTCGATCTGTTGTTATAGGTTATGCACCGCCTCGTGGGGAAAACCAACAATGTGGTTTCGGAAAAGGTCCGACACAAACCGAGCTGTACAAGCACAGAAGTTGGCTAGAGACTGGAAATTTTGAATTTAGAAAGTAGAGGAATTGTACTATCCGTGTAGCGAAAACAAAGGCGCTGATCAGCTTTGCGGTTACCGCGAAGCTGATCTGCGCCTTTGTTTTCGCATTTGCAGATTGTTGGTTTTCTCATGAGGCGGCTCATATCCTGCTGTATCATCGTATGAACGAGTAATAATAGACTTGGTTTGGTATTCTTAATACTGCTCTCCCATATACCGAATTTCCCTTGCGAATGCCCTTCCGAATGCAATTTTGAGCAAATTCGCATTAATCGCTAGAAATTCGGAAGCATTCGGTAGCATTTGTAAGAATTCTGAAGCATTCGGTGAAAATTTCGAGTCGTTGCGAAAATAAGGAACATGCTCCTAAAATTCGCAAGGAAATCATATTCTTAACATATTCGTATTTAGCATTCGTAAACAATTCGGATTGATTGCAAGACATTTGTAACACTCGCAAGTCATTTGCAAGGATTCGGTAGCATTAAATTCTATTGAAGTTTGGTGTTCGTAAGAATCGCTAGTGAATCGCAACATTTTCCCATTCAAGACTCAGTTTTTAGCATAATTTATTTATTCTGGCCCTATCCTTCAAGTAAATGCCATTATTTATGGTGTTTAGCTTTAAGCTATCCATCAATGTATGACAGACGAAAGTCCCATGAATTCTTTTGTTTGCCCAGTAAAATTGTCTTTTTTATTGTGTAAATCGCAATTTGAGAGAAAAAAACAAAGTGGTGTGTGTTTCACGAGAAGACTTGGATCAAAAATGACATATATTTTCCATGCCCCTTGGCATTGTGGGTGATTTCGTTTTACATTGATATTATTGGCTACAATGTTTGCGAATGAGTAAAAAATGAAAAGAATTCGGCAAGCATTCGCTACCCATTCGCTTCATTTGTGAGGTGTTTGCAAGATGTTCGTATTATTTGTAACGGCATTTGTAAGCGTTCGGAACATTCGTAAGGCATTTGCAAGAGTTCGGTAGTGTGGATGGCAATCAATCGTAACATTCTTAAGACATTTGTAAGGATCCGCAAGCATTCTTAACGCTTTCGCAAAGACATCGTTTTGTATAAGCCCCGCCCCGTCCATTCGCATCATATTCAGTAATTTCAGCGTGAACATGTTTCAAATTTTAGCATTCGCAAGGGATATTCGGTATATGGGAGATTCTAACACACCTCGCCTATATAGCCAATGGTAGAAAAACGTGTTATATTGTGCAACAATTTCACTGGGCGAATAAGCGTGACGTTACTTTGCGGCATTTGTGACGTCAGCTATCCCACAAAGCAGCGTTAGACGGTGAAACGTCGTTTTAGCGCACAACAAACGTAAAAAGTGTTTGTAAATACCAGCATTACAGTCAAATATTTGGCGGGATATCTGCAATGCAATGGCTGAAAGCTGAACGATATCGACGGTTTCAGCATTATTTACTCCGTTTATTGTGTGTTAGAATCGAAATAGATCAGCTCAAGTGTAATAATTCACTGTTTGTCGGTCAGCTGTAAGAAGATAAATCACTCGCGCTACGCGCTCGTGATTTGATCTTCTTTACAACTGACCTCCAAACAGTGAATTATTACTCAACAATTCACTGCTAGAGCTGATCTATTTCTTAAGCAGCATAAGAAAATAGGTGATGATGTTTGAAAACACTGTGTGTTATCAATATACCCAGCAGACATTTGACGTCAGTTGGACGTCAGATTGACGTCAGACTCCGACGTCATAATGATGTTGGATTTAGGTTGATTTTGAAAGTTTGTTTGACGTCAAAAACAGACATCATTCTGACGTCAAAAACAGACGTCATTCTGACGTCAGAAAAACAACGTTGGTTTGATATCTCAAATGTGACGTCATAATGACGTTGGGGTTAGGTTGATTTTGAAAAATTGTTTGACGTCAAAAACAGACGTCAATCTGACGTGCTAAAACCGATATCGTGAATGTTTGTTCGCAGTTAAATTAACATTCTGAAATCCTGAAGTGGATTCAGTAGTGCGGTGATGCACTATTGTTATTCCCTTTCACTCCTTTTTTTTTTTTTTTCCTGGGCGAGACCAGTACTATAGGGGGTTTGTTGTTCCGGGAGCACCCGAAGGCTCAACCGGAAGGAGGTTTTAGGAGAAGCCCGGGATCGAACCTGCGACCCCTGGTTTACAAGGCGAGTGACTTAACCACTGCACCACGGAGGCTTCACTCCTTTGATAGAGTTATTCGGAATATACAAAATGTTTAAGATGTTAAATCACTCTGATGTTGGTATATCTTATTCATGTCAAATGCTGAGGGTGAGGTTATGGCCATGTAAAACCGGTTTAAGCCCGCCAGTAACTTTGTGTTACTGATCGTTCCAAGTCGATACTTCTGTGGTGGTTCTTTTTGTTTTATGTCTTGGTGTTTAAAATTTTTTGTGCTGTTGGCGCCTTATGTATGTTTTCATATTTTTAGTTAAGTTAAGGTAACTGAGTGGCCACCTATTGGGAAAATAGCTGCCCATTCGGCTTACGATTGTTTCATGGTATAAGTACCTGATTGTTAGTTTGGTTTTTTCCCACCTCGGTTTTTGGAGTGGGAATCTTTTTCTGATTGCGCCTTTTCCTGATCTTTGCCTACTTGTACATTTTTATTGCTATATGGTGCTAAAACAAATAAGACATTAGTGTAAATAATAAGACTATTGTGAACAATCAATAATTTAAAATGGTGAAATAAGTATTAAAATATACAAATTTCATTTTCGTCTTAATAGAAGGTTTAATAATTTAGTGAAAGACTTTATTTTGATTAACAAATAATTATTTTTTTTTCTAAATTAATTAAGCATGGTGATTTCCGATACGAGACCTAGATATGGCTTTTTTTAAAGTGGCTATGTTGAAATTATTATTTGAATTTGATGTTGTTACTTTTGCGCAAGAAATTATGTCAGTTCAAGGGCAGCTAACTCTGTCGACATATGACGTTAGACTTACGTTTGAATCCGGCGTCATTTCGACGTCATATCAATACGTCCACTGACGTCAGGACTGGACGTCAGGTGGACGTTGGTTATTGTTGTATGACGTCGTGACCAAAATACAACCAATATCCGACGTCAAGTTGACGTCAGATGCCTGCTGGGGACGTGTTTTTCATATATGTCGACAGAGTTAGCTGCCCTTAAACTGACATAATTTCTTACATATATTATGTATTATCATATGACGTCGCTGTTTTCCAGTGGATAACGTCATGTCATAAAAATCGTATGACCACACGTGTAATAACACTTTTGCGGGAATACGTAACGTCATTGACGACGTCCGTAACAACAATGTAAATTTTCATTGAAAATATGTCCACTTCGAAGGCGATAAAATCCTATTTTAGAAGTCATATGATAAAAAGAATCTTACACTCGTGGTCATTTCATATGAAATTTATTAAACTCGCTGAAGGCTCGTTTAATAAATTTCATATGAAATGACCACTCGTGTAAGATCTTCTATATAATATCAAATTCAAATAATAATTTCAACCTTGCCACTTAAAAGTCATATCTGAGTCTCGTATGGGAAATCCCATATTTCGCCCTCATGCTTAATTAATGTAGAAAAAAATGATTATCTATTAATCAAAATAAAGTCTTTCACTAAATTATCAAACTTTCAATTAAGATGAAAATAAAATTTGTATATTTTAATATTTATTTCACCATTGTTCAGAATAATCTTATTTCTCACACTAATGTCTTATTGGTTTTAGCACCATAAAGCAATAAAATTTTGCTTAAATAAGATGTACCAACACGTATGTTCCGAAAAACTCTATCAAAGGAGTGAAAGAGACTATCAAAAGTGCATCACTGCTCTTCTGAATCCACTGTTATTCAAAAATGCGAAAAAATATACACCTTAAACTATTTATATGACATGAATTCAAACGTCGTTTTTAGGACGTCAGATTGACGTCAGCTTTCAGACGTTAAACCGACGTTGGCTTTAGCACGTCAGATTGACGTCTAGTTTTGACAACAAACAAACTTTCAAAATCAACCTAACTCCAACGTTATTATGACGTTGGAGTCTGACGTCAATCTGACGTCCAACGGACGTCAAATGTCTGCTGGAAGCAACATAGAAAAAAAAAGAAAGAAAGAAAGCAAAAGAAACACACGAAACGAATGATCTGATTTTTACCCAAAGTGAAGTTTCATTAATTTGCACACCACACATGGTCAGAAGTATGAAAAACACAAGGTCTAAATCACGTCTTGATTACGACGTCTAACTAACGAACTAGTTTGACGTCAAAACAACGTCCAATCCAGACGTCCAAAAGACGTCAGGAAATGACGTCTGATAGACGTTGGAAATTGGTTATATGACGTCGCGACCAAAATATAACCAATATCTGACGTCAAACAGACGTCAGGTGCCTGCTGGGTAGGTATCAAACATAATTTTCCATTCATTAACATTCGCTAGGTCCCGAGGGAAGTGTTGAAAACCGAGGGCGTATTCAAACTCATTTTTGATCGCTATTATTGCATAAATTCTGCAGAATCGAAAGAAATAAGGTGCAGAAACTAAAGAAATATGGTGCACTATATTTTACAGCCTCATCACATTTTCATACGCGTAAAAGCCTTCGTTCCGGGCGGACTGTAGTTTCTCATTACTAGCACGTGCTTTGCGTGTCGCCCGGTAACAAGCATAAGTAAAAGCCATGTATTAACTGCACGTGCGCGCGTGAATTGCAATATTAATGCATGGCTTTCTCTTCATTAATAAACGGCTGTTAATTTCGTGTGACACGGGTATTTATGCAATAATAAATAACAATGCACTTAACCAATTTCCCAATATAGGTTAACTACTTTGACCGTGTCGCTTTTTAAAGCACCTAGTAATATTTAAGAACCAAACTTCAAATATATTCAAATTTTATGCATGCTGAAAATGGTCATCTTGAAACAGAATGCTGAAATATTATTGCAATCGGTGATTTCTGTCTAAAATAATCGAACTTTTGGTGACCATACCCTTCAGTCGATAAAAACAGCAGAATCGATAGGCCGGTGAAAATCGTAAATTCAGTAAAACATCGTGATCACACCATCCAACCTGGAAGACAGATTACTGTTTTGAACACAGATCGAATGAAAATTTCTGGAAAGAGGTCATAGATTTTTTGTTTGTAAAAATCAAAAACTGAACAAGAAAGTCTTTGGTGTTTGGGGATACTATAGCAGCAACCATAACTTATTTCGTGCCCAAATAAGACTGCTGTCAATCCATGAAACTTTTTTTTTTTTTTTTTTTTTTTTTTTTTTTTTAGAAAATTTTATAATTTTTCCTTTTCTGCTCCTGCCTTATGTCTACAAAGCAAAACATATAACTTTCAATTACACACTCTTAAATATAGCTATTAAGCAAGAATCAGTGAGCCAAATTTTATCCTGCAACTCTGTCTAATAAACGAACTGTATGCACCCCAAGAGACCTAGTGTCCACAAAATTGACAGCTCTACCGACAGACCACTTTCCAAATGGACGTAAAGGAAGACAGATCAGAGAAGCTGAATGATAACAATGAAGACAAATTTTCATTTCAGTTTGACTCCAGGAAAAGAGTATTATTGATGCTTTTGGTCATGGGGTAGTTATTTACTATTTATCAATCACGCAGGTTGGGCCGGAGCTTCTTGTCTGTTGCTTGACCAGCCGAGGTTCAACTGGTGTTTTTCTTTTGCTCCAGATTTCCAGTAAATGTTGTTTGGCACCCAGGGTTCTCCATCGCCGGACAGAGTGTTGTATCTGTGAGTCCTTGTTTTTGATTCATCATGATGGTTATCATAATTTATTTATTTTTCCTTGATAATTCACTGGCTAGTTAGAAAAAGGTACAAGTAGGCAAAGATCAGGAAAAGGCACAATCAGAAAAAGATTCTCACTCTAAAAACCGAGGTGCGAAAAAAAAAAATCTAACTTAACAATCAGGTATTTATACCATGAAAACATATCGTAAACCGAATGAGCAGTTATTTTCCCAATAGGTGGCCACTCAGTTACTTCAGCTTAACTAAAAACATGAAAACATACATAAGGCGCCAACAGCACAGAAATTGTAAACACCAAGACAAAAAGAACCACCATAGAAGATTCGCCACGAGGACCAAACAACTAACTAAATGTTGTGAACCACTGCAGAAGCTGAGGGTAAGGTTAGACGCCTGTAAAACTAGTTTAAACCAGCAGTAATTTTACATTCACTGATCGTTTCAAGACGATACATGTACTTCTGTAGTGATTCTAATTGTTTTATGTTTTGGTGTTGAAAATTGTTGTTGTTTGCACCTTACGTACGTTTTCATATTTTTAGTTAAGATTAGGTAACTGAGTGGCCGCCTAAAGGGAAAATAGCTAATCACACGGCTCATGATTTGTTTTATTAGTATACGTACCTGATTGTTAA
The DNA here is from genome assembly GCA_964017185.1 of Rugalucina vietnamica. Taxonomy (NCBI): domain Eukaryota; kingdom Metazoa; phylum Mollusca; class Bivalvia; order Lucinida; family Lucinidae; genus Rugalucina; species Rugalucina vietnamica. The sequence continues at coordinate 11,553,154 of OZ024874.1, read as the reverse complement.
TTTAGTTTTTTTGGAGTGGGAATTGTTTTCTGATTGTGCAATTTCTTGACCATTGCGTTCTTTTATCTTTCAAATATACCATCGCTTTCACATTAGTGACAACCAATAATGTACCAGTCATTTGTAACCACTGCTTATCCACCTATGAGGAAGGGCGGGGATTATGAATTTCAGCTTTTAGTGCCCTGCTTAAGCCCCACCCCAAGGGGTAAACTGGAGGCCAAAACTTTGCTCTTTGCCTCACCCTTAGCAATAAAAAATCTCCCTGGGGCAAGGATCCTAATGCCAAAACCCCGTCATTTCCCCTGCACTGCGGGGACACTTGAAAAGCAATTGGCCCGCACTTTAGCCCGGTTATCCTCCACCCTTCCCCGTAGGTGTTGGGGGGGTAGGGGTTACAAATGACTGATGCATAAATATACTAGTATGCACAATAAATTTAGAAATTTTCGTTTCATACGCCAGCGTCTTTACATAATGAATAAAGTTTTTTTTATATAGGCATAAGTGGCAACCTTTCGTCAAAAACTTGCAAGCGAAAAATTTCCGAAAAATCAAACGCTACGGTGATACTGACGTGACGTCACAATTTAAAACACATGAACAAAACTGACAAAAACTTAAAAGTTGCTAAATTTATTGTGTTTAGTATAATATAGGGCTCTAACATTGCTTTTCTGAGTAGCAATATCCATTTACCACCTTTATGAGCCTCAGCTTGAACGCTATGTTAGGGCTCGTTATATACTGGCTCCTTTGTTTCGAGCAGGTCTCTAACAAACATATACACCTACTCAACAAAGGAAGTTTTGGCGGTAGGTGTATAAGTTTCCCGCCGTTTATTATACACCGGTGTATAATATCCGGCGGGAAACTTATACACCGGTCTCTAATATCAGGCGGGAAACTTATCAGTCCTGTTATTTTATATTAGACTCAATAAAAGGTAAGCACATTATGTAATGGGTCAGATGCACCGCAAAAATAATGCTTTCGCCGTGTTAAAAGACATAAATATTTCCAAGTCTGATTGGAAGCTTTTTTAGCAAATCGTGGTTAAGAATCTTTCTATCGTTAAATGCATTTTCTTCCTACAGAGTATTTAAAATCCTTTGCTGTGAAAGAAAAGAAACGAAAAGAAATTTCCGGTTTCATGTATTTACAATTCCCCCAAAAGTTATATTAAACGAATCGTCGCATACATTTGTGTGAACATAGCTCTTGCTCCCTGGTTCCATTGTTAGTAGAAGGTTAGGGTTAGTGTGAGTTGAATGAGAAACCTGGCAGTAGGAACGAACTTCACACAGTTGTTTTCCCCCAAAACAGCCGGGCATCAAATGGTCCTCTGCCTTTCAAGCAAGGAGATTAGCCCTTGACAGATCCATATACACTAGCTCATCAATTTAAGCACATTATGTAGTTATGTAAAATCATACTTAGATGGTATTGAATTATTTGCGTTTATCATAGAAGCAATACGTTGAAACGACGTTTAAAAGGGAAATTACTGTGAAGGTTCTATTTGTTCATGATTGCACGAGGAAATGTAAATATCGTGCACAGTTAGTTACCTCGTTAAGTCCGTGGGATAGATTGGCTAATATGCCATGTCGCGAGAAAAGAAAGTTAAGCGGAATATAATTGGTCTAAATATGCTGCGCAAGGTTTGGCCAACAGGCTTGCAGTCTTAAGATTAATAGCAGTTGTTATAACGAAACAAAGCAGCCAGTATATAAGTCAGTTAGAGTATGTCGGAATCGGTCAATACGAAATTTATAGACCCGGCTGCGATCGGTCGGCTTTAAGTTCACGTGCCGGGTCTATAATTTTCGTATTGACCTCTCCTCCATACTCTAACTATTACGTATAATTTAGAAACCTTTGTTGAGTGGATTCTTGAAGGGTGTGTGCATTTTACGGACCTGTAATCCTCATGTCCCTTTTGCGTGGTCCATGCCTGTGCAAGTGAATGTCTGAATGTTTCGCTGTTCAAGTGCATTTTATGTGTTTATACATGCACATTCAGTTTAAGCACTTTGACTCTGTGTCCTTTAACTTTTGCTCGACTTTGACAGTGTCACATATATGTGGTTAGTTGTTTTCGTTTGACATGATTACGTTTTGTACTATTACTGCTATCACATGTGGCGTAAAAATGCAAGTCTAATAACCTTGAAAAAAACAAAAACAATCACGACATGTTAGTTTGATTTCTACTAGACATTTGCAGAAGACAAAACAATAAAATGGTATTAAATGGCTATAAAATGTGATGGTTGACAATATGCGCGATTCGTGTAAGAGCGTTTTAGTTAAAGGGAAAGACAATGTTGAAGTACAATGACTCTGAAATGAAAGTACTCACCTTCCCAAACAATATGTTACAAGTTTTATCAAAATCGGATGAAAATTAAAAAAAGTTATTGTGGTTTGAATATTCCTTGATTTCTGTTTAAGGAGGTGGCCATCTTGGATATTCATGAGGCTTTATGACGCCATAAAACCCTAATTAAATATGCATAATCAAGATTAATGAAACACTGTTAATATTTATCTGTTAATTTTTGTTTAATCTTTTTCTGATTGCGCCTTTTCCCGATCTTTGCCTACTTGTACCTTTTTAATGTTTTCTTCTATTATTTTACTATCAATTTCGATCATATTTTGCCATATTAGTCATGAAATATAGAATGTATAAAATGTTTTTATTTTTACACTTTCTAATTAAGTATTCAAAATGGCGACCAAAAGTCACTTCGCTCCAAAAATATCAAATGCCAAGATCTCACATATTCCTTGACCGATTTGAACAAATTTTGCACCAAAATGTTTGCTTTGGTTAGATCTTGAAAGTTTTAAAGGCATTGCTGTTGACTATTTTGTTCCCCTTTAATCAGTTTTAGGTGCATGTCTGTCGCAAATCAATATCGCTAATCAATGTCGCAATAAAAAGTTCTACACTATGCCGTTGACTCATTTCTTATATTGCCGTGATCGACTGTTTCTTGTCACTTCAACCCATAAATGGATCATATGTTATTTTATCTGTAACAACCCCCTCCTCCTGTGATACAACACTGTATTTCTGTGTTTGAAACTTCCGTATTTCAATGGTAGGACGGCCACTCACACCACCGTTGTTGAGGTGAATTCTGCGGTCTGCCACCACTCCAATCATACCATACTCCTGTCAAAACAGAAAACCAAATTGCTATATTTTGTTTTGTGATTTTTCAAAATTATATTGATTTTGTCAGTAATATCGAGGCGGTGCCATCGCTACTGTTAATGTGTCTTGCTCAAAACACAACACGGTACCTCAGAGGAGTTCGATCTCAGTATCTCTAGCTTTGTAGTCTGTCGCAACATGCATGTATATAAATTGCATAACATCAGGATAACATGTCCTTATAATACGAACCCCCTCATACCTCACTTTTATATGGTAAAACTGGGATTTAATTAAGGATTGAAATTCAGATTTTAGCTTTCACTGGATGATGAAAAACATTAGGCTGTTTTAATGTCTGTGAAGCCCGAAGGGCTTCTCGGAGACATTAAAACAGCTAATGTTTTTCATCATTCACAGACATTAAAACAGCCTAATGTTTTTCATCATCCAGTGAAAGCTAAAATCTGAATTTCAGTACTTATATTTACATTTTATATTATCAATCAAGTGTTAGATTTTTAATTGCGCATATCACCGTTCATTTTCATGTTATTTGACATCAAATCCGACTTAACGTAATTTTGGAACAGCCAAAACGTCAAATTTTCGCGCCTAACGTCATGGCGATACGCGACCAACGTCACGACAACAAGAGTAAACAAACAACGTCACTGGATGGGTTTTGACGTCGCCTCGCCCATGGGCGTGGCCTGTAGATCACGTGACATGTTTTTCATCGGGAAATGAAGAACATCAAGAAAGATATTTTCATCTAGGGCGATTGCAATAAAAATGTAAATATAGGGGTATATCTATTTTTTCATTTTTTCAAAACATAGATTGTGGGTACTCGTTAGAACCGCATCGGCGAGGCGGTTCTTACGTGTACCCACAATTTACGTTTTGATAAAAAATAAGAAAAAAATATCATCATTTGTTCTGATGAAATTTTCATTTTTTACAGCTGAAAAAAAATTCTGTATATTGCATGGGCAAGGTATCGTAATGATAAGAAATGTTGCAGTATTATAATATATCTGGGATTTAGATCTAAGGATATCGAATTCTAGACATTCTGGTCTTACTAATAAAGGGATCAAATATGAACATTCGCAGGTCCCAAACCGACGGCGTAGCCTGAGGTGAGTGACCTAATAAGACTGTTAATGAATGGCAAAATCATTTTTGATCGCTATTATTGCATACATTGTAACTTCTGCAGAAACGAAAGATATAATGGTGCACTATCACATTTTCTTACGCTTAAAAGCTTTCGTTTTTATGCTCGTTCCGGGCAGACTTTAGTTACGCATTATTAGCACGTGGCGCCCGGTAGCAAGTATAAGAAGCCATGTATTAACAGCACGTGCGCGCGTGAATTGCAATATTAATGCATGGCTTTTTCTTCATTAATAAACGGCTGTTAGTATCGCGTGACACGGGCATTTATGCAATAATGACGATATAACATTCTTTTCCAAGTGCATTAACGTTCGCCAAGCCCTCGGGCAATAATGTGTTGCAGCCCTCACCGCTACGCGGTTCGGGCTGCAACACATTATTGCCCTTGGGCTTGGCCAACGTTAATGCACGGAAAAGAATGTTTTATCCTCTTATTACAATGAAATAGTAATGGAGGTGTTCGGCAAAATGAATCAAACACAAATTAAATAATTTCATTCTTGTTTTCCATCTAAAGAGCGAGGAAATCGCAATAATGATACTAATATCACATACTTAAACATGTGAGATTGTTATAACAAGTCATTACACAAGACATCTAAAGTTGCAGACAAACCGCACAGACAAACGTACTTACCCCATTTGGTTTCCTGTATCGCTTGATATTCCTAATTTTAGCTGTGTTAAAATCTATCATAGCCTGACTGAAGTCGCCGTGTTTCATGTATTGTTTGAACCCTTGTTCTGAGTTCGGTAGTCGCGCAGCATTGCTTATCAGCCTTCGTACAACAAGAGCACCTTTAGTAAGCTTTCTTCCTGAATGAAAAGAGCCATCATGTGAGAAAACCAACAATTTGGGGTTCCGACAAGCTCTGACGCAAACCGGCCTGTACAGTCATAGAAGCTGGCAAGTAGCTCGCAGAGAGGCAAGTAGCTTGCAGAGAAGAGGAAATATACTATCCGTGTGTCGGAATCAAAGGCGCTGATCAGCTGATCTGTGCGTTGGTTTCACACATGCAGATTGTTGCTTCCCGGAATCACTGGGTGCTTCCTTCGTCCCGATATAAAAATGTTTTGTTTGATTTTTATCGCACCTGCTTATAGCAGGGAGCGATATAGGAGTCCAAATTTCTGTCCGTCCGTCCGTTCGTTCGTTCGTTCGTTCGTCCGTCCGTCGAAGTTTGGTTTTCTCGACATCAGAGATAGCTACGAGTCTGAAACCTTGCATATTAGTAATTGTCCCTGACATGCCCTTCAAGCACGCACCTTAACCTGGTGCCCTTGACCTATATTTCACGGTCCACTGACTTTGAAAATTTTTACGTCGAAGTTTTGTCAACATTTACGTCGAAGTTTGGTTTTCTCAACATCAGAGATGGCTGGGAGTCTGAAACCTTGCATAGTAATTGTCCTTGACATACCCGTCAAGCACGCACCGTAACCCGGTGGTCTTGACTTATATTTCACGGTCCACTGACTTAGAAATTTTTTACGTCGAAGTTTGGTTTTCTCGACATCAGAGATAGCCATGAGTCTGAAACCTTGCATAGCAATTGTACTTGACATACCCTTCAATCACGCACCTTAACCCGGTGCCCTTGACCTATATTTCACGGTCCACTGACTTTGAAAATTTTTACGTCGAAGTTTGGTTTTCTCGACATCAGAGAAAGCTGCGAGTCTGAAACATTGCATAGTAATTGTCCTTGATATGCCCTTTAAGCACGCACCTTGACCCGGTGCCCTTGACCTTTATTTTACGGTCCGCTGACTTTGAAAATTTTTACGTCGAAGTTTGGTTTTCTCGACATCAGAGATAGCTGCGAGTCTGAAACCTTGCATAGTAATTGTCCTTGACATGCCCTTTAAGCACGCACCTTGACCCGGTGCCCTTGACCTATATTTTACAGTCCACTGACTTTGAAAATTTTTACATCGAAGTTGGGTTTTCTCGACATCAGAGATAGCTGCAAGTCTGAAACCTTGCATAGTAATTGTCCTTAACATGCCCTTTAAGCACGCACCTTAACTTGGCCTGGTGCCCTTGACCTATATTTCACGGTCCACTGACTTTGAAAATTTTTATGTCGAAGTTTGGTTTTCTCGACATCAGAGATAGCTGCAAGTCTGAAACCTTGCATAGTAATTGTCCTTGATATACCCTTCAAGCACGCACCTTAACCCGGTGCCCTTGACCTATATTTCACGGTCCACTGACTTCACGGTCCACTGACATGCCCTTCAAGCACGCACCTTGACCCGGTGCCCTTGAACTATATTTCACGGTCTGTTGACTTTGCCCGATGCAGGTGCGATATCGACCTCCGCGGAGTTCTTGTTACTATAGGTTCCGATAGGATTTGGTTTTGTTTGATTCTGGTATCAGATTTTTTTCTACAATAATTTCTAGAATTTGGTCAAAGATTTGATTTGATTCTCATTTATGACGTCATTGAAAGAATTTCAAGTCATAAAAATGGAGCTTCGAATGCAATTTTATAGTAAGTCTTTATTTGATTATTTAAGAAGTGATAGAAATTACGAAATTTATGTTATTGTAGACTCTGTTTTGTGGAGATTTACTCTGTCAATGTAGTAGAAAAAAATCCTGTACCAAAACGTCAAACAAAACCTTTTTATATCGGGACCAAGGAAGCACCCAGTGGGAATGAAAACATTTTATCACAATGAGCCCCGTGAAGCTTTGCCAAACGACGCGAACAGAAGATGTAGAAATAATTAATTATTACAGATCAGGAAAACATGTCCGTGTAATGTATACCCCCTTAAACCCCACTTTTATATAGTAAAACTGGGGTATGCAGGGGTATACCTATTTTTCTTATTTTTGCTCCAAAACATAGATTGTGGGTACTCGTTAGAACCGCCTCGCCGAGGCGGTTCTAACGTGTACCCACAATCTATGTTTTGAGCAAAAATAAGAAAAATATCAAAAAATTTCAGCTGAAAATTTCAATTTTTAAAGCTCAAAAAATCTCTGTTTATTGCATGGGCAAGTTTGCGTAATGAGATACAGCATCAGGTAAACATGTCCGTGTAATGTATACCCCTATATAGCAAAACTGGGGCATCCATGGGTATACCTATTTTTTCTTATTTTTGCTCCAAAACATAGTACCCACAATCTATGTTTTGGAGCAAAAGTAAGAAAAATATCATTTTTTTTTTTTTCAGTTGAAAATTTTCAATATTTAAAGCTATAAAAATCTCTGTTTATTGCGTGGGTAAGTTTTTATAATCAGTCAGAGCACTTACTTAAACAAGTGATCTTAAAATCACATTCTCGGGTGATTTTTTGGCTCCAAGAGTAGACTGCAATAGCATGAATAAATGCCTACTTTATTTGGTTTTATTTTGAATTTCGCGCTGTTTTCCTAATTCTAAGCTATCCGAGGGGTCAATGCAAAGACGCGCCATTCAGTCATATGGTCAGAGGCAGCCAAAGTGTAAGCATCGCAGAGAAAATCGAGAAAAACTGTGAATTTTATGTGAAATTTTCGTAATTTTTAAGTTCAGTTTTGAAGGATTTCCTATTTTTTGTGAAGACAGCGCCTATTTTTTCTGATAAGTTTGGAGTCTTATTCGTTGAATAGTGAAAAGAAAGTGTGGTGCGCGCATTCAAATAAGTACTGCGCGCAGTGGGTTAAAAGTTGAAGGGTAACCCCAAAAAATCACTCCGCATCGTGATCGGGTTTGGCCGATCACTGTTTCAAGTAACACTTTCTCAATGAAATAAAAACCACAAAACTCGATATGGCTTCTATGTTTCTTGATTTCATCTTAGCTGACAATGCTCGTCATCTCCCTTCACATGTTGGCATTTGTGCCTGGCAAAATGAACAGACAGCACCGTCCCTTTTTCTTATTTACTTAAATCACCCATGCAAATGATTTGATAGATCAAAATAATCACCTGAGGAAGTGATATTTAAGATAATTATTTCAAACAAAGGGAAACAAATCTTATATCTTGTGACTTATTTATAAAAAAATGTACTGCACAAGGTGATTTTCATAATCACCTGTTTAAGTAAGTGCTCTGACTGATAATGGCATCTCAGTTTGATTCCAGTGAGAGACAAAAGCACCTTGGTTAGCCTAACATTATGCTAATATGAACTATCCTCCAGTTTGTGATAAATAAAATCGTAAATTAGTAAAATTATTATTTTACGTAATAATACTATGACATTTGCCTCCTATTAATTATTCGAAGTATCGTCGCTAGATCTACGTACCTAGAAATCTCGCCTTCTTCGTTCTGTGAAGTATCTCATCGTGGTTGTCTGAAATCACATTCAGTTATAGTAAAAGAGCAGCCATCCGAAACGCACGCAGGGCGTGTAAAAATCATGATGCTGAAGATTTTGGACTTTTAAAAATTAAGTTTATTTCTTGAACTCGCTCCAGCAGTCACAAAGTAGCGTGTGGCTGAGGCGTTTGCTGGACGTATAAAATCTCAAAACGCAGAAAATTTTGAATTACGTTTGTTTAACGTCCCAGACACTCTAAGTGCGCGCTACGCCCGTCTCATACACGCTTGGGGCACGTTACTGAAGCAATATCTCGTAAAATCGGAACGCGCATGTAGCGTTCACCGTGACGTGCGCCAAAAGTGTCCAAAGCGTATTCAACGCACCTGTAACGCGCGTGGAACGTATTCAAAACGTATTAGACACATTCCGGAGACGCGCCGAGCTTCTAGAAGATTTTAAGCATGCTTAAATCGTCTGTGCCCAAACGCGCCTGGGACGCGCAACGATGTATAGCGGCTTACGTCAACGTACACCAAGCGTACACCTAGCGTACAAGACGCACATACAATGCGTTTGTAACGTGTCTCCGACGTGCTCCTAGCGTATAATGAATTTTTGTCAACACGCCCGGCGCGCGTTTGACTTATATATACGCAGATGTGTGACTGCTATTTAAAAGAAAACAAAGAAGGGTGAATTGGAAATCCCGTGTTAAAACAAGCTTCAATCCACTTTAACTTATTTTGTGTATAGGGCAGTTTCACGGTAATTCCATACAGACAGTTCGAGGTTTTGTGAATGTAAAAGCGATCAAAGTCATAAGTTACATATGAGCCTGTGCATGAGAAAACCAACAATTTGCATAGGCGAAAACAAAGACGCAGATCAGCTTCGCGGTGACCGCGAAGCTGATCAGCGTCTTTGTTTTCGCTGCTAGGATAGTACAATCCCTCTTCTACTTAAATCCGAAAATTCAAGCTTCTAGCCTGCTTCTGTAGCTGTACAGGCTGGTTTGTGTCAGACCTGGTCGGAACCCCAAATTGTTGGTTTTCTCATGCACAGGCTCATATAATCTTTGTTGTGAAGTTCTCTGTCAAAGGCAAAAGCTGTTACAACCAAGCATCAGTTCAGCGATACGAAGCCAACAAAACCAATCATCAGCCTTTAAGCTTTGACATAAACTTTTCAGATTTAGCAATGATGAAAAAGTCGGATTGTTGTTGTTCATCTTCTTCTTCTTTCTTCATCTCTCTCCCTCTTTCTCTCTTTCTTCATCTTTCTCTCTCTCTCCTCTCTTGCTCTCTCTCTCTCTCTCTCTCTCTCTCTCTCTCTCTCTCTCTCTTGTTGTCTATGTCCCAGAGAGCATGTATCAGATAAACATACTTAAATAGTTGCATGTATCTGAGAGAGAATTCTTTATTTTAGCAAACGAAGCTTTTTGTTTCAAGAACTTGTCTAGTCTACCTGCATTAACATCAAGTCGAACCGGCTGAACCAATGCTATGCTGCAGAGCGCTATCAAAATCAAAGGACCCATTTCGAAAAGGCTCTGTGGTTGTCAAGGATGCATCGAGACACTGAAAATGAGATACGTAAAAAGGTTTGATTCTATACAGTGAGAAAAGTTAGTGTTTATTTAAGTTACTTTAGCAGTATGATAAAGTTTTGTAGATTATTCAAGTAGCCAGAAATAATATATTGCATTTTTTAATGTTTTCACTCCATTTTATTTACAAAAATAAGAATGTGTATGTCATTACTACGTACCCTTAGGTTTTCTCTTACAAACCTCTTTTACTAAACTAGTACTGTGGCAGACAATGAATGACGTCGCATAAAATAGTGACAAGGTGTGCACTATCATGCTATCACGTCCATAGTATTTAGACCTCCCAACTAAATTCAACCTCATTTTGTGTACACAGAACTAGCTCTGCAGGATTTACATTTAATTCATTCACAGAAAAATAGGAAAAGAAAATGAAACACAAAGAAAATGGTTACATTTGCTCATTTGAACTGTCTTGTTATTTTACTCTTGAGTTCCTCATCTCCTAAAATCACGTGGTGTTAGAATACTGTGATTCTATGTGTAAGTTTACAATTAAGATTAAAGACTTGGCATAGGAAATGGCACGATCACAATTTCAACCCAACACAGACACCAGACAGGAAAGAAAATGAAATGAGCTGCCGCATGGGAAAACCAACAATCTGCATAGGCGAAAACAAAAGCACAGATCAGCAGTGCAGTAACTGCAGAGCTGATAAGCACCTTTGTTTTAGTTACACAGATAGTACAATCCCTCTTTTACTTAAATCCGAAATTTCAAGCTTCTAGTCCACTTCTGTGACTGTACAGTCCGGTTTGTGTCAGACCTGGTCGGAACCCAAATTGTCGGTTTTCTCAAGCACATGCTCAAATTATAGACCACAACATGTAGCAATAAGTTTGAAGAGCCGGATGAGTAGCACTACCTAAGTAAGAAGGCCGTCCAGCAAGCAGCAATCAAAACAAAGCTGGCATGAGCAACACAAGAGAGAAGTACACGGGTTTAGCAGACAAGCTGAAGTTATCAGCAATATAATCACTTTGGAACGGCCAGTAAAGAAATTGCTGGATTTTCTGAACCAAGAGCCAGTTTCCATCGGCATATTTCGTGCAGAATAATGCATGAACGTGTTATCGTAATAACGCACGAATTGTAACACAATCTACGAGACTGAATTTTATGAAACAATTGAATCGTTTAATATAATAATGAGCGAGAAAACCGGTCTTCGGGGTTTCCGACCAGGTCCGAAACAAACCGGCCTGTACAAGCTCAGAAAAGAGCTAGAAGCTTGAAATTTCGGATTTAAGTAGAAGAGGAATTGTACTATCCGAGTAGCGAAATCAAAGGCGCTGATCAGCTTCGCGGTTACCGCGAAGCTGATCTGCGCCTTTGTTTTCGCCTAGGCAAAAATCCGGTTTTCTCATGATGCGGCTCATATTATTGAAAGATGATCAGCGCACTGACATATTATTGGACTACCAAAGACATATCAATTTGTCCATTACACATATAAGTGCTCAAATAAGTGCGCTTGCTTTTTTGCATTTTATTTATCATTATCTCACTGTTAACTCCGAGTGCCACCGCGCAACCAGTAACAGCTTGCAACAATGATATTAACCAAGTGGTTGGAACACGAAGTTTGGCAGTGAATTTCAAATCTCAGCAGCAAAAATTACATATATCGGCTTAACATTAAATTTTAACAAATGAAAGACATTGTAGATTGAAATTTGACCGTACCTGCCCTCCTCCTTGTGACATGTAAGCAGAGGGATATGTGATAGCTTTAGACATCGAGATGTGAAGCTCGTGGTTACCCCCTTTATTTTTTCGGATAAAATACACAAAGTATCATGAGACCTTATTTGAAGCAGTGCGCCTAACCACATCAATTAACACAGTTTATAGACGAGACGGTGGGTAGGGGATTTTTTTTTCTTTTCGCGCAACACCCTCCATATACTAGGTTTGATGCTATGTATAACTTCTCTGATTACAATTAAGAGTTTCTAGGCACGTTGTCGCCCTGCGGTGTGGTGCACTTGCCCTACAGAAGCCGTTACGTACATGTATGTTATCCATTCAAAACAGAAATATACTTTAAGTTTGTAAAATACACTATGAATCTCTAACCTAAATACCAAACCTAAATATATTAATGCCATATGATGGGACAAAATGACTGGCGCATTTATTGCTATGTGTTAATAATTTTTATTCACCGATGGTGTTACTTACGTTACAGTTCTAAAACAGCCTCTACAAAGGCTAATTACAGAACAGTAAGTTATTTTAATATACTTATCTTTGCACTTTTTTAATTTTTGATACACTGGTCTAAACGAAAAAGCATTTTCTTTTCCACAGAAAAAAGGATTGTCATCATATCATTCCATAGTCGTCGAAAGTTATAGCATATGTTCTATAGTAACCCACTTAAAATTATGAAAAGATAAAGTGTTCACATTAAACTATGAACAGCCCAGTTTGAAAGAAAAAAAATACCATCATCTTACTATAAATAACATATAAGTCTTATTTTACTTAAAAGCTCACTGCTTTGTCATACATGTACATGCGTACTTTCGATTCGTAAAGATGGTAACGTATATAACACACAAATATGAAAAACCCAAAAAGAACAATTTTAAAATATCGACCAACTTTCCAAACCCCCCAAATACACTAACAAAGTTGACTCAGGCGGGTCACGTGAAGTGACGTCATTGCGCTGTCCCGTGCATGAACATCTGACGTCATTGTTTTTAAATGACAACAGCATTTAATTACAAAAGGATCAATGTTTATTCGTTCAAAATTTCATATCAATCGGTTGACGCAAACTTATTTTTCCGATCACCCCTCGCACACTGTTATTTTTTGTTGATAAAATGTGAGAATCCTTTGCGATTCTCACATTTTTTCAACAAAAATTAACAGTGTATTTGTAATATTGCCATTTGAAATTTTAACAAATCGTTAACTAACGACATCGTTAATTTTGAACAACTGGGCCCAGGTCACGTCTTGGAAGTTTTCACGCTTTCATCAACCTGCAATGCGGCGCTACTGAGAAAAGAGCCAGTGGTGGACCATCATGAAAACATGTCCGTGTAATGTATACCCCCTTGAACTCCCTTTTTTATATAGGAAAAATGGGGTATGCAGGGGTATACCTATTTTTCTTATTTTTGCTCCAAAACATAGATTGTGGGTACTCGTTAGAACCGCCCCGCCGAGGTAGTTCTAACGTGTACTCACAATCTATGTTTTGAGCAAAAATAACAAAAAAAAGTTGTAGCTGAAAATTTTCAATTTTTAAAGCTTAAAAATCTCTGTTTATTGCATGGACAAGTTTTCGTAATGCAATATAAATTTACACTTGTACCAGATTGCGGTGCGGAGGTATAAAGACGGAAAATGTTTTTCGTACATCTTTATAAGTGCTCTGGGAAGTCTTATCGTCTGTTTGGAATGTATTTTTTTTTTCAACAGCATTACTAATACCATTTGGTAGAATCTCAGCAAGTGAGTGCATGAAAGACAGCAATGCGTTGTAAATGCTAGTTCCAAACGACAGACTGATAGCAAGAGCATCGGAAGATATCGTGCTTTATAAGGAGTCCAGTATTTAACTATACCAGCATAGAACCAAAATGTAATGCAATCAACTGACCAGAATAGAGATTAGCATAAAACCAAGACAGCTGCATCGGATGATTGTACCATCAGAAGCATTGTGTTGCTAAAAGTCGCGTGTCTGAGTCCTCATGGCCAAAGTACAGTACCGTCATCCATGGACTGACAAGAACAGCGTTTTCGCTATTTATTCAAATGCATACACGTGTTTGCACATCCTGAAGCTCTTCTGTTTGGATTTCACACCAAGATCCCCCAAGAATTTCACAATATTTGTTCTTACCACTTGACATTGGATTTGCCGCTAGCGGGGAAATGATATCGCAGGGCTAGACGATGTCCTGCTTTCACGTTTACCCGATCTAATGGATACATTTATGTACGAGCGTATGTATCAAACACTACGTCAAATCAATAGTTCCAAAAGGCAAGCACAAGCTATAAAGAATACCACATAAACTTAGATTATAAGAATCTTACATGAGTTTTAGGTATGGATAGACAAATCTGTCCCGAGGGTCACATTGATTGATGAAGATAAACCACTTTTCCTGGGACACTGATTATCGTTTTTACTGGGGACAAGTATGATGAAGACAAACCAATTTTCCTGGGACACAACTTATCGTTTTATTGGGGACAACGCCTTAAACTATTTTTCCAGGGGGGCAGAAAGAAAATTAAATAAAAACAAAAATAGTGTTCAACTGGCGTATACATGAATCAAAAACTTTCGAAGTAATTAAGTTAAAATCCCCACCACATACACCAGAAATACAGCGATTATCATTATCATTAATAAAACCATTTTTACTAGGACAGCGAAATTACCATTTATATCAGTACAGCGAAAATGTAATTAGTGATTATTAAAAACGAGGAGTTCTTTTTTTCGAGTAGTGAGTTTCGAGTAACAAAAGCGAGTTTCGAGTTAGAAAAGTGAGTTTCGAGTCAAAAAAGTGAGTTTCGAGTCAAAAAAGTGAGTTTCGAGTTAAAAAAGTGAGTTTCGAGTTAAAAAAGCGAGTTTCGAGTTAAAAAAGCGAGTTTCCAGTTAAAAAAGTGAGTTTCGAGTTAAAAAGGTGAGTTTCGAGTTAAAAAAGCGAGTTTCGAGTTAAAAAAGTGAGTTTCGAGTTTCGAGTTAAAAAAGTGAGTTTCGAGTTAAAAAGGTGAGTTTCGAGTTAAAAAGTGAGTTTCGAGTTAAAAAAAGTGAGTTTCGAGTTAAAAAGTGGCTTATTTAAAAAAAAAAAAATCCAAAAACTGGTTTAAGTAATATTTATTCTCAAATTTCATTACGTAGCATTGAAAAAAGGTCCACTCCTCGCAACCATACACACGCACACATCTGGGGCTTTTCTGTTTGCTGAAAGAAAATGTCATTGAAAAATTAAATAAAACATAAAAATCAAAACCGATTCCCCTCAAAATGACAGTGGACTTACCCAAATGATAACGATGGGAAAGTCCATTCACCATAAACTGGTTAATGGATTTCGCTTAATATAAGTAGCCCTTCTGTTTTGAGTAAATAATCGTTAATAAACTATCATCCTTGACCGACATCAATGTACATAATAAAGCCAATTTGAAGTATGAAAGTTTCCAAATATGCGTGAAGATTTGCATTGATTAGTTGCTATCCATCAACTTATAATATCCATAATTGTATTTATAGATACCCATAAATCAAACTGATTTAATGATATGAATAAGTCAAATTATGGATATTCATAAATCGTATTATGGATGTCCATAAGTCAAATTTTGGATTTCCAAAATTCAGGCTGATTGTTGGATATCCAAAATTCGATTTATGGATATCCTAAATTTCCGTAATTCAGCTTGATTAAGTGATTTTGAATTATGGATATCCTAAAATGATGAATAAATATTAAAACGGCACCCTATAGAAACTGAATTTTTTAACTCGAAACTCGAAAATTTTAACTCGAAACTCGAAAATTTTAACTCGAAACTCGAAAATAGTAACTCGAAACTCGAAAATTTTGACTCGAAACTCGAAAATTTTAACTCGAAACTCGAAAATGTTGACTCGAAACTCGAAATTTGTAACTCGAAACTCGAAAATTGTAACTCGAAACTCGAAAATTTTGACTCGAAACTCGAAAATTTTAACTCGAAACTCGAAAATTTTGACTCGAAACTCGAAAATTGTAACTCGAAACTCGAAAATACTCGAAAATTTTGACTCGAAACTCGAAAATTTTGACTCGAAACTCGAAAATTTTAACTTGAAACTCGAAAATTTTGACTCAAAACTCGAAAATTGTAACTCGAAACTCGAAAATTTTGACTCGAAACTCGAAAATTTTAACTTGAAAAATAGAAAAATGGCAATAGATGATCTCTTGCAGAGGAGTTTGATGATCTCTTAGCTAACCAATCGAAGAAATACTATTTAATTCGGATGACTTTCACGGAAAACAATCATCGTGGGTTTATTGATTGACTTACATCCGGTTTTTTGATGTGGTACGTGACAGATATCATGTTTCTGACATGATTTGAATTCGACCTTGGGGACATAAAACTGATGTGATATTTAACTTTGTGTTACTGATCGTTCCAAGTCGATACTTCTGTAGTGGTTCTTTTTGTTTTATGTCTTGGTGTTTAAAATTTTTTGTGCTGTTGGCGCCTTATGTATGTTTTCATATTTTTAGTTAAGTTAAGGTAACTGGGTGGCCACCTATTGGGAAAATAGCTGCTCATTCGGCTTACGATATGTTTCATGGTATAAGTACCTGATTGTTGGTTTGGTTTTTTCCCACCTCGGTTTTTGGAGTGGGAATCTTTTTCTGATTGCGCCTTTTCCTGATCTTTGCCTACTTGTACCTTTTTATGCAAATCGCATGTAACCTTGAAATTTTTATGTGTGTCATTGCTGTGCTGACGCAATGTTTAAAAACGCCCTTTTCAGCTGAGCCGAAGTTACAGTATACACATGCTCCGGCGTCCGTCTCAAACACATCAGGCAAACATGTCCATGCAATTTATGCCCCCTTAAACCCCACTTTTATTATAATGCAAAACTGGCGTATGCATGGGTACATCAGGAAAACAAGTCCGTGTAAAGTATACCCCCTCAAACCCCACTTTTACATAGTAAAACTGGGGTATGCAGGGGTATACCTATTTTTCTTATTTTTGCTCCAAAACATAGATTGTGGGTACTCATTAGAACCGCCTCGCCGAGGCGGTTCTAACGTGTACCCACAATCTACGTTTTGAGCAAAAATATCAAGATTTTTCTGAAGAAATTTTCATTTTTTACAACTGAAAAAAATCTCTGTGTATTGCATGGGCAAAGTTTCGTAATGTACCTATTTTTCTTATTTTTGCTCCAAAGCATAGATTGCGGGTACTCGTTAGAACCGACTCAGCGAGGCGGTTCTATAGTGTATCCACATTCTATGTTTTGAGCAAAATTAGAAACATATGAAATTTATTCAGCTGAAAATTTTCAATTTTTAAAGCCTATTGCATGAACACGTGTTCGTAATGATCTTCTTCTCTAAAACCGCTTGGCCAATCAAAGCCAAACTTTATTTGAAGCATCGTTAGGAAGGAGGAATGAAAGTTTGCATAAATGGTCAAGGTCGCATGGCCAAGATGACCCATCATGGCTATAAATAGCAAATTCCTATAAAAAATATTCTAAGGCCTATGATTTTGTGGGAAAATGTCATTTAATGGCAGGAAACTTGCTTGAAATGAGCAAATGGACAGAAGATTTATGCTTATGTAAAAATATCCCACGGTGGTTGTCTGCCAAGTTTATTGGTATATATCCCAGATCTCAGGTGAGCGTTTACAGGACAATTGGTCCTCTGGTTGGAATAATCCTTGCATTGTTTGTTGTCACCTCCCCATGACCGACTGAAACCCGCTTTAACTTTTTTAGTTAACGGAACCAATCTGACATTTGCCACGACATCAGAATCAGAATATAGTATATTGGTGAAACGTCAACCTGACAATACCACACCAGGGGGATGGGGCTTGACCGGAGGGGATTAGTCCCGAGCTCCCAGGGTATCAGTTTAGTTTACCCCGCCATTTTGTCCACCAGACCTGTTATCGATTACTTTCAAAGTTAATCACTAACGATTACAATTAATTTCAATCTTACGATTAACGATTACGATTAAAAATATTTTTTCCTGAATTTAACCGATTACAATAACAAATGATTTGCAAATGTAATCGAATAATCAATCGATTAGTTTTGCATTTATAATCTAGCCAGTCTTGAATTAAGCAGTTATGATTTAACTGTATATGGTATTATATTGGCTTTATCTTAAGATTGATTGATCAAAATTACTGCAACACTCTAATCAATTGGCATTTTTTTATCTAATTTGGAGTTGTTACCCAAATTATAAACACACACACACATCATCGTGAGATCTAAAATTATGTTTTGACATCACTGAATTTGGTAATATCACTCTCTGTCATGGCCTCTCTACAGATAGGGGGAGATCGATTCCCTTAATCTTTTGTTTATTGTCACCAACTTGTTCCAGGGTGTTTTGACAACACAACCCATACGACACCTGTTTATTAGTTAATCTGTAAAGGTGTGACCAGGTAAGAATAGGTTTGAACTTTTGCAATAGGTTTCAAAGCCTATTTAGAATGAGGTCAATTCTATGTTTATAAGCATGGTCACTGAGGTCAAAGAAGAAGTGTTTGAAGATTTTTCTTTTCAGTTCAGAAAAATCATAACACATTACAGACGTATAGGTTATAACTTGAATGTTATGCGACAGTCTGCATGCTTAGTTTTTAACCCAATCATGGTTGATAACTATGCTGCCTTCTTTAATTGCACGCCGGTGGGTCGGGCGTCAGACTCTATGATGGCCCCGACTTAAAGCTATTCATTTTAGTTGGTTTGGGGCCGGAGCTTCTTGTCTGTTGCTTGGCCCACCGGGGTCCAACTGGTGTTTTTCTTTTGCTCCGGAGTTAGTAGGTTATTCGGCGCCCAGGGATCTCCATCGTTGGGCAGCTTACTCAATCTGTGAGTCCTTGTTTTTGATTCATCAGGATGTTTGTCATAATTTATTTGTTTGTTCTTGATGATTCATTGACTAGTTAGAGATTCACCACGAGGACCGAAGAACTTATTAAATGTTATGAACCACTGCAGAAGCTGAGGGTGAGGTTAGGATCCTGTAAAACCGGTTTAAGCCCGCCAGTAACTTTGTGTTACTGATCGTTCCAAGGCGATACTTCTGTGGTGGTTCTTTTTGTTTTATGTCTTGGTGTTTCAAATTTTTTTGTGCTGTTGGCGCCTTATGTATGTTTTCAATTAAGTTAAGGTAACTGAGTGGCCACCTATTGGGAAAATAGCTGCTCATTTGGCTTACGATATGTTTCATGGTATAAGTGCCTGATTGTTAGTTTGGTTTTTTTCCCCACCTCGGTTTTTGGAGTGGGAATCTCTTTCTGATTGCGCCTTTTCCTGATCTTTGCCTACTTGTACCTCTGTGTAAGAAGGGTCCTGAAATGATTTGAAAAATGTCAGAGAGAATTTCGATAAAAAATAAGAGCTGTCGCAGGACAGCGTGCTCGACTGCTTCTGACCTTTGTCAAACATAAGGTCAAACCCGACCAGTAACCCAAAGCATTATGCTCATACATCTTTTTGCCTTGATGCAATAAGGCAAAATCACTGAACTATGAAAGTTAACTATAACTACCTAAGATTTAGAGGTCTCACTCATATTGTTCATATACCAACACAATGCAAAATCACTGAACCGAGAAATAAGGTCACACTGACCTATAAGGTCTAGTGATACTTACTCATAATGTGAAAGAAATATGATCATATACCCATTCAGTGTTGAGATATAAAGCAAAATCACAGAACCATGAAATTAGGTCATAGTGACCTATAAGTATGTTTGGGTTAAAGGTCTGGTCATACTCATTCATAATCAGAAAGAAGTATGAAAAAATACCAACTGAGTGTCGAGAAATAAGGCAAAATCACTGAACCATGAAATTAGGTCACAGTGACCCAGGAATACTTTGCGGTCAAAGGTCTTGTCATACTCATACATATCGTGCAAGAAGTATGTCCATATAGCAATTGAGTGCCGAGATATAAAGGAAAATCACTGAACTGTGAAATTAGGTCACAGTGACCTAGGACTACTTTAGGTCAAAGGTCTTGTCATACGCAAACATAGTGTGAAAGAAGTATGTTCATAAACCACTTGAGTGTTGAGATATAAGGCAAAGTCACTGAACCGTGAAATTAGGTCACAGTGACCTATAAGTATATTGGGGTCAAAGGTCTGGTCATACTCACTCATAATCTGAAAAAAGTATGAAAATATACTAATTGAGTGTCAAGATATAAGGCAAAATCACTGAACCGTGAAATTAGGTCACAGTGACATAGGACTACTTCAGGGTCAAAGGTCTTGTCATACGCAAACATACTTTGAAAGAAGTTTGTTCATAAACCATTTGAGTACCGAGATATAAGGCAAAATCACTGAACCGTGAAATTAGGTCACAGTGACCTATAAGTATATTGGGGTCAAAGGTCTGGTCATACTCACTCATAATCTGAAAGAAGTAAGAAAATATACTAATTGAGTGTCAAGATATAAGGCAAAATCACTGAACCATGGAAAGTAGTTCAAACGACCCTTACCGTCATGACACTGATCCGAAGCCCTGTGCATATAAAACAAATATGTGCAGCATATCCTGTATCTACAGTCTTCAAAAGCAAACCGATTTTGGTCCCGTTTGTTTTCGTATTGCAATTCAATGCATGGGCAAGATACACAAAGTAAGTCATGAGTTATTTCCCTTGAAAACGTATAACCAACGTTTTATATGGATACCAGTGCAGTTCTTCACCAACATGACCAAATTAGTCAGGTAAATGGGCCTTCAAATAACAACATATTAGTTTGGTAATTAGCCGATAATTACACAAAAAATGCAAAGGGGAAATGCTCCCTTGTGAAGGTATAACATCATTTCACCAAAAAATATGCGGAAGTCTTCTACACCTTCAAGACTTAAAATTTAAGAACAATAATATCAATGTACAGATACTTTTTGTCAGAAAGCTTATAGGATACCTTCCTTGCGGGAGGGACCCCTGCACTGCACACAACAAAACTCTCTCTCTCGCATCCATTTCCCGCGAAGGAATTTGGATGCAAACATTGAAACATTGTCGCTAACCTGGGAAGGAATGGTAATTACCTTAACAGTTCGGACACAGTTTTTTTTTCTAACTTTTTTTAAATTGAGATAATTGAGACAGCCAGAGATCTAATTATTTTTTTTAGTCCCAAAACATGCAGGTAATACGGTATTAATTTCTGTAACCCGATTACGAAAGATGTGCATGTGACTCCCCCCAAGGAGATGGTTGAAAAATTTGCCTTTTAAAAATGTCGAGCCGTTGTGCCGCACATCCGGATCAGACTGTGCACCTAACACGGTAAATAAATAAGCGTAGGCTAGCGTGACGCGTACATGCTCATCTCTCGTATCCGGGACAGATTCAGTTGCCATGTTACACTTTAATTTCGATTTTCTGATTTTCTCATATACCACCTGCGTGTGGTCTGAGATTTTGTATCACAATAAAGTTCTGTTCTTGTTCTTCTAGAAAACGCGATCTTTCCCTTTAAAAATGTGCAAAAGATAATATATATTGGTTTCATTGTATCATAATATCATAAAGAGAAACTGTAAGAAAATTGCACCTTGGCGAACGCCTGACAATCTCTCTCTCTCTCTCTCTCTCTCTCTCTCTCTCTTACCATAAAGAGAAACTGTAAGAAAACTGCTCTCTCTCTCTATAAAACCGCGTAACATACATGACCGAATTGACCTATAGACTCGCGAAAACCACGCCATTGACCGATCAAGCGGTCAGTTGTTGTTTACACTCATTACCATGCAGCTTTAAATCGACAGTACTACCACCAGACCAAATAGTGATGTTTAATGTTTAACAGACGAAAAAAGGTTTTTTATTTTATTTTGTACCAGGTGGGGGTTCCACAATCATTTTTTTTTAATGCTAGGTGGGTAGGCAAGCATTTTTTTATTATGGGTGGTGGGTTTGAATTTTTATTCAAAATTGTGCATGGTGGGGGCTGATTTTTTTTATTGGTGGTGGGGCTTGAAAAAAACTGCCTCCCAACCCCCCCCCCCCCCCCATATGGTTAACGGGCCCATAGAATCTGACTTTTTAACTCGAAACTCGAAAATTTTAACTCGAAAATTGTAACTCGAAAATTTTGACTCGAAAATTTTGACTCGAAAATTTTAACTCGAAAATTGTAACTCGAAACTCGAAAATTTTAACTCGAAACTAGAAAATTTTGACTCGAAACTCGAAAATTTTAACTCGAAACTAGAAAATTTTGACTCGAAACTCGAAAATTGTAACTAGAAACTCGAAAATTTTAACTAGAAAAATAGAAAAATGGCGATAGATGATCTCTTGCAGAGGAGTTAGATGATCTCTATGCTAACCAATCGAAGAAATACTCTTTTAATTCGAATGACATGTACTTTCGGTTGACAATCATCGAAGATTGGGTTTATTGATTGACTAACATCCGGTTTTTTGATGTTGGTACGTGACATATATCATGTTTCTGACATGATTTGAATTCGACCTTGGGGACATAAAACTGATGTAATATTTATGCAAATCACATGTAACCTTGATATTTTTATGTGTGTCATTGGTGTGCTGACGCAATGTTAAAAAACGCGCTTCAATTTCTGTGCACCACGACGATTCATATTGCGTCAATCCAAATATTTTGAACCAAGGTCAGTGAGCGTGTTTTCCGAAAATGATACACTTTTAAAAAGGAAAGGTCATTAGTACAGAGCTGTGTCATGCGAAAAGACGTTGATTTTCCAATAATCGTTTTTGACTGGACAGTTTATCTCATTCAGTCACAATGTTCTATAATAAATCTACCCTATAACTGATCTGTATCTAATTGATTGCCTCTAAGTTTATGATAATGATGTAAATCAAGAAAAAAACATTGATAAATTCATTGATATGTAATTTCCTTTTCTCTGGACATGACCATTTACTGCACTAAGAACAAACTTCAATCAGAAAGAATTCGTTTGATGTGTATTTTTGACTTCCGCATTAGTACAATTTGATCTCGTGACCTAAAATATTTCATTGACAGGTCTAGTTTTCTCATGTTTGCATCACCGCTTTCGTCGTGCCTGTAGCTCACCTGAGCCGAAGTTACAGTACACCCATGCTCCGGCGTCCGTCCGTCGTCCACAATTTCAAACATCTTCTCTAAAACCGCTTGGCCAATCAAAGCCAAACTTTATTTGAAGCATCGTTAGGAAGGAGGAATGAAAGTTTGTATGAATGGTCAAGGTCGTATGACCAAGATGACCCATCATGGCTATAAATAGCAAATTCCTTTAAAAATCTTCTAAGGCCTATGATTTTGAAACTTGCCTTGAAGCATCAGTGAATGGAGCTCTACAATTTTTTTTTTATAAATTATGACCCTGTGGTGACCTTGACCTTTCACGGCAAGGTCAACTTAGGATGCCTACGCATTTGAATGGGTAAAACTGGGAAAATGTCATTTAATGGCAGGAAACTTGCTTGAAGTGAGCAAATGGACAGAAGATTTATGTTTATGTAAAAAAATTACCCCACGGTGGTTGTCTGCCAAGTTTATTGGTATATATCCCAGATCTCAGGTGAGCATTTACAGGACCATTGGTCCTCTGGTTGGTATAATCCTTGCATTGTTTGTTGTCGCCTCCTCGTGACCGACCAGGAGGATGGGGTTTGACCGGAGGGGATTAGTCCCGAGCTCTCACAAGAGAAGTAAATTTAGGCACACAATCATCCGAAATTTCAGCAGAGGAGATCAGAGAATCAGGGAGTTCATTCCAATCTTTAATACATTACGTAAACTTGCCCATGCAATATGATATTTTTCAGCAGCAAAAATTGAAAGTTTCATTGGAAAACTTGATATTTTTAGTATTTTTGCTCAAAACATTGATTGTGGGTACACGTTAAAACAGCCTCGCCGAGGCGGTTCTAACGAGTACCCACAATCTATGTTTTGGATCAAAAACTTAAGAAAAATAGGTATACCCCTGCATACCCCAGTTTTGCTATATAAAAGTGGGGTGTAAGGAGGTATATATTGTATGGACATGTTTTCCCGATGAGTCTGGAGGAAAAAGCTATGCAAATAGGCATTTGTACTTGCTGAGGGTATATGAAATGCCAAGGAGTGCTGATTCCTACACAGCCTGTTTTTTTGGGATAAGGTCATCCGTGGGTACGGACTTAGAAATTTTGTGTTTAAGTTTTTGGTTAAAGTTTTTATAAGTCTATATATCTCTTGGTCCTGTTGATGGATAAAGTAGATACTTTGCATGTTGGTAGAATTGGTCCGAAGTTTTATGCAGTACCGTCATGACCAACCCTGGGTGACCTTGAGGTCAAGGTCATGGACTTAGAAATTTTGTGTTAAAGATTTTGTTTTTTTATTCCGATAGTCCGAGGATTTTGTGTTAAAGTTTTTGTTTTTTTATTCCGATAGTCCGAGGGCCCAATAGTCCTAGGGCCCGTTAATCCGAGGGCCCGATAGTCCGAGGGTTGTGAAGCCAAATGATTTTCAATTAAATGTATCCCACCCTTTTCATTTTCTGTCTTACAGCTGCAATTTGGTATGTTTTACAACACGTGACCTGGCGTGGCTTCATATAAAGTATTTGATATACGTTGCAAATTTATAATCGTTTGCCTCAGATTTAAGTAACCCCAATCGCAGCAGACTTGTAAATGACCAAAATGACCTAAAATAAAAAACAACACCATGGTATGTCCCACAAACTTGCATACATACTACCCATCTTGAAAAATCATTGTTTATGTTTAAACACGGTACACCGATAGCCAGGACCAGAAGAGCCGTAATATATAAGGCAAAAATGTATACATATATATATCTGGCTCTTTGTTGTATTCCTTTAGGGAAACGCCCAAAAATAAACAAAAGTCAATTGCAGTCCTGCATTCAAAATCTTGGAACACAGTAAATCAGAAATGTCTAAATTGGCAGTTGTCTGTTTCTATTTGATACGATCAAAAATGACTACTTGGAGACTCAGCATCACAGAAACATTGTAACCAATTAATCACTCATATAGGGACACTTAATATGAAACAAATTTGGAGAATAACAACAATTAAAACTTTCAACAGTTACTAAACCTGCAAGAGCTGTCAAAACTAGCTTCCAACACTTAATAATAATTTCTTTCACGATCATATCTGATTCCACCATGTAAAAGCTGTTTTCGTGCACAAAAACAAAAATAAGCTGACTTTTGATAAAAAATAATTTGAGAATGTGATCAAGAACTTCGTCACTGTAAGGGAGACATCCTGCATGTCTGGGGTCAGATCGAGGCTGCAATAAAACCAGATCTTACTTTCTTCTTAGGGCCTCAGTTTCCGTATCAGAAGGTTTATGTTTAATATTCTAAAGAATTCTGTTATTTATGAAAATGGACTTATAAAATGGTGACCATTTGACTATTTCAATTTAACAATTAGTCAAGTCAAAGAAGATGTGGCTAAATTCTTACTAAAAAGAAACAATATTAATAATAATAATAGCAGCTCTGTCATACATTCACGTATCAGCGGCTCAGCTCTGTCATACATTCATGTATCAGCGGCGCATCGCTCGCGTATCTGTGAGAATTTCGAAAAGCCGAGGTCTGAAGCGTATTTTGTTCGAAGTATATACCACGTACGTGTGACGTTCCTGCTGCTCGCTTTGTTAACTCTAAACTCGCTTTTTAACACGAAACTCATTTTTTTATATATTAACTAGAAACTCTCTCTTTTAACTCGAAACTCACTTTTTTAACTCGAAACTCACTTTTCTAACTCGAAACTCATTTTTCTAACTCGAAACTCACTTTTCTAACTCGAAACTCGCTATTTTAACTCGAAACTCACTTTTTTAACTCGAAACTCGATTTTTTAACTCGAAACTCACTTTTCTAACTCGAAACTCACTTTTTTAACTCGAAACTCACTTTTTTAACTCGAAACTCACTTTTCTAACTCGAAACTCACTTTTTTAACTTGAAACTCGCTTTTCTAACTCGAAACTCACTTTTTTAACTCGAAACTCGCTTTTTTAACTCGAAACTCACTTTTTTAACTCGAAACTCACTTTTCTTGCCAGAAACTCGCTTTTCTTACTCGAAACTCACTCCCTACCAATAGTGACACACATTAAAAACGGATTAGAATAAAAAAATA
The DNA here is from genome assembly GCA_964017185.1 of Rugalucina vietnamica. NCBI lineage: Eukaryota > Metazoa > Mollusca > Bivalvia > Lucinida > Lucinidae > Rugalucina > Rugalucina vietnamica. The sequence continues at coordinate 11,526,952 of OZ024874.1, read as the reverse complement.
AACCGAGATCTCAACTGGCTAACATATGTATTACAAAATGTTGCTGCAAATAAAGCCAAAACCTCGACCCAAAGATACTAGGCGGGATGGAGGGCATTTCCACTGGTTCATTCACGAAATAAACAAGAGCCCAACAAGAAAAGAGCAACTCGACCATAATAAGTAAAAAATACCCCGACGAGCACCTGTGCGGAATGCAAGCACTATGAGTGCTGATTTCGATTTCCCAGCTTAATCATTCGATCATCGAACCGCTTTGTCTGGTGTTGGTAGGATCCCTACACGGAGCACATGTTAGACAAGCCAAGTTTTGCTTGCGGGTGTGTCAGCGGAAGGCTTTCTTGGGACCTCCCCGTTTCCGCCCCACCTACTGATTAGCCCGTCTCATGTGAGCTGAAATAATCTTGAAATGGAAGTAAAACTGAATAAAAATATGTCACAATAATTTCTTTTCACGATGTCGGCTCTTCGATATGGTTGGTTTGAGACCAGAGTGAGATGAATTATACGACAATAACCCAACTTGCTTGTGTGCATTGAGAAAAAGCGTTTATTGTAGTAAAACTGAATAGAAATGTGCATAAAAGTGAGAAGATACAGCCGCACACCTGCCTTTATAAAACCGTTTATCTAGCAATATATCATACTAGGCACGCGACATGTCTCGCTTTATCATCTTAATACTCCGTGGGCCAGGAGGGCTTACCATGCACCCCCCCAAGGATCCTCTGGGAGTGGTATAATATTGTTCATTGGACCTCCCTGATTAAGAATCAAGATGTTAACACTTGATAGCTTGGTACCGAGACGCCATTTTGGACGGTTTTCAAGATGGCCGCCAGGCAAAAATGACAAAGTGCATGTTTAATATAATAGAACTCTTAAAACTTCTAAATTTCTTACTTTTATGAGCAAAACATACTTGTATGAGTGTCTAGACACCATTTCTGGTGTAAATTTATCAAAATTATGTCTTTTAAGGATAGCATACAAGATGGCTGCCACATTGCAAAGCGTATTTTGCAATTTTTGTTACTTCTTCGCCCCGAAAAGCTTTTTTTACATTTTCACTGACAGTTAAGTAGTTTGGGTCATGAAGAGAGATGCAAGTATTATTTTCATGCTAATTCAACCACTGTTCTGACCCGCCATTTTGGACGGTTTCCGAGATGGCCACCATGCAAAAATGGCAAATGCATGTTTATTAACATAGAACTGCTAAAACTTCTTATCTGCTAACTTTGTGAGCAAAACATGCATGTATTATAAGTGTTTAGACTCCATTTCTGATATAAATTTATCAAAGTTAGGTCTTTAAATGATGATATACATGATGGCCGCCACATTGAAAAGCATATTTTGCAATTTTTGTTACTTTTCCCCAAAAATGCTTTTCTTAGTTTCACCAAAATCCATGATGTTTAAGTCATTAACATAGATTCAGCTATTATTTTCATGCTAATTCAGCCATAACAGTCTTGTAACAGCTTTTATATTTTATTGTACAAGTGTAAAAAAGCCTATAATCTGCAATATGTCTGACAATTTGCTGACCATGCTAAATAAATGACTACTTTCATCAAGGTGTAAAATTTTTAATACTGCACACAGAAAAATGATCAAAGATGCAACTTGATTCAAAATGTTCTGATAATTAGGACGATTTACATTATTAATGTGAAAAATGTGCAGTTACATGTATAAGTTTCGATTTATCCGCATAGGTATATCGATTACCAACCGACAATTAATCTCAAGTCAATCTGCATAATGACCGCAGTTGCACAAGGTTAGGTAATTATTTCAATACCATGTAATTTGCACCATCAAACCCTAAGTTACCTTTCACCCTAGAAAGAGTAAAAGGTTGCTCGTTGTCCAAAACAACTGGATGTGTGTACACTATGTCCTGGAACACATTTAATGGTCCAATCAACAGAGGTTGTCTTTGTTCAAAATAAATGGGAAAGGTATATAGGCGTTGCGGACTTTTTGGACTTTTCTAACTATAAGCATCGGGAATATTTTGTATAATTTCACTGGCCTGAAAGAGAAGATAGGGTTTATTTTCTATAAAAAGAAAAGGTAGGTGACAGTCAGTGTGGGATGTTTGAATTGATAAAAATTAGTTAATGGTTAAACATCTAGTTTAATGATTCAATGGGAAGTATCTGTTTAATAAATTAACCTAAAGTGCTATAAAACCGGAATACTACAATAAGGTCAAGGAGCAAAACAGTTGAAATAAGTACTTACCTTGTATGAACAAACAAACTCATACATTTGCGGTATTTACCTAGTCTATGACTAGCTGTATCAACCCTTAACAGGCCAAAAATAAGTAAATTGGACTTATGGGGTGGTAGTTGTAATTCTAATACTGGTTGTGGTGGCGTAACAGAGACATGTGTAATTCAATTTCAAGTTGTAAAATCATCTGATCCCATTATTCTTCTTTCAAGACTGCTCAAATCCTAATGAATGCCTCCAGAAGCTAAAGGATATTTACTGGGGTAGATTCTTACAACTAATTAAATCTGCTCATAGAATGACACATATTTGTTTAAGAACATAAGCTTAATCACAGGCAATGTTTTATCAGCGTATCACTTTGATGATAATGATGATGATCACGTGCAATCAAATTATAACCTTTGACTTTTCTAAGAATAGAACAGTTATTAAATTTTTCAGCTGTTTCAAGTATGGTGACACCTCTACTATATTCAAATTTGGAAAATGTATCTGCTAACCATCCTTCCTTAAAAATACATTCTGGAGTCACAGTGTATTTCCCAGCAGATGATCTTCATCTGAGTTGTGTTAGCGGGTTGCTCCTCCCAGACAGATGTTTATGGATGGGTTAAATGTTCAGTGAAAGGCTAATAATATTATGTATGATACCGATACATGTGATCTTTTTTGTTGTTTTATTGGTTCTAACAGTCTAGGGTTGCTCATTACATTTAGCTTATGAAGATGCTCATTAGATTTTTGAGCAGTTGAAAGCAGAATAATGGAATCTGATGTTTTTGCATCTGCGATAGTGAATAAAACGTGGGCGGCCGCCGTGGCCGAGCGGTTAAGAGCGCTGTTTCTTAATCACTCTATCATCTCACCGCTGTGACTGGTGAGGGTTTGAGCCACGCTCTGGCCACATGTGAGACAAGCCAAGTTCTGCTTGCGGGTGTGTCAGGTAGTTTTTCTCGGGGTTCTCCCATTTTCGCCCCACCTACTGATTGGCCCTAAAAATAAAACGTGTCTCTGTTGCATCACCACCACAAGTATCAGAACTAAAACTATGTCTCTGTGTCAGACTTACTCTTCTTTGGTCTGCTAATGATTGATATAGCCAGTCATAGACTGAAAAATGAATAAATTTGTTTGCTCATACAAGGTAAGGGCATATTTTAACCATTTTGTCATTGATCCTGTATTAATGCATGACAGACATTTTGGATGCAATAAAACATGAAATAATCTAACTTTATCAAACACGAAAAAGAATCATACTTATGTGAATGTTCCTTACCTAATCCTCTTTTAAAAAATAAACAAATAAACAAATGTTAAAGGTAACAAATTTGGCTTTCATATGGCTTGTGTAATGACGTCAGCAAGCTAATGTCTGGCAAATTGGAGATTATAGACTTGTGCTAAAATACACTTATACAATATTGTTATGGTTGAATTAGCATAAAAATAATATCCGCATCTCTGTTAATGACTCGAACAACATAGGTTTTAGTGAAACTGGCAAACAAAGCTTTTTTTGGCGAAAAAAAGTAACAAAAATCGCAAAATATGCTTTTCAATGTGGCGGCCTTCTTGTATGCCATCATTTTAAAACCCAACTTTGATAAATTTATATCAGAAATGGAGTTTAGACACTTATACATGCATGTTTTGATCATAAAAGTAAGCAGATAAGAAGTTTTAACACTTCTATTTTACTAAACATGCACTTTGCCATTTTTGCATGGTGGCCATCTTGAAAACCGTCCAAAATGGCGGGTCAGAACAGTGGTTGAATTAGCATGAAAATAATACCTGCATCTCTCTTCATGACCCAAACTACTTAACTGTCAGTGAAAATGTAAAAAAAAACTTTTTGGGTGAAAAAGTAACAAAAATTGTAAAATATGCTTTGCAATGTGGCGGCCATCTTGTATGCCATCCTGTAAAGACCTAATTTTGATAAATTTACACCAGAAATGGTGTCTAGACACTTATACAAGTATGTTTTGCTCATAAAAGTAAGAAATTTAGAAGTTTTAAGAGTTCTATTTTACAAAACATGCACTTTGCCATTTTTGCATGGCGGCCATTTTGAAAACCGTCCAAAATGGCGTCTCGGTACCAAGATATTGAGTGTTAACATCTTGATTCTTAATCAGGGAGGTCCAATGAACAATGTTATACCACTCCCAGAGGATCCTTGGGGGGGTGCATGGTGAGCCCTCCTGGCCCACGGAGTATAATATAATATAATACGTACCCTGTCATCCAGTGCGCTGAATCTTTTTTTTTTAATTCCATACTTAGCAAAACAATTAAAGGATATGGACTTTATTTCGAGTTTATTGCAAAAGGTATCATTTTATCTACCCAAATAATTATTAAAAATGTAGCAGAACCATCACTGTGCAAACATTGCATCAATTTTTTGCGTTACCTGTGAGCGCTTCTCGCAGACTTGCAGAAACGAAGGAACACCCCTGAAATTGAAGTTCCCACTGTTGCCTACTCTACTCAATTCAGCCATTCCTCCCCTCTTACTGGCCCATTCAACTGCGAAAGTGTTGTGACATCATGAAAACATGTCCGTGCAATGAATACCCCCTTAAACCACACTTTTATATAGTAAACCTGGGGTATGCAGGGGTATACATATTTTTCTTATTTTTGCTCCAAAACATAGATTGTGGGTACTCGTTAGAACCGCCTCGGCGAGGCGGTTCTAACGTGTACCCACAATCTATGTTTTGAGCAATAATAAGAAAAATATCAATATTTTTCTGCTGAAAATTTTCATTTTTTAAGCTAAAACAAATTCTGTTTATTGCATGGGCAAGTTTTTGTAATGGAAAGTGTTGTGATAATCGAAATGCCGATACTCTACGTCTAAAATGCATCTTGGGAAAATTTCAGAAATCTGTGATTTTTGGTTAAAAAAAACGATTTTTTACCGAAACATTTTTTTCGCTTACAACGTTGCCTTTTAAGCTGCGAGTCTGGAACAGAAAACCGATTTGAGCTTCGGGCATTAGTTAAGATTTTACAGCGTTTCAAAACATTTGTTAAAGAACTGAACATTACATTAAGCTTGTTCGCTGCCAATGAAAAAGTATTTATACTTTTTTAACCTCTCTTTTTTGATTCCAAAATACAACACAAGACATTTGACAACAAAATTAATATAGGGTAGTGTGCATTTTTTTTTCAAGCTACATGCCTCTGAATGAGACCTCTGAGCACCATGTTTTAAATTAAGTAAAATAATTGAATTTTTAATTCTTTGAAACATACCTGTCTTGAACAAATACACACCTAGAATGCTTTCAAACGTTATAACATTTACGTATACAGATTATTTTGGACCAAAAGCATAGAATTATTTGCCACTTGAAGTGAATGACAAAATATTACAATTCCTTTTCCAACCCTACCCCCATACTTGAAAAGTCGGAAAAAATCAATATTTTTAAATGTGCCAAACATCATTTGTTGATTCAAACTTTTTCTTGTATTTTCACACAACATAGAACTTATTCATATTTTTCGAATAAAAGAAAGAAATATGTAGGCGAGTGTGAATATAAGAGAGAACAAACAACTTGAAAATCAGCCTTTTTCGGCTGTTTTGTTTCTCAAAGTCGATTTCGTGAAACTACCTAAATTTTTAAAACCAGCACACCAAAGACACAAAGGCTGACTTAGAAGACCATGTACACATATACTGCTGCTAAAATAAACATCGAACTAGTGCAATTAATTTGAAGATGTATAATATTCAAGTTTAATCTACCATACCCCCTAAATTTTACTGACAACTAAAATTTTCTGAAAAAGTTGCAGAAAATGGAGTGAAAAAATGAAGTTACTTAGATTGACCATTTTCATGGCCCAGTCAATGCATATCATCAATATGTATCCAAATATGAAACATTAGGAAAATATCTGCAACCGTTTACAACAAAAGAAAAACAGGAAGTTCCGAAATGTAAAATGTTACATGTAGCAGCGAACATCCTTAAGCCTAGGTTACATTTGGACTACGATTAGCTTGCGATGATCGTACGATGCCAATATTTGCATTCTCGCGCGGTTTCCGCAGGGTGACCCTACGATGTCCCTACGATTCTACAACTCCCTACGGCTTCCTACGATCTTCGTTAGCCTCTACGATTTTATAGTAGTCTACACTTTTACAAATTTTTAAAATTCGTAAGACCGTAGCCCGTAGACATGTCGTACGTAGCATCGTAAGGGCGGCGTACGGAAACCCTGCAATGATCGTGCGGTCACCGCACGGTGTTTATAATAATTTAGGGACTAAAATAGTGAGATAGTCGTAGAACTTTAGGGTGATCGTACGGCATCCGTACGGCCATATCGCTAGGTTACAAAAATCGTACGGATATCGCGCGGTCATACGAACATAACACGGCATCCGCAAGTTTATCGTGCGGCCGCCATGTGATTGCGTGAGCATTTTTGATAGGGTACGGCCACATTTCACCATTAGGTTTCAAAAGGATCGCTTGCCGTTTCCTTTCGGGGGAGTCATGATGCACTGTGAGGTTGTACACATTTCAGGTAGTACACGAAAGACTGGTGGACACCTAACATCGCACGGCTATAATAGGGAGACCGCAAGGGCTCAGTCAGAAATCGTAGAGACTCCTCACGGACATCGCACGGGCTCCTTACGATTTCAACTTAACTTGCACGAAGACCCTACGATTTCCCTACGATCTCCGTACGGTTCTGACTCGGAACATCGAAGAAAGCTAGAACAAGAAATCGTACGATGCCTGTATGAATTGTAAACACCTACGACATAGCTCATTATCACATACGGTGTCTAAAATATCGTAGGGAAAATCGCAGACTGAAAAATCGTACAATGATCGGGGCAAATGAAACCTACTAGGCATGACCCCTTGCGGACTTCATACGATCGCTGTCAGATTTTTGTCCCCAAACAATCATACAAAATTCGTGAGGTGACCGCACGATCATCGCAGGGTCTCCGCACGGCGCCCGTATGATGACGTACGACTGTCTACGGGCTGCGGTCTAACGATTTTTAAAATTTGTAATAGTGCAGATTTTTACAAAATCGTAGAGGCTACAGAGTTCGTAGGAAGTCGTAGAATCGTAGAGACATCGTAGGGTCACCCTGCGGAGATCGCACAAAAATGTAAAAATTGGCATCGTACGATCAACGCAAGCTAATCATAGACCAAATGTAACCACGGCATCAGTCAGATGTCCAAGGGACTCCGTACTATATCCACTTAAAGTCTGTGGAGACCCTACGACTACCATACGACCGCCTTGCGTTTTGTATCAAAACGTAAAGGTACTCCGTACGAACATCGCACGGGCTTCGTACGGTATCCACTTATTAAAAGCAGCGCAGACCTACGACTGATATACGGTCGACTTGCGTTTTGTATCAGAACGTCGACAAAAGGCAAATCAAGAAATCGTGCGATGCCCGTATAGTATGAATTGTAAACACATACGTCGTGGCCCACGCTCACCTACGATGTCTAAAAAATCGTAGGGAAAATCGCAGACCGAAAAATCGTACGATGATCGGGGCAAATGTAACCTGCTTAAATGGGAAATGCATTATGTGATTAAAACATTTGACAACACGTTTTAAAATCGCTGTTTTGGGCAATCCAGAGTGCGCATTCAAAATCGGATTTCAGTTTCATTCTCACAATGCAAAGGAAAACATTTTAAACGAAAAAACAAATTTGGTAAAATTTGTGATTTTTACCAAAAACACAGTAATAAGGCTGGATACACGACATGATTGCATTACAAAGCCAGCCTACAATATCCCAAAGTGTTTGTTGCGTTTCTTTATTCCTTAAGTATAGTTTTACAGAAGCCTAACCACACTCTCAGCTTCTGCAATGGTTCACAACTATTAATTAGTTGCTCGATCATCGTGGTGATTCTCTTAACTAGTCAATGTATCATAAGCGTTATCACATATGTAAAGTTGTTTTCTCTAAACGAGAATTATTTTTCCGGAACTCTAAAGGGTAACATATTTTCCTTTATATATAAATACATGTAGCCTGATGATTTCGAGGTTCAAAAGTGTGCGCATGCGCAGAGCAAATTTGTCCCGATTTGCATTAAGACTACAAAAAAATATCATTCATTTTTTTATCGAAATGAAAACCAGTTTTTCTCATGATATTCCCTAATGTCGCATGAATCGGAATAATATAGCAACAAGCCTGAAATTAACAACGTTTTACCCTTAAACTCGAAAATCCTCGATGGCCTTTTGTTGCGTTTCTTTTTTTGTTCAGTATATATTACGTTTTATACTATACCAGCCTATAGATTCACTGTCACCATTGAATGAGTGCATTTATTACCTTGCTTGTTGATTTATCCAAAGAATACTTCTGGTTTTATTCATTGTTTTCAAAATTGTTCGATTGTCAAACTAGAAGAGACAATGTTGTAATTGTCGACTTTTTTCAACTGCCATTCACACAGAATGCCTTCCGCATGCTCATGCAAACTTCATTTGTGGTAAATTTGCCACACTCAGCACGGCACAAATGCATGTGTAAAAGCAATCAACGGTAAAACATGCAAATTACCCTATCGCGCAAATTTGGTCAAAAATGCACTTATTCACTAATGACACCACAACCAGTGGATATCTGGCGAACAGTGAATGCATAGGGTGTATACTGACGTCAACAAAAACGCCTCAGTCAAGTTTGAAACGTCGCACTGCCAAGATTAACAATTATAATTATTTCATGCATTTGCCATATTTTTGACAATATTTTGCGCATTCGGATACGCTGAAATGAAATTTGAAACATCTCTGCGAAAAAAGGCATGACATTGAAAACTTACACCCCTTGCAAAAAGCATATGCTGTGTAGGAAACGGTCTGTCATGTATTATTTCTATTGATTACATAACGTTTCCTTCACAAAATCAATGCATAAACCATAAAGTCAGTCCTACCCACAATACCAAAAACCAGCCTCATATTGAGGCTGCTGCTATAATTGGTGGAAGTTAATAATCACAGCAGGGAGAGAGAGATAGTGGCTACAAGTGTGGGTGCTAATTAATAATGCACGGACTGCTGAGGAAAGCAAACTGAAGATAACAATATAGAATGATGTTCTCAATTAGCATTCATTTTATCATTTGAAATATGCATATACATGTATATCAAAAGCAAAGGCATTACTGCATAGATCCACATTTTGCTTTGTATTTCAATTTGAATATTGCATGCCTCAATTTACATGATTACAAGTCTTAATACTCATACTCATACTACTTGCTTAGATCATTTTTAAACTTTTTAAAGTCTCTTTTTGTAAGAAAATGTGCCGCATGATGAGAAAACCGGCGTTTTGCATGTAGCATTTTAACAAAGACACAGATCAGTTGTACAGTAACTGCAAGGAGATCAGCCCCTTTGTTTTCGCCTAATAGATAGTTTGATGCCTCTTCTTTCTCAGTCTGAAATTTCAAGTTTTTAACTATTGACTGCAGCTGCACAGACTGGTTTGTGTCGGATGCATTTTGAAATCCCACAGACTGGTTTTCTCGCATCGCAGCTCAGATATATATACAAACTAGCAAAATCATTCGACTTCAGCTTTTGAAATTTCGATTGACTAACGTCATATCACCAACAGCCCCGTAAAACTGAATACAAGTAGCCCAAGGGCAACAATCGCTTACCTGAGAGTCAACAAGTACAGTCACTGGACAAAGTTTTTTTTTTTTTTTTTTTTTTTTTTTTTTTTTTTTTTTTTTTTTTTTACCATATATGGGTATGACGGCCATCTTGGTCATGTTTCAGGTCTATGGCTGCAATAGTTTCCATAAGATCATTGGCCCTGTAAACGCTTACCTGAGACCTAAATGTCACTTTTTCCCCATGCAAAAGCCTATGTTTCCAAAATTGACTTTGACCTAAATTAATCACATACCTTCATCTGCTCCATTAGTTGTTTGCATCTACCACTTTTCAGGTCTCAGGCTGCAATAGTATTCAAAAAATCCATAGTTTTCACTTTTTCCCATGTAAAGCCTATGTTTCTAAAACTGACCTTGCCATAAAATAGGTCAAGGTCATCCCAGGGTCATCATTTGATCAAACTACGATGGACTGGAGTCCCCGATGCTAAATACCAAGTTTCATGAAAATCGGCCCGCCGGTTCTGGAGAAGAAGATTTTTTGAGTGGTTTTTACCATATATGGGCGTGGCGGCCATCTTGGTCATGTGACCCAGATTTCGCAATCAAACTTTTGTTCCCCCTACCGATGGATGCTCCACATAAATTTTCACTTTGATTGGCTAAGTGGTTTCAGAGAAGAAGATCTTTGAAAAGTGTGTATGGCGGACAGACCGGCCAAGGTCAAGAGATGACCTTGACTTAAATTAATTACATACATGTACCTTCATATACTCCATTAGTTCTCTGCATCTACCACTTTTCAGGTCTCAGGCTGCAATAGTTTTCAAAAAATCACTTTTTTCTATGTAAAAGCTTATGTTTCCAAAATTGGCCTTGCCGTAAAATAGGTCAAGGTCATCCCAGGGTCATCATTTGGGCAAACTATGATGGGCTGGAGTCCCCGATGCTACATACCAAGTTTCGTGGAAATCAGCCCTCTGGTTCTGGAGAAGATTTTTTGTGGTTTTTACCATATATGAGGGTCTGGATGGGGTATAATGATTAAAGAATAATGGCCTAATTTTTTTAATGAGAGTGAATAAAGAGCAAAAAATTTAATGATTAGTGAATAATGAGGTCCTAAAAAATAATGAATAAATGTAAATTTTTAATGAATAGCAGAATAATATAATGAATAGTGAATAATAACATTTTAAAGAATAATGAATATGCTAAAATCTGGCTATGTAATGGTCTTAGATGGCCTCCCTGACATTCCAGAATTTCATTTTTTTCTTGGGACGCCCCCAGACCCGATTAAGTTCAAATGTTGTATTCATATTTTTGAAATCCGTGAATGTTTGGAAATACATATGTCTGGAAGCCAAGCATGTAGGGACTCACCTCATGGGCCAATTGAAAATGTGTCATTTGAAGGCAGAGAAAAATAAATTAAATCATTCTGGATGTTTACTGAGCCAGATACTATTTCACTGTTTCGTTTGCTTATGCATATGTATTTTCTTTTTATTCTATTACCCCACTTTGTCCTTATTATGTATGTTCCAATCCTATAATGATAATATTTTCTGTGGATGGACATCATCTTGGTGTCTTATATGACAGACCATAATTATAGTGCATTTTGCAATCAGAAACAAGGCAGCACAAAGAATGTTAATGCCAATCCATCAGACAATTTAAATGACACTACATTTTTTTTCCTCGCTCGCTTCGCTCGCTCGGTATTAAAGGCATTAATAAATTGTATTGTACAATCAGGCGCAAGCACAAATCCATACATCACATATTACTCCTATGCTACCTAGTTTGCTAAATAAAACAAACACCATTTTATTACACCTTTACCCCTGATGTTACATTTTTTTTTCTTAAATAACCTTTGGTATTCATAATTGAGGAGAAAGATTCAGGGTATTTAGTATTTAAGGTGGAGGGGATTATACTCCCAACAGATTTAAAAGGCTAAAACAATCGGTCCATGTGGCTTGAGATAAGGGATGTCTTAGGTGGGGAAAACCTTTTTAAGTATGCTTATTAGCTTGGCGAAGAAGGCGCGACTAGTAATATTTTAATGAATAATCGAGCAAATTTTAATGAATAAGCCAAAATTTTAATGACAGTGAATAAATGGCTAAATTTTTAGTGATTAGTGAATACCAGGACCCCCCATCCAGACCCTCATATATGGGCGTGGCGGCCATCTTGGTCATGTGATCAAGATCCCGCGAACAAACTTTTGTTCCCCCTACCCATGGATGCTTCACAAAAAATTTGGCTTTCATCGGCCAAGCGGTTTCAGAGAAGAAGATGATTGAAAATTTGAACGCACGGACGCACGCCGGCTCGACTACTATACTATAAGCTCACCTTTTGAGCCTTTGGCAAGGCTCAGGTGAGCTAAAAATAAATTAAACAAATTTGTTTTATTAGCTCGCCTGTACGAAAGTACAGGAAGAGCTATTGCAGTCACCCCGGCGTCGGCGTTGCTCAAAATGTTAAACTTTTTGGTTAAAGTTTTTATGAGTCTATATCTCTTGAAGTTGTGGATGCATCAAGTTGATACTTTGCATGTTGGTAGATATTGGTCTGAAGTTTTATGCTGTACCATCATGACCCACCTGGGTGACCTTGAGATCAAGGTCACGGACTTAGAAATTTTGTGTTAAATGTTTTGGTTAAAGTTTTTATAAGTCTTTATCTCTTGAAGTTGTTGATGGATCAAGTTGATACTTTGTATGTTGGTAGATACTGGTCTGATGTTTATGCTGTACCATCATGACCCACCTAGGTGACCTTGAGGTCAAGGTTACAGACTTAGAGATTTTGTGTTAAAGTTTTTGGTTAAAGTTTTTATAAGTCTATATCTCTTGGATATGTAGATGGATCAAGTTGATACTTTGCATGCTGGTACGGATATTGGTCTGAAGTTTTATGCTGTACCATCATGGTCCACCTGGGTGACCTTGAGTTCAAGGTCACAGACTTTGAAATTTTATATTAAAGCTTTTGCTTAAAGTGTTTTGAACTGTATATTGCTGGAACAGATGGATGGATCTAGTTGATACTTTGCTGTTAGATATTATTCTTAAGTTTTATGCTGTAGCAGCTTGACTCACCTGTGGTCAAGGTCACAGACTTAGAAATTTTATGTTATAAGTCTATATCAAATATGTAGATGGATCAAGTTGAACTTAGCAAGTTGGTAGATATTGGTCTGAAGTTTTATGCTGTACCATCACGACCCACCTTAGTGACATTGAGGTCAATGTCTTTGGTCATAGATTTTAATAGATTTAGTGGCAAAGCACAAGTCAGGCGAGCTACGCTGTCATGCGACAGCTCTTATTATATCATGTTAGATCCCTTTTTACGGTTTATAACAGCATGTTTTCAGACAATCCATAGGAAATAGTGAATGGCATGCACTTTAGATTTCAATAGAAGAGCATTTCATTCGACAAGAGAAATGCATGTCCGGCACATCTGCACCTTTAATTTCATATAGGCTAAATATTTGAGCACTGATTTTCTCATGTGATTGAGGTCTGACACCCCATATAATGCACGGATCAGAATATAGCATGTACATGTACTGTGTGGATCAGTATCAGTTTATTTAGAACGAAACAAAGTTCTAGAATAATAATTGTTCAATCTATGGAAACACATGTATGGGTTTCCCCAGACAATTCAACGTTTGAGTCGCATCATGAAAACCCAACAATGTGGTTTCCGAACATGTCCGACACAAACCGAGCTGTACAAGCACTGAAGATGGCTAGAGGCTGGAAATTTTTTACTTAAAAAGTAGAGGAATTGTACTATCCATGTAGCAAAAACAACGGTGCTAGTCAGATTCGTAGTTACTGCAAAGCTGAGCTGTACCTTTGTTTTCGCATATGCAAAATGTTGGTTTTCTCATAATGTGGCTCATTTTATTTCACGCCTTACTGGATCATGCGAAGAAGTTTGCTTCAGTGTATTTGATGACAAAAAGTTTGGATTCTCAGCTTCATTTGACATAATACAGATAATATTATTTTCTGGCAAAATAAGGAGTGAGAGTAACACTATCTTTGTACCATATGGCAGGGGCTTCATGCTGTTCAAGGTTGGAACACAATAATTATCATATTGCCAGAAAATAAGTACATGCTGTGTTTTGATAGCCACTTAATTATCTTTTATGAACTGAGGGTTTTTGGTTCTGAAGCAATAATCTGGTATTGTGGGTAAGAGTGAAGTGTGTTATCTACACTTGACCATATGTTGCTGGATCACAGTTTTTGAAAACAAAACATCGCTCTTTATCGCAATTGACGTCACTGCAGCTTATGTACTATGCTTAATAGATCAGCTGGCTAGCCTTCACTCCGCTCCACTTCGGTACCTAGTTCCACTTTCGCTAGACGGCTTAGCTTATCCTTTAAACTATGGTCGAACACATTATGGATTTTGTAAGCAAACTCTAGTTGCTTTATTTGGCGATGCTTGTAAAAGAAATGTATTATGTATATGATGCACCAGAGGTATTTATCTACAGCTGACACTAGTCATGCATTCTGAAACTACACGGAAACAGAAAATATCGACTTTATTTATTTCTACTTTCAGTTTGATGTGTTCTATTTATAGACATGTGTGTAGTGTTTTCTTTTTTGAAATATGAGATATATAAACAACCCTAAGCATTCGTTGCATTGGAGTGGTCGGTTCTTGAAAGAGACCTAACTTAACACAGTATTTCCTTTCTTTGCTGTTCTTGTTGATTTTTGACTTTCAACTAACTGTTCAATGTAAGCCGTTCCCGTCGGTGTGGAGTATAACGAAACACCGATGGGAATATCCCGTCTATATGCTTAAATGATAATCGCCGCCAAAATGGTCAAAGGTGTTTTCAAAAGCTATCATGGCGTGGCTATTTGACAAAGAATGATTTCTGTCGCTAATTTTCAACGTGAAACGAACTTCCTTATGGATAAAGAGGATCTTACACTCTTGGTCATTTAATATGAACTTATTTCATAGAAATAACCACGTGTGTAAGATTCGTTATCATATGACTTTTAAAATACATATTTACATTTTTTGTTACGGACGTCGTCAACAACGTTACGCATTCCCGAAAAAGTGTTAATACACGTGTGGTCATAACACTTTTTAAAATGCAACATCCTTACATATCGGCCTAATAAAGGGGCATCTCTACTGACTACTAAATAAAGACCGCGTTGCAATTTTGTTTAACGCAACAAAAAGAAGCGCCCCAGTGAGGTCAAATTTAGTCACGTTTTGTGATGTCAATCTCCGCCATTGTTATGCAACCTTACGTAGATGAAACAATGGGCAAGGAAAATTCAAATTATCAACAAAATCTACTGCTATGGTGGCGAATTTTGAGGAGTCGTTCTGCGGAGTGATTGCTGATCTGTTGACTAAATAAACAAAATGGCAGAAAGCGAATCTCCTCACATCGGGTGAGTTTTTTCGCGAAATTTGTCGGATTTCGTTGCATTATAAAGTGAATAACTGCCCCGTGACCAAAAATAAACCGATTTATCACACTCGGAACGTAAGCAGATGAAAGGGCTTACTGAAAGCTCGCCCTTTCATCTGCTTACTAATCCTCGCGGGATAAATCGGTTTATTTGTGGTCACGGGGTAGTTATTTACTATTTATAACATTACGTTATCCACAAGAGAACAGCTACGTCATAAGTGACGTTCTCTGAGGTTTTGGGTCTTGTGTAGGTACGACGTTGTTGTCTCAGAACGTGAATTAAATTGACGTCACAAAACTGCATGCGACTGTAATTGGATTTTACACACTCAATTACTAGAAATAGCTAGAATGAGCTTTGGAATTTCCAATTCTTTAATATTTAGACAACATTCACTGTGAAGAACAACAGAACATATCACTATAATTCAGAGTTACAAACGCTTTTCCAAAGCCAATTTATTTCTTTACCAATCAAAAACCCTAAGATGCAACTTGAGGTTGGTGCTTGTTTTTTTCCTCATTAATCGTTAACACGCTATTAATTAATTAAAGCTTTTGGACATGGACTTAAATAAAATGAACATTGTAAAAATGTTAAACTAGAAATGCGTGTTTGTAAAACACTATGCCCCCAACTGTATGCTTGTCCCTAAACTGGCAGATTGTATGATTCATTTATTTCATTTGCACGGGGACCCAACTGTTAATCGTGATTATTGATGCGCCGTGGAATGTTAATGCATGCCATTATGAAGTTTCGTATGCGTCGGCGAGTTCGTTACGAATGCGACGTTCCACATCCTCTGTCCTTGGACGGTAAGTACCACATGTTTTGCTCTCGTGAAAATAAACAAAGCCGAGTTTACAAAATCGGCGTCCACTATGATCTTCAAAATTCATCTATATTCCCACTTGAAGTCAAATGGAATAATTACGGCACTTGTGTTTTTCAGCTAATGGTTTATAAAGTTGACAGGTAGATGCAAGAGTGCCACGAATACACATTACATTCTTAAAGTCCTTTTGTTTTTCTAATTCTTTGTCGTAATCTAAGAAGTATAACACAGTCCTATGGGTGTCTTTATTGAAATATGTATCAAAATGGCTTTGTAAATGCACATTTATCTACTGAGCGTGAAAAACAGTAAGATAAGTATCTTTTGTATGCATCGAAGATGAGGGTACGTACTACTAAAATGAGTCATGGAAGAATTAACATTTTGTTGTGGTCTTACAAAAGTTATTTACGTCAATGCAGAAGCGTAACTTGCGCTTTTATCAAGCGCAATATTGCATGGCGTATTGTTTCCTTGTACTACATGTACTTCGTTGGGCGAGCTTCAAAGCATGTGCCACTTTTGTTTTGAATGAGGTCACAGAGTGGTTTTCTGATATAGCTTTGTCAACATTCGAGTGACTTCTTGCCCCGAAACAGCAAATCATTTACGGGCATATCAGTGGCATAGGTAGTATGTTTTCTAACATTAAATGACCACTAATGCTAAACCAAGTATTATTTGATCATTTAATATCGGTGGCTCCATGCATTTTGATAAACGGGGGTGGGGGTGGGGGACAAAAGAATTAAAGGGATTTGTGTGGTTTTTAGGTGCGGTTGTCAGTCAGTTTTCCATGGGAATGGTGTATTGTACAAGAACAGCGATTAACTATGGTTATTTTATTGCAATTAGAAGAGTCTTTCGGGAGCCCTTTGAACCCTCGACCTCCGGCTAAAACAACTTTCTCCAGCCTCTGCAAATACAGTATAAAAACATGATTGACCCCTTTAACATGTATCTAGAAAATATTAATTTAAGAAAATGCATTACTGTCACCATATCGTAACATTTGCTATTTTATTTTACTGATTCATCGGTCTCAATATTCCACGATGCATTTCTGTGTCGCATATTAAATTTTAACAAAATCTACGATGCATACGAAAGATGCTAATCTTACTGTTTTTCACGCTCAGTAAACAATTGTGCCATTTTGATACATATTTCAAAAAAGACACCACAAGACTGTGTTATACTTCTTAGTTTACGGTCAAGAATTAGAAAAACAAAAGGACTTTAAGAATGTAATGAGTTTTCGTGGCAATCTTGTATCTACCTGTCAACTTTATAAACCATTAGCTAAAAACACAAGTGCCGTAAGTATTCCAATTGACTTCAAGTTGGAACATAGAAGATTTTTGCAGATCATAGTGGACGCCGATTTTGTAAACTCGGCTTTGTTTATTTTCACGAGAGCAAAACATGTGGTACTTACCGTCCAAGGACAGAGGATGTGGAGCGTCGCATTCGTAACGAACTCGCCGATGCATACGAAACTTCATAATAGCATGCATTAACATTCTATCTATCTTCTGATACTGAGTCGATCAATTTCTGATCATCACCTCAGGTGTGGGGTGGGTGGCTAAATTTAGAATTTAGTCAAGGGAAAATAAAACATTTGGGGTGGACCATTAAAACTATTTACAAGATATAGATGAGAGGCATACTAAAACGCATGCCTCTGGGCTAATGATTTAAATAGAAGCCTTAAATTCCTCAATGGTCTTAGATAGGACCACTGAAGAAGGGAGACTATTCCAAACCGGAATAGTTCTGGGGAAAAAGGAATTTTTCAGGGCATCACTATAGGCAAATGGTCTTGTGTATTGTGATTCATGTGATGCCCGAGTATGCCTTAGATTGGGTGCCGGGGTCAGGTATTTGTCTTTATCAAGAGACACTGTACCGGAGTGTATCTTGTAGAAGAAGGTTAAGGAGGACCGCTCCCTGCGAGACTCCAGGGATGGCCACTCAAGTTCGTCTAGCATTTCACCGACGCTACTGGTGTTCCTCCATCGCCTGCAGGTCCACCGGGCAGCAGTCCTCTGCACCTTCTCCACCATCTCAATCTGAGTTTCATGATAGGGATGCCAAATAGGAGCTGCATACTCAAGTTGAGGCCGAACCAATGTTTTGTATGCAACTTCCTTAGTATGCCTAGGTGCCAGTGCCAAATTGCGCCGAAGAAAACCCAAAGTCTTAGTTGCCTTACATGTAATTTCAGAAATGTGTTGACCCCAATCAAGATCATCTGTGATAGTTAAACCGAGGTATTTAGCGGACTGAACCTGTTCTAATGTTTGCTGATGCAGTGTGTAATTGAAATCTATATGCCTGCTTGGATGTAGCCGCGTCACCCTCATTGAATGACATTTGCTAACATTGAATTTCATTTGCCAATCCATTTCCCATTTGGCCAAGCTATTCAGGTCATCTTGTAAAATTTGACAATCCAATGGTGACTTGACATTTCTGTATAAAACACAATCATCAGCAAATAGCCGAACAGATGACCTGATGTTGTCAGGAAGATCATTAATGAAAATAAGAAATAGGACCGGTCCTAAGACCGATCCTTGTGGGACACCAGAAAGAACCGGGACTGGATCTGAGGCACGGCCATCTAATACCACTTTTTGAGAGCGCTCAGAGAGCCACGAGTCGATCCACTTATGTGTAGATCCTCTAATCCCGTAGAAGTCAAGTTTGTATAATAACCTTTTATGTGGGACCTTGTCAAAGGCCTTAGCGAAATCCATGACAATCACATCCGTCTGCCTGTGGCCACGACCCACTGCTCGGTCCAGATTACTAACCAAATCATGATAAAACTGAACTAACTGGGTTTCGCAAGACCTTTGACTTCGGAACCCATGCTGACAGTCAGCAAGAATGTTTTCAAGAGCCAAGTGTTTGTTTATGTTGCTGACTATTATATGCTCTAGAGTTTTGCAACAGATACAAGTAAGCGACACCGGTCGATAATTAGCTGCATCGTATTTCTCACCTTTCTTAAATACCGGGGCTACATTTGCCTGTCGCCAATCGTCTGGTACAGCACCCTGAGCAAGCGACTCATTGAAGATATAGGTCAGTACAGGAGCAATTTCAGAACTACATTCCTTCAACACCCTAGCACTCAGGCCATCTGGCCCAGGCGCCTTATGTATATTCAAATTATTCAACAGTTTAATGACCCCATTGGGGTCAACTGTAATTTCACCCATAGCGGTGAAAGGACTTGTGCCTTTGGAGGGGATTTCATCATCTGATTCGCGAGTGAAGGCTGACTGAAACTGCCTATTACAAATATTAGCCTTATCCAAAGTGTCAGTCTTCAAGATACCATTTTCTCTAAGAGTATTGATCCCAGACGCGTCTTTCTTAAGGGACTTGACAAATGACCAAAACTTTTTTGCCTTTTCATTTTTTCGGGGACAATCGGGATCAGGGTTATCATTTTCAAAGGAGAAGATATTGGTAATATGCTTCCAATATGCATCTCTAATGCTCTTTTGAACATGTGCTCTGAACCGTTTGTAATGGTTCTTAATGTCAGGGCTGCTTGACTTGCGAGCACGAAAGTAAAGTTTATCACGTTTCCTTATCAAGCGTTTGATCGAGCTATCGATCCATGGTAAGCTATATTTTGTCTTGGTCATTTTTGATGGAATAAACCTTTCAATAGCCGAGAGAACCTCCGACTTAAAACTGACCCACATGTCATTGACTGACACCTGACTATGGTCAGTTGAAAGGAACGAATCCCTATAGCGCGCTAGATGGTCATGGAGACCGTCCATATCCGCTCGTTTATATAGGAAAATCTTACGCGGGGCCTGCTGAATCCGTTTAGCCTTTATGTCATATTCAATATAGACAATGTCATGATCTGCTTTGCCGATCGGGGGCATCCCTTTAACACGGTTAATTGGGGATGGCGAGTTAGTGAAGAGTAAATCAAGGGTCTTGTCTTCTCGGGTGTGTATATTTACCATTTGGGAGAGGCAGTGATCCTGTATTATGTCCACGTCGCATCAATAATCACGATTAACAGTTGGGTCCCCGTGATTTGAATGAAGTGAAATTTTATTTCCTGAAGCCTCTGTATGGACCTTGATCCAGAAACAGAATGTAAGCTTTTTGCAGATAAATTAGAAATGGAGTAAAAATTTCAAAATGGAGTAATTTTGTCAAAATTTGACATAAAGTTTTCAAAATGTAATCAGGTGATCTTCTTCTCGGCCCCAACCAGTGTACCGAATATGAAGGCTCTAGCTTAAATACTTTTTGAGATGTATTGCACAAAAGATATTCAAATTGTGTTTTAAAAGGGACATAACTCCAAAAAGGCACATAACTTGAACATAAACAAAAATACGGGTCAACTATATTTTCATAAGGAATCTGTATATGAAATTTCAAAACCCTAACATTCACCGTTCAAAAGTTTCATATTTCACCGAAAAGTGCAAAAATTAATCAAAATTTCAAAATTCTGTATTTTTGTCAAAATTTGACAGAAAGTTCTCAAAAGTTAATCAGGTCATCTACTCCTCAGCCCAACCAGTATACCAAATATGAAGGCTCTAGCTCAAATACTTTTTGAGATATCTTGCACACAAGATTTTCAAATTTTGTTTTCAAAGGGACATAACTCAGAAAAGGGGCATAACTTGAACATGAAAAAAATATGGGTCAACTATTTTTTTCATGAGGAATCTGTATATGAAATTTCAAAACCCTAGCATTCACAGTTCAAAAGTTTCAAATTTCACCGAAAAGTGGAAAAATAAATCAAAATTAAAAAATTCTGTATTTTTGTCAAAATTTGACGGAAAGTTCTCAAAAAATAATCAGGTCATCTACTCATCAGACCCAACCAGTATACCAAATATGAAGGTTCTAGCTTAAATACTTTTCCAGATATCTTGCAGACAAGATTTTCAAATTTTGTTTTCAAAGGGAAATAACTCAGAAAAGGGGCATAACTCGGACAAGAAAAAAAATACGGGTCAACTATTTTTTCATGAGGAATACACACATGAAATTTCAAATCCCTATCATGCACCATTCAGAAGTTTAAAAAAGTGACTATCAGACGCACCCACTCACATACGCACAGACAGACATACAGACAGACAGACAGACAGACAGACAGACAGACAGACAGACAGACAGACAGACAAGCCGAAAGCAATATGCCCTTCCAACTTTTTCAAAGTTGGGGGCATAAAAATGAATTTCCAACTTGGACTAAACAAGACCCAAAATGCCAGACACTGTCACATATGGTGAAATATGTTTTGACGTCTAGCGATATATGAGAAAAAAAAAAAAGAAAAAAAAAAGAAAGAAAAAAAATCTTCTCCTCAGAAACTGTCAAGTGGACGAATCCTGTACTTTGTATACATGTTCCTGACAGTAGCCTCTACATAATTTGTGTTTTTTTATTCCAGTCGGATAAGAACTCTGGTTGCTATGGTAACTTTAAGTTTCCATAGACTTATAATGGGAAAAGTGGAAATTAGCTATTTTTTGAAAACTATTGCAGCCTGAGATCTGAAAAGTGGTAGATGCAAACAACTAATGGATTAGATGAAGGTGTATGATTAATTTAGGTCAAGGTCATCTCTTGACCTTGGCCGGTCTGTCGTCCATACACACTTTTCAAAGATTTTTTTCTGTGAAACCACGTGGCCAATCAAAGCCAAATTTTATATGAAGCATCTTTTGGAAGTGGTAACCAATGTGTATATAAATAATCCAGGTCACATGACCAAAATGGCCGCTATGCCAATATATGGTAAAAACCATTAAATATCTTCTTCTCCAGAACCGGTGAACCGATTTCAACGAAACTTTGCATGAAGTATGGATGACTCAAGTACTACAATGTATATATAAAACATGACCCTGTGGTGACCTTGCCCTATTTTATGGCAAGGTCAACATAGGTCGTCAATGCATGTGAATGGGAAAAACTTTTAAAATGTCATTTTAAGTGAAAGTCTTCCAGGAAATGGGCAGTAGGACTGAAATTAAATGATTCTGAAAAAAAATGGACCCCAGGAGCCCATCTGCGTTTAAGATGTTATTTTTTGAAAACTATTGCAGCCTGAGAACTGAAAAGGGATAGATGCAAACAACTGATAGAGTAGATGAAGGTATGTGATTAATGTAGGCAAAGGTCGGTTTTGGAAACATAGGCAAACATGGAAACATGGGAAAAAGTGACAACTAGGTCTCGGGTAAGCATTTACAGGACCAATGATCCTATGGAAACCATTGCAGCCATAGGCCTGAAACTTGACCAAGTAACCGTCATACCTATATATGGAAAAAAAAAAAACACTTTGTCCAGTGACTGTACTTGTTGACTCTTAGGTGAGCGATCGTTTGTTATTGACGTCAGGATATCACTGCAATAACATGTGGCGTGAAAATGCCTGTCAAATAACCGTGAAAGAAAAACAAATCATGTTATTTTGACTTCTAAGACATTTGAAGAAGACGAAACAATAAATTGGTATTAAATGGTTATAAAATGTGATGCTTGACATACAAACTTTTGAAAATGCGCAATTTGTATAAGAACAGTTTTAGCTGTCTGATCATTTTAGGTAAATGTCTATCGCAAATCAATGTCGCAATAAAAAGATTGATACTGTGCAAAATGTGACTCATTTCTTATATTGCCGTGACTCTTCTTGTCACTTTACTCCATAAATGGATCATATGTTATTTTCTCTGTAATAACCCCGTCCTCCTGTGATTCAACACTGTATTTCTGTGTTTTGAACTTCCGTATTTCAATGGTAGGACGGCCACTGACACCACCGTTGTTGAGGTGAATTCTGCGATCGCCTACCACTCCAATCATACCGTACTCCTGTCGGAACATAAAAACAACAACAACAACAACAAAATGTTACATGTCTTATAGCCCAGTCAAAATAAAGATATTTTTTGCGAAACCCAAAACAAATTGCAACACAAATGTTTCTTGCATTTTTATAGAGAAACAACCTTCCTAGATTACATACTAAGAATAGGATGAAATCGGAAGATTTGAAATTCGATTTTTTTTTTCCTTTTTTTTTTTTTTTTTTTTTTGCCTTTTTTTCGGAACATCATTCGCCTCTTTGTGTTGTTTCTAAAACTCATCAATATTATTGTCTGTATAATTACTCTGCATTTTGACTATCACTTTGAAAGATTATCATTTCCAAGCTAGTTACTAGTTCTTACCACAAAACGCCTTCATAAATTATGGTAAGAGCCGATTAACATATCAGCAGTAGTTTTACAATGGTAAAACAAGTGTCAAAGCAAAACATTGAAAAAAGTCAAATTTCATATCCTCCGATTTTGTCCTACTTTTAATATGTTTAACATATAAGTCTAAAGTGACTGGAAATACAAATATGATTTGTCATCAGGAAAACATGTCCGTGTAATGTATACCCCCTTAAACCCCACTTTTATATAGAAAAACTGGGGTACGCAGGGGTATGCCTATTTTTCTTATTTTTGCTTCAAAACTTAGATTGTGGATACTCGGATTGTGTACCCACAATCTGTGTTTTGAGCAAAAAGAAGAAAAATGTTTAATTTTTTCTACTGAAAATTTTCTTTTTTCTACGGCCTTAGTGTATTATTGAAACAAGAATCTCTTTCTAGTTATTCTTTAGTTAATACCTTTATAGGCCTATACTTAAAACCAGTTTTGAAATGGACTATTCCGAAGTGGGTGTGCTCACTTCTGAATTATTGCAAAAAAGTGTATTTATTGAATTTTGACGAGTTTCAAAAGCTGATGTTTTGATATTATGTGGTCTCTGTAAAAATTAAAAGGTACTCATTTGTCTATACAGTGAGTTTTTGCTTTTCGAAATTTGGTTAAGAAGTACCTGAATCACCCTTGGACTACCAACTTCGAAATACGTCATAAGTCAGGAAGCAGTTCCATTAATTTAATAATGGCGACCTTTCATGAAGCAGTTTCATTCATAGATTTATATTTAGTGATCATATTTCAGGAGTTATTCATGCTGTATCCTAATAATCACTGTATTAGCATGAAACGTATTCTATTATCAAAGCATTGCTACATAGAATATAGCGTCAAAGCAACTAGTTTTATTATTTTGGTTGACATTAAATCAATATGGGCTGGTCCATGTGAGACCGTTACAACATTGCCTTCAATCGAAACGGGGTGTAAAGAAAAGAATGAACATGATTCACTGCTTTCTGTTTCATAACTGTGTATAATAAATTTTACAAGGAAGGTCCAAATTGGTCATTTTGAAATTATAATGAACAAAATCTAGTACTTAGAATGTAGAAATTGAATGATTAATTGTTTTATTCACTTGACATACCTGTAAAACGTGTTATTCACTATAATAGACTAATCCAAACTTCCAGCACACTTACTACCAATTATCAATGAAGGATTGTTCCATTTGCTGCACAGGGGTGTAAACAAATGCTTCCGCATGCTTCCGTTGCTTTCTATTTTATAACTCATGTTCATTCATCTTAATCTCCAATCACGAGAAAATGTCTTTTCAAAGACAACTTTTGAAAAAATTCTAGCATTTAGTATGTAGAACTATATGTAATTTAGTTTGTTTTCCTATTATACCTGTAAGTCAATAGAATGGGCAAATCCAATATTCCAAAAATAGATTGTCTTCTAGCAATTTGGGTAAAATACATCACCAAGTATGGTGTACTGGAAGGTTCAAAATGACCGAAGTGGTAAACCGAACTGTCCATGCCTATTTCGAAATAGACATGCACCCGCAAATATAGGGGTGCACCCACATATTCAGAGGTTCACTCCTATTTTAAGATAGAGGTTAACCCCTAGAATGCCGGTACACCGTCATAGATTGCGATTTTGTCTGGTAGTCCGTTTGATTGTGACTGCTTGGTGGCACTGTTGAGTGTGACTCTTCCAGGTAGTCGTGTCTGTATTGTTGTACGTTGGTATAATAAATATATTATGTATGTATCATATTAAATACTATGTTATGTTCAGTTACATGCACTGTGTATGTGACATGTTATTTCACATATGTGGCGTTATGTTATGTTGCATATATAATGTTAGGTTACATATGTAATATTGTGTTACATCTGTACGTTATGCCATTTTGACCCTTCCAGAACACCATAACTAAGATTTTGAGTGCGTCGTCTTAAATAGGGTAAAATACATCAATTAGTATCAGTCACTTCGTCCTAAGGTTAAGATTTCTGAATAAAAAAAAGTTGAATTAAATAAATAATAATGAATAAATCATGAATCGCCAAACGTTGACCGAAATATGCGGCATCGCCCATGGATCCGCAAATGGGGTCTTTTTAGCTATAATTAAATAAATATTACATCTTCATTGACCATAGGGTCGTAAGAAAAAGACGAGCTTCTTGACGCCTAAACACGTATATTGCGGGCATTTCGTTGTTGTAATTCAGAAATGGTGACCCAGTCCCGACATAACCATATCTGTTGCGTTTGGTATCAAATCAAATAAATGCACAAGTGTGTATTATTGTACTCCATATAGCTACGTTCATACAGTTACATGTGAGTGACTAAATAAACAGACATGCACTGAACAAACAAAAAGCTCTTTTAACGGTTGCCTTACTCCGTGTTTGAGAAATGGTGTGACAGTTGATAGAGGCCAAATCCAAAATAACAAATCACGTCCAGTTTCGAATGATGTCTCTAAAGTCATTGATTGTTGAAAAGGTAAGAACGCATGAAAATTAAAGTTGACCACTATTAACCGCTGACCTACATGCGTCATGGTACTAATAGGGTTATATCTCGGTGCTGTAGCTTATGTCACTTTAATTTGAATGCGTCGACGATGTCTCCGCTGTTTTTTTTGTACCCAAGAGTTTATGGTTATTTTTATGACTACAATGAAACAACTCTACAGTCCGTGTTGCATGCGTTTCTGTCGTCCTGACGATTAACTTGCCCACTACTATTTATTGCGCTCAACCTGATATTAATGTGGAATTGGCATTGTAAATTCAGAAACTTCATTTTCGATGTGCAGACTGGGCATTTAGATATTCACATAACCAACTCGTTAACTTATAATTCATATAGTACAGTTTAGCCTTATTTCTGTGATGAGCATTTACGACAGATCAATTATCATTTTTTTGAATTATTAACCAACAGTTATACGTACAAAGAGTCAATACATGCTACTATTGAACCATTCTGTGTCTATTCAACATAAACTTATTGAAAATGAAGGGTAAACACACTGTCACAGAAAAAATACAATGTATAAAACACACACTTAAACTGCTGACAACGTTAACGCTCTCCCTTGTAGTCATTTTGATTGTGACTTTGTCTGGTAGTCCGTTTGATTGTGACTGCTTGGTGGCACTGTTGAGTGTAACTCTTCCAGGTAGTCGTGTCTGTATTGTTGTACGTTGGTATAAGAAATACATTATGTATGTATCATATTAAATGCTATGTTATGTTCAGTTACATGCACTGTGTTCTGTGACATGTTATTTCACATATGTGGCGTTGTGTTATGTTGCATATATTATGTTACATATGTAATTTTATGTTACATCTGTAACGTTATGGTACATGCGTTATATAAGATGCATTATATTACGTGTTTTGCTGTTGCATAACGGGTGCTGATTCATTCATGTTGTTACATATGTTGCGTTTTGATACATTTTGTTACATACATTACATAACTTATGTCACACACGTTATGTCACATACGTTACTTCCGTTTATAATGTATTCAAAACTGAGATTTATCAAGATATCATAGATTTGACTATAACAACACTGTCTGTTTTGTGTGTATCTTTGATGAGCTACGCTATTTCAGAATGTATGAAAATTCTTAAGATGCAACGACACCACATATGTGAATGAGAGCATGAGAGTATGTTTACTCTTTAAATCTTACACGCACAAATATGTTACATACACTGCGTTATGTTACAACTTTTACAGTATGTAACATATGATTAACTTTGTAACATGCTATGTTACATATGTTTTGTAATGTTGCATATATTACATATAATACGTTATATGTTACGTTTGTAATGTACGTAACATACGTACATATATATATTACATATGTTGCATGGCGTGCATATTATGTTATGTAGTACAATGTTATATATGTTGTATTATGTCACATACGTTACATTATGTTTCATATGTTTTGTTACAAATGTTACATTGCTACAACATGTCGAGATCATGTCGAGAGTATATCGAGAAGCATGGCGGCTTCGAGTACAATCCACTTCTTCAAACGTAAATGCATGAAAAGGCATGTTTGATCGGCCACTCAATATTAGCATTAACTAAAATGAAACAAGGCCGTATATAACATGTAGCACATGTTATAGTTTTTCTTGTTACAATTTTAACAATCTCTGTATATTGCATGGGCATGTTTTCATAATGGAACGAAAAAAAAAAAAAACATTAAATTTTCACTGCTGTTACATTTTGACAGTCCACCATTACAACTTTAATATACATGTTAGATATGTTATAACACCTATGTACTGACATTCATTTAGTACAAAGGGAGCCTCCGTGGCGCAGTGTTTAAGCCACTTGCCTTGTAAACTTGGGATCGCAGGTTCGATCATATGTACAATTTAGTACAATGTACTATGTTGGTATTGTGCAATGGGGGCCACATGATGAAAAACAAAAACACATTCATTTTGTCTTAAAGCAAACACATACTTAATGCTATTTGAAAATCGTTACTTAAGGCCTCATCACATGTATTTAACTGCGAAAATGAGTTCTTGATTATTTGATTTATTCCGTTACGTCCTAATCAACAGATTTGGTCATGCTGGGACGTAAGCCGTTGACCGCGGCGTAAAACAATGAATGCAACAAACAAACAAAAAATCGTTTTTGCAATTAAACGCAGGTCTACGATGAGGAATTTCGCTTGTGAAAGAGCGAGAAAATTGCAATATTATACACGTATAACATACATGCACATATTAGGATGCTAACATAACGATAAGACACAAGACATTAATGGGCCGCCGCATTAGAAAATCAACAATTTGCATATGCGAAAACAAAGGCGCAGACCATCTTCGCGGTTACAACCGCGAATCTGATCAGCGCTTTACTTTTCGCCGCTCGGATGCTTCTTAAATCTGAAATTTCAAGCTTCTAGTCTGCTTATGTGACTGTTCAGGCCTGGTCGGAAACCTAAATTGTTGCTTTGCTCATGCGAAGGCTCATATGCAGACAAACAGACAACGTATACTTACTCCATTTGGTTTCCTGTATCGCTTGATATTCCCAATTTTAGCTGTGTTAAAATGAGCCGCATCGTGAGAAGACGGGATTATTGCCTATGCGAAAACAAAGGCGCAGATCAGCTTCGCAGTAACTGCGAAGCTGATCAGCGCCTTTGTTTTCGCTACTCGGATAGTACAATTCCTCTTCTACTTAAATCCGAAATTGCAAGCTTCTAGCTCTTTTCTGAGCTTGTACAGGCCGGTTTGTGTCGGACCTGGTCGGAAACCCCGAAGACCGGTTTTCTCGCGTCGCGGCACAAATCTATCATGGCCTGATTGAAGTCGCCTTGTTTCAAGTATTGTCTGAACCCTTGTTTTGAGTTTGGTAGACGTTCAGCATTTTTTATCAGCTGTCGTACAACTATAGCGCCTCTACCAAGCTTCCTTCCTGAATATATATTTTGGGGGATTAAACCATTAAAAGTGCAAGAATAAATCAAACCAAGCGCGCTTTCGGCTTTCGCCTTCTTCAGAGTGTGAGTCAATATGTATTTACAGGTAAAAACTGGAAAAAAATGAAAGAAAAAAAAATGAAATTAGGTAAATAAATAAAATAAAACAATGCAAAAATACACAAAAATCACATAAGATCACCACTGTACGTTCGGCAGTGGGTAAACATCTTAAAATTAATAAATTAGGATCCAGTGCTACCGGGAAGATTTTTGTTTGATATTTGTCCTATTTCTCCCTATATATATATATATATATATATATATATATATATATATATATATATATATAGATATATATATATATATATATATATATATATATATATATATATATATATATATATAAAGTAGAGAAATAAAGATGTATTGAATTGGCGAAGGTAGGTTTCGAACCCGCAGACTTCGGCTTCGGCGCCTAGCTATACAGGGCCATCCCCTCTACCGACTGCGCTACTACGCTCCTTACTAAAGGAGTTATCATAGCTCAGGATTAGAGGCGATTTCTCTGCATAACCCGTCTGATAGGTTACTATTTTTCGTTGTGCAAGCACACTCGTATATATACATGGAATAACTGGATCCTGTTGATAGGATTCCAAAGCTTGGAAATAATATTTTCATATCAAAGATATACAAACTTCAACAGCTATTCCTACCAAGATCATTTCTGATACAAGTACATCGGAAAAATTATAAAGTAGAGAAATAAAGATGTACTGAATTGGCGAAGGTAGGTTTCGAACCGGCGCCTAACTATACAGGGCCATTCCCTCTACCGACTGCGCTACTACGCTCCTTACTAGCTCAGGTTTAGAGGCGATTTCCCTGCATAACCCGTCTGATAGGTTACTATTTTTCGTTGTGCAAGCACACTCGTATATATACATGGAATAACTGGATCCTGTTGATAGGATGCCAAAGCTTGGAAATAATATTTTCATATCAAAGATATACAAACTTCAACAGCTATTCCTACCAAGATCATTTCTGATACAAGTACATCGGAAAAATTATAAAGCGCACCGTTCTAAAGTACAGCACCGTATCGCATAGTACTCACCTTATATACTGGCTCCTTTGTTTCGAACAGGTCTATAACAAACGTATTGACCTGCTAAACAAAGGAAGTTTAGGAGGGAGGTTGATAAGTTTCGCGCTTTTTATTATCAACCGGTTGATAAGTAATAGTTAGAGTATGGAGGAGAGGTCAATACGAAAATTATAGACCCGGCACGTGAACTTAAAGCCGACCGAGCGCAGCGAGGGAGGCTTTAAGTTCACGTGCCGGGTCTATAATTTTCGTATTGACCGATACCGACATACTCTAACTGACTTATATACTGACTGCTTTGTTTCGTTATAACAACTGCTGTTAATCTTA
Source organism: Rugalucina vietnamica (assembly GCA_964017185.1). Taxonomy (NCBI): domain Eukaryota; kingdom Metazoa; phylum Mollusca; class Bivalvia; order Lucinida; family Lucinidae; genus Rugalucina; species Rugalucina vietnamica. The sequence continues at coordinate 11,496,463 of OZ024874.1, read as the reverse complement.
AGTCAGCAAGCCTGTTGGCCAAACCTTGCGCAGCATATTTAGACCAATTATATTCCGCTTAACTTTCTTTTCTCGCGACATGGCATATTCGCCAAACTATCCCACGGACTTATCGAGGTAACTAACTGTGAACGATATTTACATTTCCTCGTGCAATCATGAACAAATAGAACCTTCATAGTAATTTCCCTTTTAAACGTCGTTAAACGTATTGCTTATGATTAACGCAAATAACTCAATACCATCTAAGTATGATTTTACATAACTACATAATGTGCTTAAATTGATGAGCTAGTGTATATGGATCTGTCAAGGGCTAATCTCCTTGCTGGAAAGACAGAGGACCATTTTATGCCCGGCTGTTTTGGGGGAAAACAGCTGGTCAAAAATAACTGTGTGAAGTTCGTTCCTACTGGCAGGTTTCTCATTCAACTCACACTAAATTCAACTCACACTAACCCTAACCTTCTACTAACAATGGAACCAGGCAGCAAGAGCTAGTTTCACACATATGTATGTGACGATTCGTTTAATATAACGTTTGGGGGAATTGTGAATAAATGAAACAGGAAATTTCTTTTCTTTTCTTTCACCGCAATGGATTTTAAATACTCTGTAGAAAGAAACTGCATGAAACGTTAGAAAGATTCTTAACCACGATTTGCTAAAAAAAAACTTCCAACAGCGAAAACATTATTTTTGCTGTGAATCTGACCAATTACAAAATGTACTTACGTTTTATTGAGTCTAATAGAAAAAGCACAACATATATCTACAGGAGGACTGATAAGTTTCCCGCCTGATATTAGAGACCGGTGTATAAGTTTCCCGCCGGATATTATACACCGGTGTATAATAAACGGCGGGAAACATATACACCTCCCGCCAAAACTTCCTTTGTTGAATAGGTGTATATGTTTGTTAGAGACCTGCTCGAAACAAAGGAGCCAGTATATAATATCTGTTATATATTAGACACAACACGGCTGAGACACAATCAGGGTTGCCTTTTGTGTTGCACTTGAGGCAAAAAAGTAACCTCTTTGTATTTTCTTTTTTCTTAGTTTATAATAACTTATGACCTATCAGGTTTATATTCCAGAAATAATTCTTTTGGCTCTCGCGTTTTTCAAATTTCACCATTGTGGGTAATGGGAATAGTTCAGAAAAGGAGCTTCAAACCAGTGTTTTGGGCTTCTTAAATAAGATCATATGCAGCCTAGATAAGTCATTGTTCCATGCTGCAGTTAATTTAATACAATGTAACATGTGTGGTTGCATACGAAAAATTGAAGGAAACCTTGACTGCAACACACATTTTATTTCTAGGGTGTCTCTTAACATGGGGCTACGGACTCTACAGGCCATGCAAAAAATATATTTGACCACATCAGAGGTCCTATACAATTTCTTGACAAAACCTTCAGCCATGTTTTACTAGTCCTCAGTCTGAAAAATAATAAGACCATTTCATCCTTGTTAATAGGAATCTGGCTTTGAACATCCATTATGAAAATAGGGGCTACGGACTCTACATAAAAATGGTGATTTTTGAAAAAACAAGTACCCTTCATTGTGAGGATAAATTCAACTTCCATTGATTCTAAACTTTCTATTGTCTTAACAATGAAAGACTAGATACCCAAAAAATCATGTTCCAATCATGGGTGTAATTTTTTTACCTGCCAACTAAAGACACCATGAAAAATTGAAAAACATAAGCAAAGTACTGTTTCACTTCATGCTCCATATTTTCATTAATTTTAGTCCAAATTCAAAGCCGTAAAAAGTATATTACAGGGGACATATGTCTCCTTAGTTCTAGAGCCAGATGCAACATATTTCATTCATGAACATTAAAGCAAACAAGTTTACAAAACACCCAAAATAAAAGTGCAACATCATAACATGTTAAAAACAGTGTTTTTTGGCATATAATCACTCACTGACGCAAAATATTGTACACAATATGGTATCATTATATATCGCCAGAAAGCTTATTATCCCAGTGTTATAATAAAATAAAAACAATAGGTATTGGATAATATCACACTGAATTACAGATGCATAACATGACCAAGGTAGTAAAGGCAACCCTGATTGTGTATCAGCCGAACAGTAAGTTTATGTAACGGTTCAGCTGCACCGCAAAAATGCTTTCGCTGTGTTCTTGCTTATGCTGAGTGTATGTTTTCCCAGCAAATCATGCTAAAGGTAAATACAAATTGTTTTCCTACTGAGTATCCGAAATTCTTTGAGATGAGGCAAATATGTATTATTTCAATAATTCATAATTTCCCGAAACGGTATTTCAAACGTACCGTTGCACGTACATTTCTGTGTGAAAATACTCCTCGCCCCATGGTTTCATTGGTAGTGTAGAAGGTTAGGGTTAGTGTGAAGTTAATAAGAAACCAAGGAAGTAGGAACAAACTTCACAAAGTTAGTTTTGACCAGCTGTCTCCCCCATAAACAGCCGGACATTCAGTAAATGGTCCTCTGTCATTTCAGCATGGGGATTCGCCTATGACAGATCCAAGTAGAAGTAATCTACACTTTCAAATCAGTTTACGCACAATATAATCATACTTAAATGGTATTGAATTATTTGCATTAAATCTTGATCAATAAATAACCTCAACGTTTTAAGGGGGAGCTACTGTGAAAGTTATTTTTGGACATGGCTGCACGAGGAAAGAAAATATCGTTCACAGTTAGTCCGTGGGATTTTTGGCCAATAGTCATGTCGCGAGAAAACACGCTTTAACAGAATATAATTGGTCTAAGCATACTGCGCAAGGTTTGGTCAATCGGCTCGCTGTGTAGCATTTGTTATAGCGAAACAAAAGAGCCAGTATATAAGTCAGTTAGAGTATGTCGGTATCGGTCAATACGAAAATTATAGACCCGGGCACGTGAACTTAAAGCCTCCCTCGCTGCGCTCGGTCGGCTTTAAGTTCACGTGCCCGGGTCTATAATTTTCGTATTGACCGATACCGACATACTCTAACTATTACATATCTATACACGCATTACGATATAGCATCACGCGATACGGTACGGTAAGTAGAGAAATAAAGATGTACTAAATTGGCGAAGGTAGGTTTCGAACCCGCAGACTTCGGCTTCGGCGCCTAGCTATACAGGGCCATCCCCTCTACCGACTGCGCTACTACGCTCCTTACTAGCTCATATAGCTTATATATATAATGAGATTTGGGTAATATACACCAAACAGATAAACCTGTCGGTAGCACCGATCCATAAATGATATGCTTTTTAAGTATATGTGGAGATTTTATCATTAACGGTGCAAAATTTTATTTGTGCCTGAGCTAGCTTTCGCCTTTCGGCTTCATCAGAGGCATACTGATTAGTGCAAGTTTAGAGAAATATAGAAGGTGAGACAGCGAAAATTGTTCTCGATTTTTGAGATAAACAAATACAGGTAAAAAATCACATTGTACTCAATGGGAGAACACATGAGCAACAGAAATTTGATGCAATTCGAAAACACATAACCATAAAAATGATCAGCGTTTGTTGCGTTGTGTTTAAAGTCACGCTTTGCATAGCCCAACTTCAGTAGTTTTGCAACCTTCGGAGTGAACGGTCGTGTTTGTTTACTTCTATTCTTTTCTATTTTTTTTTCTTCCTTTTTATTTCCACCCCCTCCCCCCTCTACTTTTTTGAGTTTTATTTTCGGGATTTTAATCGAATGTAGCACGACATTCCTATGAATGTAATGTCGCTTAGTCTTATTTTTCGCATGTTTTCTCAAAACTGTCGCGCGACCGTCTTACGACACTCATACTACATTTGTACGAGTGACGCGAAAAGTTCGCATTGTAAATTCGCAAAAATTTCGCGGCGACAGGTTTGCGACACTCGCACGAACGTCGCACGACAGTCGCTCGACAGTCTTGCAAAATATTTTGGCAAAAATATTCGCATAAAATTTTGCATAAAACTTTTAAACATAATTAAAACCTTTGCGACCAGTTCGCGACTAGTTTGCGACATATGAAAATTCTCACGACACTCGTGCAAGTGTCGAACGAATGTCGTGCGAAAGTCCGCGAAAAAATTCGCAAAACAGTCGCGAGGAATTCGCATGCCAGTGAGATACCAGCTTAAGCTAGTATCTCACTTGGCATGCGAATTTTAGCTGGTATCTCACTGGCATGCAAATTTCTCGCGACTGTTCCCGCGAATTTTGCCGCGGACTTTCGCACGACATTCGTGCGAGTGACGTGAGAAAATTCATGTGTCGCGAACTGGTCGCGGTGTTTTAAACATGTTTGAATAATTGATGCGAATTGTTTTCGCCAAAATATTTCGCAAGACTGTCGCGCGACTGTCGTGTGACGTTTGTGCGACGCTTAAGCGAGTGTCGCGAACCTGTCGGCGCAAAATTTTGGTGAACTTACAGTGCGAAATTTTTGCGACACTCGTACGAATGTCATACGAATGTCACACGACGGTCTCGCGAAAGTCTTGAGAAAACATGCGAACACCTCGCGACTATCTGACTATAAAATAAAACTTAGCGACATTCGTATGAATGTCGTGCGTATATCTCACGAATGTCGCTCGACTGTCGTACGAATGAAAATGAAAATAAGCTACATTCGCGGGGAAGTCGTGAGACAGTCTCACGAATGTCTCGCGACTGTCGTGCTACAGTCGCGACACTATCGCGAGACAGTAGCGAGATATATTTTCAAAATTAGACCGAAATTCGCGAATTTGTCGCATAAATGTCCATTCAATGAGACTGCAACGTGAAAGTTGTGCTTATATCGTTAAAGTTTTCGCGAACTAGTCTCCTGTTGTCGCATTCCATTGAGATAGGAGCTTATTCTCTTTACGAGGATCGGTCAAAAAGTTCTGTCACTCCCTTTATTTCTCAGTATCTGTCGTTGCAGAATAATTCAAAATGGCTGTATCTGAAAGATAATTTCTCTGGCTATTATCTGTGATAAAAATTTTGTGTCTCTTTTTGAATGAAATGAAATATGCCATTCTAAAAAAGACGACTCTCCGAAACTGACATGGCCTAAAGTAAAAGATGCAATAATGTACAGAATGTTTTTTTTTCGAAAATAATGTTATTACTGCTATGTATTGTTTGAACATGAGTGAACATAGGCTGCAAAAATCAAACTTAAGCTTAATTGTTTTATTGCATTACAAAATGTTGTTATGGTCTGGCCGTGATATAGTTTGAAACTGCAGTTTAAATTCAAAGAAAAACAAAGACATATAGGCATGAGCTTTTACGCTTTAAATGCATTTAACCATTTCACTGCTCGAAAGTAAAACCATAATAATGTTGGCAAACATAATGACCCAGTGGTTTTGAAAAGTTACAGTGGTACATGTTCCAGTGACGTCATATATATCGCTTCATTATACAGGAAGTACAGGAAGTAGCGCACTGGTAACGCTTAATTCTGATGCATTGCTTTTCTTGATATAACAAAATTTGAAGAAACTGTGATCGGTAGTTATAAATACACAACACATGAAAGGTACAATATAAGGTTCACAGTTTCATGAAAACATGCCAGTGGTTTTACCCCACGGGTCTTTCAAGACAAATAATTTATTTATTTATTGCTTTTAAGCATGATTTTGGTATCATTAGAAAAGAGAAAAAATGTTGCACTACACGGCGTCCTATCGCAGTATTACTGCAGTACTGCTAGTACTGCTAACTTCACCCTCGTTGAATTGAACTATTTCACATACGACAGAACTTTCTGATCCACCCTCATACAATCTGCTATCCATATTATTCCGACTAAAATACCTACGTACCAAGATAATTCGCCTTTTTCGTTCTGTGAAGTAAATGTATCTCATCGTGATGGTCTGAAATATGTAAGCAATAGGAAAAACAAAGAAGTGGTATTTGAGAATTAATAATAATAATACATGTAATAATAATAATAATAATAATAATAATAATAACTTTATTTAAAGAGGATAACATGTTTGGCAGATATGCCAGTCTAACATATGGTCCTCAACTAACAAATATTGAAATGCTTGACAAAATGAATATACAGTCTAATATTTACAATGTTTTTTTTTTTTTTTTTTTTAATTCAGTTTTACGTCCCTTTCAAGCTTTTTCACTCATATCGAGACGAATCAATCGGTAGGTGGGGCGAAAACCGGAGTACCCGGGGAAAAACCACCTGACACACCCGCAAGCAGAACATGGCTTGTCTCACATATGAATTCGTGCCCCGTGCGAGGCGCGAACCCACATCGGTGAGATGATCGAATGATCAAGAGCACTGAAGTCAGCGACCTTAACCACTCGGCCACGGGGGCCGCCTACAATGGTATGTACAATTTGAAGATACTATGTGCCACACAGTGCATGCGAGCTACACAACCCCGCTATATTGCAGTGGGTTGAAAGTTGGCTTGACGCCATCCAGTGGCTTGATTTATCATTTATTCGTATCATTCTTTTATTTTTTGTTGACTTAGCGTATCGGTTTCCGCATGACTATATACGGTCATAACTGTTGGGGGTCACAAAACGCTATCACAACATCAGATTCTCGTTTGTACACATCTAGAAAGATAAGTTATTCTGTCAATTTCTTGATCACTTAGACTGTCCTCCGATATGTTGAATCTCTTAACACACAATATCCACACACATATAATATGACTTCCAGACCCAGCGTCGAAACAAGAATAGGATTTTCTGAGAACCCCGGTATGATGGAGCAAACATGTGGCGGAAACCAATGTCCCAATGTCCAGACAGCATGGGTGCTCTCCCATGGGTAACTACATGGGCTGTTTGCCGTGATTTGAATTTCAATTTATTCTGTCAGACTTAGAGTTATGAAAAGAAATCCAAGGTCACTTAAGATGTTCCCGCGCACATGATGTGAATGTCTCCTCGATAGCGACATTGAGGATTTGATGATTGAAGCTATGTAAATAAGGTACCGATCTGTTTGGCGAAGGACCGTTAAATAGGAAATTATACGGAAAACCTCCTAATTCTGGCACACCCAAGCCCATAGATAAACAAACACCTGGCCTGGAAGTGACCATGCCTAGCATGCCATCCACAGACATGGACATGCTTGTCATGAGTATTGCTATATTTTTTTAATCAGTATCGCTTTCTATTATCATGGTAGGATCACACTGGTTGGGAGGTTTCCCCACCTACATGTAGATAGATCTAATTTCCATCTACTTTATTTTGTTCTATGTAAAGGTAGGTATGCCCCGTAAAGCAAGGATCAAATAAAAATTGTTGAATAGCTGTCCGACCTAGAATTCTTATCCCACACTTGTGTCAGGTTTTTGTTTCAAGAACTTGACTCCATTACGAAAATTGCCCATGCAATACATATAGAAATTTTAAAATAGTAAAAGCTATAAAAATTGAATATTTAATTCGAAAAATTTTGACATGTTTAATACTTTTTGCTCAAAACATAGATTGTGGATACACGTTAGATCCGCCTCGCCGAGTACCCACAATCTGTGTTTTGTATTAAAATAAGAAAGAAAAAAAAAGGTATACTCCTGTATACCCCAGTTGTACTATATAACAGTGGGGATCAAGGGGGTATACATTTCACGGAAACGTGATCCTGATATTCTACCTGCATTGTCATCTAGTTGAACAACATGAACCAATCCTATGCTGCAAATCACTATCAAAATCAAAGGACTCATATCGAAAATGCTATGTCGTTGTCAAGGATGCATCGAAACACTGAAAATGAGATACCTGAAAACAAAAACTTTTTTGATTTTATATGATGAGAACAGTTAGTTTTTAAGTTACTTAAGCAGTATCATAAACTTTTGTAGATTGTTCAAGTAGCCAGAAAGAATCATCTTATGTATAATGCATATAAGTCACTTTACATTATCATTTTTTAATGTTTTTGCTTTTTACGCTTATTTTTTTATTTAAAAAAATAAGAATGTGTATATCATTATTAAGTACCCCCTTGCGTATCCTCTTACTGAAATATTACGGTAACTGTGACAGACAATGAATGACATGGCATAAAATAAGGTTTGTACTATCATGATATCACGTCCATATTGTTTAGATCCCCCATTTACGTGTAACTCTAATTTGTGTACACGCAACTAGCTCTGCAGACATTACGAAAACTTGCCCATGCAATATACAGAGATTTTTTTACCAGTAATAATTGAAAATTTCATCAGAAAAAAAAATTGATATTTTTCTTATTTTTGCTCCAAAACATAGATTGTGGGTACACGTTAGAACCGCCTCGCCGAGGCGGTTCTAACGAGTACCCACAATCTATGTTTTGGAGCAAAAATAAGAAAAAAGGTATACCCCTGCAAACCCCAGTTTTACTATATAAATGAGGGGTTTAAGGGGGTATATATTGCACGGACATGTTTTACTGATGAATGCATATTATTTAAATCATCCACGGCGTAGACATGTTACCGTTATAGTGCACGAATGTAACGCAATCTGTGAAACTGAATTTTATGAAATATGAAACAATTGAATCGTTTGATATATTATTGAAAGATGATCAGCACATTCACATATTGGATCCACTCATATCTACTACACCGGCAATAAGGTGCTTCTCTCCCCCGAGTTCTACGGTACAACCAACTTGCAGCAAACCTTGTGGTTAGATCACGATTTTAAATCTTTGAAGAAAAAAAAATGTTTATCGGCTTAATAACTATAAGATGTAACAAAAACGAACACGCTTAGGGATGTTCGTTACTACATAGTGTGGTTCTTCTAGACGACAGTGCGCTACAGGTTCTGGACGAAATATTTTAAAATACAGACTTTTTTTCTAGATATGCACTCTTTTAGAGGATTTTCAACATACCCACAACTGCAAAAACCATATTTTGTCGTTTTAGATTTGTTCAGAATACTTATTTAAACTTATTGAATGCGGTAATAAGATGATCTAGACAGTTTTCACTCAGCTGATACAAGTTTTGTTCACAAAATTGGATTTCGTGACGACAAAGCCCTCCTATAAATCCTTATGTTTGCTTTCACTTCCAATTTTTTGGTGTTTTGATGACTTGAAACGATTTTACATAGCATTTTATACCATACAGTCGAAGAATGTCTCGGAGTATCAAACGGCTCACTCTAAACCAACCCGTTTCTAAAACGTACCTGTAGCTATGGCTTTCAGTTTTCATTGTAACTGGAGACGGACGACGGTAAATATTCGTAACAGGTTCGAAACTACAGGGTAACTGGAGACGGACGACATTTTATGGCCTTACAATGGATAATATTTTAGACGTACATGTATCTTATATTTAAGAATCAAAACATTATGTAGGCATGTCATTTCATGCCATAGTAGAAGAAGGGCCATCCGAGGATGTCGTAGAGGCTACTTAAACTGGAGATGCCGGTGGATCAGGCAGTTTTACAGCTATTGGGTGGAGGTGCCACCGTGACGTCTCATTCTGAAGCAGCGTTAGCTAAATCGTACTCGTTTTACTATTTATAGGGCGAAAACAAAGGCACTGATCAGCTGTGCGGTTACTGCACAACTGATCTGCGTCTTTATTTTCGCATATACATATTGCTCGTTTTCCGGTGCCACGGCTTATTAATGTCCCTGACATACCCTTCGAGCATGCGCATTGGCCTTGTGCCCATGCCGTTTATTCTAACTTTAAGGCCCTATCTCACTGAAATGCGACAACTGGTGACTAGTGCGCGACTAGTTCACGATGATAAGTTCGTGACTATTTCACGACAAAGATTAACGATATAAACGAAACTTTCATGTTGCAGTATTATATTGAATGGACATTTATGCGACAATTTCGCGATTTTCGGCACAATTCTTCAAATATATCTCACGACTGTCGCGCGAATGTAGCTTAGTTTCATTTTCACGCGTACGACAGTCGCAAAATATTCATACGAATGTCGCTTAAGTTTTTTTTTTCTAAACAGATAGTCGCGAGTTGTTCGCATGTTTTCTCAAGACTGTCGCGCGACTGTCATACGGCATTTGTATTCATGTCGCGAAATTGTGGCATTGTGAATTCGCCAGACTTTCACGGCGAAAGGTTCTCGACACTCGCGCGAAATGGCACACAATGCATCTGTTTTTCCATGAATTTCAGAAAATGTACATGGGTATTGAGTGGATCAGTTACCAGTTTGTAAATTTTGTGTTGAATTCAGTAGACTCAGTTTTTTTCAGTACGGTTTACTGATTGAATAAACAAAATATTATTTTTCGATCCAAGGAGAACCCCGAGAAAAACCACCTGTCACAACCGCAAGCAGAACTTGGCTTGTCTCACATGTGCCCCGTGTGGTCCTCGAACCCACATCAGACACAGCGGTGAGATGATCAAATGGCTAAGCGAGCGTGGTGATGAAATATCAGCATTATTAACCACTCGGCCATGGGGGCCGCCCAAATATTATTTGACTATATGTGATATTTTTTTTTTTTTTTTATTTTTTATTTTTTTTTCATAATTCAGTTTTACGTCCCTTTCAAGATTTTTCAGCTCATATGAGACGGGCCAATCAGAAGTTGGGCGAAAACGGGAGAACCCCGAGAAAAACCACCTGGCACACCCGCAAGCAGAACTTGGCTTGTCTCACATGTGACCAGAGCGGGGCTCGAACCCACACCAGACACAGCGGTGAAATGATCGAGTGATTAAGAAACAGCGCTCTTAACCGCTCGGCCACGGGGGCCGCTTATGTGATATTTAGTAGTAGTAGTAGTATAAAGTGGCAGTTTTTCGTCATGCCGGGCTGAAAGGACTTAATCCAATATTCCACCACAAGGACGAAGGTTAAGTGCTCCTGGGCTGCAAATCGTGGCGGTGACAGCAAAATGCAAATCGCGCTGTTCGCCGGTGCCCAATGTAAACGGACAATGTAAGTCAAGCCAGAAAAAGTGGAGGAGCACTTCTTTTTAGAATTTTGAACGCCATGGTCAAAAAGTGAGCATAAAAATAGATAGGAAATCGATGCCAATTCGGCTGCAAATCAGTGATTTCACTATCTTGCTCGAGAGCAAAAGTAGGTTAAATGAGATATCCAATCAGGTTGCTCTCATTCAGGGCCGCGCTTAATGGCTATGCTAGGTCGGTGAAATGACCTAGTTTTGAAACTGCACATGATTAAACAGCTACGGACGCTGCAATCCATGTGAACAGTGATCCCGGACATTTGCTAGCGGCTGAGCAATGAAGTTTCGAGGTTCAGGAGGTAGAGGCAGGTGCAGGCAGCAGCTACGTCGTGGCGTCTCTGGCTGGCTGGACGCGTTCGATCAGGTTGGATTTGAGCATGTCGACGTAGGCACCGATGATTTTGTCGTCAGTAATCTTTCTGGCCATGGTGACGCGTTTCTTGAAGTGGTCATACCAGTCGTGGACGTAGAACTTGCTATCAGGGTTCTTGTAGAGTTCGAGTGTTATTTCTTCTGTTTCTTCAAATGCCTGGTACACGATGTAGTTTGGATCAACGTCGGTCGGGTGAATCAGTTCAAAGATGGATATGTCGTTGTGGTCTTCAAAACCCGCCCGTATGGTGTAGCCTTTATGGATGAAATGGTAAAATGGTTTCCCCTCTGTGCCGTATAGAATCTTTGATAGCTGTTCGTTGACAGGAGGATCTGTCTGCATTGGACTGGTCTTCATCGGTGGCGGTGACTTGGCCGGAGTTTGCTGCTGGAGAGTCGACCGTGTACGTTGGCGACGTGGTGTCGTGGCTGGCGGTGGTCGACGAGGCGATGATGTCGGCGTAGGCTGACTTGGAGTGGCTAGCGTCGGTCTCTGAGGTGGTTTCGGCGGCGTCGGCTGTCGAGTTGGTGTGGGCGTCTTCTTCGCTGGGCTTGGTCGTTGTAGAAGGCGCAGAAGGCTTGGAAGGCTTCTTCTTGGCTGGCTGTTTCTTGGACTTCTTCGGGGCTGATGTGGCCAAGTCCCAGATGATAGTGACGCTGAGCTTCGTGTCTTGAAGATCAGTCTGTACGACAGGCATACCGGTGAGCTTGGTATGCTTGAGCATGCCTACAAGAGGCGCAGGAAGTCTAAAGTCTTCCATAGGTTTTCTTTTGAGTGAAAGTTTTTCTTTCCTTATGTGATATTTAGTCCGTTTGTCAGATTTTATATAATGCATGAGCAACGCCTCGGTCAACAGCTAAGTTCACCACGGGGCAATTATTTACCCAAGTATATGTTTCATAGACAGACTCATGTCCCGAGGAACCGATATTAAATGCACATTTATAATATTGTCCATCATATGAGGAAGACGAGTACTTTCCATGAAAAATTATCTGCTTAATATGTTGAAAAACCTGGTCTTGTACAGTACTTGATGGGAAAAAACTGTCCTGTTTGGTCAAATGATCGCCGCACGTTCACCCAGATTACTGGCCGCACAGTGCTGAACAACTTCTTCGTGGGTAGAGAACTTTTGAGGGAAATATCTGCATCTGCTTATGTGTAACTGCAAGTTAAATATGTCGTCTCTAACCTGTTACAGAAAATATGAAGTCGTCCGTCTCCAGTTTCACTGTCGTGTCTAACCAGAAGCATATGGCAAAATTAAAATCGACGGTATATCATTTTGAGAATGTGGGTATGTTGCAAAGGGCGTAAACTACTGGAGAAAATATTATTTGTCAATATTTGCTAAACTTAAGCCAGATATAAGATTAATTGAGCACGGATTACATGATTTATGAGATTTTTAATAAGGTCAATTATTTTACAATATACTTATAAATATCAATGATTCTCGTATTGTAATACTTGCACATTGATAGAATTCATCAAAATACAAAGAAACAACGCTACACTGCCATTTTATGTGACTTTCCCTGGAGTAGCCCCTTCGTACTAACAAAATATTTTCCAGAACCAGTAACATGTTGTCCAGAACACGTACACTGTCGACCAGAACCTGTAGAGTACTGTCGTCAAGAACCATCCTATGTAGTAACGAATATCCCTAAGCGTGCCAAAGACGTTGTAGATTAAAAATTGACCATGCCTGTGTACCTTAATAAAAACTTGCTTGTTTGCTTGTGAAATTCCCTTTTTAGCTAACCTGAGCCGTAGGCTCACAGGTGAGCTTATAGGATAGGCAAGCATCCATCGTCCGTCCGTCGTCGTCCGTCCGTCGTCCACCATTTTCAAAGATCTTCTTCTCTGAAACCGCTTGGCCAACCATAGCTAAATTTTATATGAAGCATCTATAGGAAGGGGGGAACCAATGCGTATATTAAAAGAAATCCATGTCACATGACCAAGATGGCCGCCATGCCCATATATGGTAAAAACCCTTCAAAAATCTTCTTCTCCAGAACTAGACTGCTCCACTGCGCATGTGTCGGATTTGAAAATCCAATAACACAAGCGGACAACTACACGCCAATGTTTACATCCAAGGATTCGTGGATGCACTTAAATGCACTCAGAGTGCATTGACTGACTCATGAACATAAACAATTTTCTATTGGCTGAAACCATGGCAACAAAGAATAAACAAGTTGATGGCTGGCTGGCGTGTGATTGATAATTTGCAGGCTTCTCCAGAACCGGTGGACCGATTTCAACGAAACTTGGCATGAAGCATCGATGGCTCAAGCACAACAAAGTAAACATAAATCATGACCCTGTGATGACCCTGACCTATTTAACGGCAAGGTCAACATAGGTCGTCAATACATTTGAATGAGGAAAACTTTTAAAATGTCATTCAAAGTGACAGTCTTGCAGGAAATGGGCAGTTGAACTGAAAAAAAATGGACCCCAGGCGCTCATATGCCCCCACCACGGGGCAATTTACATGTACATCATACTGCTCTCACATATACCGAATTTCCCTTGCGAATGCCCTTCCGAATGAAATTTTGAGCAAATTCGCATTAATCGCTAGAAATTCGGAAGCATTCGGTAGCATTTGTAAACATTCGGAAGCATTCGGTGAAAATTTCGGGATGTTGCGAAAAATCGCAAGGAAATCATATTCTTAACATATTCGTAAAGAATTCGTAAACAGTTCGGATTGATTGCAAGACATTTGTAACACTCGCAAGCCATTTGCAAGGATTCGGTAGCATTAAATTCTATTGAGTTTTAATGTTCGTAAAGAATCGCTAGTGAATCGCAACATTTTCACATTAAAGACTCAGTTTTTAGCATAGTTTTAAAGGACTAGGGCATTTAACGCCTGATTTTGGCCTCAGATTTTGCTAAAAAATAAATTTTGGAATTTAGGTGAGAAAAGTATTCCTTAAAACAACCATATGTCTCCTCTATTAAAAACAAGAGCAAGTATTTCATTTATCCTACAAGCGTTGCCATGGCAACGCCAAGAAGAACCATAGATAGAGCACATTCTGCACATTTTGGTCTTTTTTTGACCATTTCTGAACACATTTTTAAATTTTTAAGTGCCAGCCCACACTCCGAACAAAATTATACTTATCATACAATATCTCTGGTTGATGCTTCATAATTATTTCACAATAAGAAATTGTTCGTCGTGTGGGCCGGTAGTTGAAAATGATGTTGAATGATGAAAAATAGACCCAAAATTGCAAAAAGTGATATTTCTATGCTTTTTGGAGCGTTGCCATGGCAACATGTGTAATTTGAATGTGATAGTTGTGCTAGAATATATAAGTAGGGACCTATACCTGCTATTTGCAATACGTTTCTCCTCAAAATTCCAAAATTCAGTTTTTTATCAACACATGAGGCCGAAATCAGGCCTTAAATCCCCTAGGCCTTTATTCTGACCCTATCCTTCAAGTAAAGGTCATTATTTATGGTGTTTAGCTTTAAGCTATCCATTAATGTATGACAGACAAACGAAAGTCCCGTGAAATTTTTGTTTGCCCAGTAAAATTGTCATTTTTATTGTGTAAATCGCAATTTAGAGAAACTTGCAACAAAGTGGTGTGTGTTTCAAGCGAAGACTTGGATCAATAATGACATATTTCTTTTCCATGCCCCTTAGCATTGTGGGTGATTTCGTGAGTCAAAACTGAAAAGAATTCGGCAAGCATTCGCTACACATTCGCTTCATTTGTAAGGTGTTTGCAAGACGTTCGTATTATTTGTAACGGCATTTGTAAGCGTTCGTTAGGCATTTTCAAGAATTCGGTAGTGTGGATGGCAATCAATCGCAACATTCTTAAGACATTTGTAAGGATCCGCAAGCATTCTTAACGCTTTCGCAAAGACATCGTTTTGTACAAGCCCCGCCCCGTCCATTCGCATCATATTCGGTAATTTCAGCGCGAATTTCAAATTTTAGCATTCGCAAGGGATATTCGGTATATGTGAGAGCAGCATTACCATAATATTCAAACGTCATCTCCGCTGAAACCGCTCGGCCAATCATAGCCAAATTTTATGTGAAGCATTAATAAGAAGAGGTAACCAATGTGTATATAAATAATCAATTACACATGACCAAGATGACAGCCATGCCCATATATGGTCAAAACCCTTCCAAAATCCTCTTCTCCGGAACCGGTGGACCGATTTCAATGAAACTTGGCATGAAGTATTGATGACTCAAGTACTACGATGTGTATATAAATCATAACCCTATGATGACCTTGACCTACTTTACGGCAATGTCAGCATAGGTCACCAATGCATTTGAGTGGGGAAAACTTTAAAAATGTCATTTAAAGTGAGAGTCTTGCAGGAAATGGGCAGTAGGACTAAATATTAATGATTCTGAAAACAATTGGACCCCAGGGGCTCATCTGCCCCCACCCCGGGGCATTATACATGTATATTACCATAATATTCAAACATATTCAATCAAAGCCAAATTTTATGTGAAGCATCTATAGAATTGGGGAATCAATGTGTATATAAATATTCTAGTTCACATGACCAAGATGGCCGCCATGCCCATAAATGGTAAAAAAAAAAAAAAAAAAAAACTTCAAAAATCTTTTCCTCCGAAACAGGTGGACCGATTTCAAAGAAATTTGGCATGAAACACTTATGACTAAAGTATAAATATAAATCATGTCCCTGTGGTGAACTTGACCTATTTTACGACGAGGTCAACAAAGGTTGCCAATGCATTTGAATGGGAAAAATTTTAAAAAGTCAATTGAGGTGAAAATCTCGCAGGAAAGGGGCAGTAGGACTGAATATTAATGATTCTGAAAAAGAATTGGACCCAAGGGCTCATATACATATACATGTATATTACCATAATATTCAAACATCTTCTCCTCTGAAACCACTTGGCCAATTAAAGCCAAATTTTATGTGAAGCATCTATTGGATGAGAGAACCAATGTGTATATTAATAATCTAGGTCACATGACCAAGATGGCCGTCATGCCCATATATGGAAAAAAAAAACCTTCAAAAATCTTCTTCTCTGAAACCAATAGACAGACTTCCATGAGACTTGGCGTGAAGCATCGATGGATAAAGTACTGCAATGTATATATAAATCATGACACTGTGATGACCTTGACCCAGCAGTTTATGGCAAACATGGGTTTCCCATGCATTTGAATGGGAAAAACTGTTAAAATGTCATTTGAAGGGAAAAGCCAGCAGGAAATTGGCAAATGGACAGAATATTGATTATTCTGGAAAAAAAAAAAAAAAAAAAAAAAAAAAAAAAAGAAAAGAAAAGAAAAGTATATGCAGCAGATCTCAGTTGAGCGTTAACAGGACCATTGGTCCTCTGGTACATGTAAGCAGAAGTATATCTAAAGTTTAAAACCTTGCCTCTAATAATGGGGCGCGGGAGGGGGGCAATAATGGTGTTTCGCAAAAAAAAAAAAAAAAAAAAAAACGTGTGTGTGGAGAAACGATAAGAAAACTATTTTCATGTCAAAATCTAGACCTTACGTTTTAAAGGCCAAAATTAATTTTGAATATGCATCAAGAAAATTTGTCCGTGAAACACATACCCCGTTAAACCCCACTTTTATATAGCAAAACTGGGGTTAGCAGGGATATACCTTATTTTCTTATTTTTGATCCAAAACATACATTGTGGGTACTCGTTAGAGGTAATCAATGATCATAAAAAATGATGTCTATTTCCGGTAAAAATTATTGACCATTTATTTCGTCTCAGGTAAGTCATTTAGCGCTATTTATAATGATTTTAGCAATCATAATAAAATTATAAGAATTTGATTTTTTGAGGTAATATACCTTTCCCCCGTTCATGCGATTTTTGTACAGAAAATCCCTGTTCAAAAATGCTTTCGACGAGAACACTGTTTTATTTGTCAACCGATTTTCAAAATTTTTGCGGCACAATTTGCGACAAACTAAATGCTCAATATTGCCAAGAACATACTGTATTATTATTATCAGGGAATACACTCTATTATGTCACGCGAAGCTCATGGTTATTCCCCTTTATTTGTTCGGATATTTATTTTCGCAACACGGATACATGGATACTATAGGTTCTCTTCTTCCTAAATCCGAAATTTCAAACGTCTAGCCATCTTCTGTGGCTGCACAGGCCGGTTTGTGTCAGACCTGGTCGTAAACCCCGAAGACCGGTTTTCTCACGTCGCGACTCATTATTGATATGCCCATATTTGGAGCAGTGTGGTCAACAATGCAGTTCAAAGGGCGCTGGGGACAGAAAAAGCACGCACCTTGCAGATGTTTTGTCGCGCTTCGTGTTATAAAAGGAATGATAACCGCCAACGACACAACTCGTTCTGGTTGAATATTGTACTCTCCCTTCGACTGGACAATTTGTAAAATGAGTACATACAAGATACAATATCTTTATTAGACATGGTACATGTAACTTTGAAAGAGAAAAACAACGAATGAGAGAATAATGATGAACAGCAAATGAAAATGAACATGAAATACTACTACTACTACTACTACTACTACTACTACTACTAATAATAATAATAATAATAATATTAATAATAATGTTAATGATAATTATAATAATAGTAATATATAGGTTGCTCTTGCGACGCGTGAAGCAATGAGTCCAGAAGAGTTGAAACAAACTAGTTTAGCTCCAAAAAAAAGTAATTTCGGTAACGTTCATACGGCCGCAATGACAAAACAGTGTTTACAGTACATCACTTGGGACACCGCAAGAGAAAACCAATAAAATGCAAAGTCGTAAATAAAGACGCAGATCAGGTGTGCACTAACTGCACAGCTGATCAACGCCTTTGTTTTCGCCACACGAATAGTACAAGCCCCTTTCTTCTTAAATCCAAAATTTCAAGCATCTAGCCATCTTCTGTGCTTGTACAGCTTGGTTTGTGTCTAACCTGTTCAGAAACCACGTTGTTGCTTTTATTCATGACGCGGCTTATTCAACTATTATATTTTCCGTGACAACATACATGCATAATGTTAGAACTAATGAATTCATGGAAGTTTTCAGTGTATCGAGCGAATTCCTGAATTTAGGATCATGGCATTCTGAAAGCGTTTTTGAACTACTATATACGTACAAAATATGGAGGCAAAAACACAAAATGGTCAGTAAAAATGTCGCCGTGTCCTTTACATCTGATTAGACTGTTCACTGCATGTGCGAATGCATTTTAACTGATATAAGCATGACATCCCTCTTGTGAGACATAGGCAAAGCCCAAGATGTGGCGCCATCATAATATTAAGTAGTTTTTTAATCACTTCTGATGTTCCTAAAATTGACAGTGGACTATCCCAAATAAGCCTCGACGCGAGAAAACCGGTCTTCGGGGTTTCCGACCAGGTGCGACACAAACCGGCCTGTACAAGCTCAGAAAAGAGCTAGAAGCTTGAAATTTCGGATTTAAGTAGAAGAGGAATTGTACTATCCGAGTAGCGAAAACAAAGGCGCTGATCAGCTTCGCAGTTACTGCGAAGCTGATCTGCGCCTTTGTTTTCGCCTAGGCAAAAATCCGGTTTTCTCACGATGCGGCTCAAATGATAATGATGGGTGAATCCATATGTCATTAATGACTAGTAACTTCTTTTTCACGATGTCGGGTCTCCGATATGGTTGGTTTGAGACCAGAGTGTGATGAATTATACGACAATAACCCAACTTGCGTGTGTGCATTGAGAAAAACGTTTATTGTAGTAAACAGTCAGAGCACTTACTTACACAGGTGATTATGAAAATCACCTTGTGCAGTACATTTTTTTATAAATCAGTCACAAGATATAAGATTTGTTTCCCTTTGTTTGAAATAATTATCTTAAATATCACTTCCTCAGGTGATTATTTTGATCTATCAAATCACTTGCATAGGTGATTTAAGTAAATAAGAAAAAGGGACGGTGCTGTCTGTTCATTTTGCCAGGCACAAATGCCAACATGTTAAGGGAGATGACGAGCATTGTCAGCTAAGATGAAACCAAGAAACATAGAAGCCATATCGAGTTTTGTGGTTTTTATTTCATTGAGAAAGTGTTACTTGAAACAGTGATCGGCCAAACCGATCAATGGCCGATCACGATGCGAAGTGATTTTTTGGGGTTACCCTTCAACTTTTAACCCACTGCGCGCAGTACTTATTTGAATGCGCGCACCACACTTTCTTTTCACTATTCAACGCATAAGACTCCAAACTCATCAGAAAAAATAGGCGCTGTCTTCACAAAAAATAGGAAATCCTTTAAAACTGAACTTGAAAATCACGAAAATTTCACATAAAATTCACAGTTTTTCTCGATTTTTTCTGCGATGCTTACACTTTAGCTGCCTCTGACCATGTGACTGAAAGGCGCGTCTTTGCATTGACCCCTCGGATAGCTTAGAATTAGGAAAACAGCGCGAAATTCAAAATAAAACAAAAAAAAGTAGGCATTTATTCATGCTATTGCAGGTCTTCGCTTGGAGCCAAAAAATCACCCGAGAACGTGATTTTAAGATCACTTGTTTAAGTAAGTGCTCTGACTGGTAAAACTGAATAGAAATTTGCATAAAAATGAGAAGATACAACCGCACACCTGCCTTTATAAAATCGTTTATCTAGCAATATATCATACTAGGCACGCGACATGTCTCGCTTTATCATCTTAATATTATATAATAGATACTCTGTCACCCGGTGCACTGAAAGTTTTTTTTTTTCTTCTCTTTTTTCTATATATGAGCCTCCTCATGAGAAAACCAACAATCTGCATATGCGAAAACAAAGGCGCAGATCAGCTTCGCGGTAACCGCGAAGCTGATCAGCGCCTTTGTTTTCGCTACACGGATAGTACAATTCCTCTACTTTCTAAATCTAAAATTTCCAGCCTCTAGCCATTTTCTGTGCTTTTACAGGGCGGAGACCACATTATTGGTTTTCCCATGAGGCGGCTCATATATAGTGAAACTTATTTTGTATGTACACAGAAGTCAGTTAATATAATAATATGGCTGTAATTTCGTATACCTCTTATCACATGTTCGTGTTTAAAAATGAAGGAGTTCATATAAACGAAAATGGCTACCGTTTTATACATGTACAGTTTCGGAAAAGGACTTTTCTAACGGAGAAAACAAATGGGCCACCGCATGGGAAAACCAACAATCTGCATAGGCGAAAACAAATCGCAGATCAACCTGAACAGCGCCTTTGTTTTCAATACACGGAAATTACACTGATTCCTCTAAATTTCCAGGCTCTAACCATCTTCTGTGACTGTACAACCCGGTCTGTGTTGGACCTGGTCGGAATCCAATTTGTTTGTTTTCTCACGCACAGGCTCAAATAATCATTTACATGTGTGATCTATAAACACTTGGTTGGTAAAACAAAGAGTGGCTGCCACTAGCCACCTTACCAACAGCCCACTGCTTCAAATTATTAATAATAAATTGTCAGATAGATGGACCCCGCTCTTAGCGGCCTAAAGAAATAGATGGGCTGCTTGTGTTTCCAGGCATGACCATGGTTGTTGACTGGGATGCTAAACCGCAACTCAAACAAACAAACCAAATTTATTTATAATAAATTGTCAGATTTAATCGACAGGGGTAAAATTCGGTCTTTGAAAGGAACGATGTGTGTACCGCAGGACCAATTCGAATTAAAAAAAAAAAAAAGGAATTTTACCTCTTTTGGGAGATACAATATATGCAATTTTGCCGAAATTGTTTTGAAATATGAGCAACGTCGTGAGAAAAAATAACATTCCGCATATGCGATAGTAAAGGCACATATCAGCTTCGCAGTAACTGCGAGCGCCTTTGTTTTCACTACACGGATTGTCAAATACCTTTACTTTCTAAATCCAAAATTTCCAGCCTCTTGCCATCTTCTGTCCTTCTACAACTAATTTTGTGTCCGACCTGTTCGGAGGCAACATTGTTGGTTTTCTCATGACAAGGCTCAATAAAGCCTCTGCATATTTAGTGTCTCATCAGGAAAACATGTCCGTGAAATAAATACCCCCTTAAACCCCACTTTTATTTTAAAAAACGGGGTTTGCAGGGGTATACCTATTTTTCTTATTTTTGATCCAAAAAATAAGAACCGCCTCGCTGAGGCTGTTCTAACGTGTACCCACAATCAATGTTTTGAGCAAATTTATTAAAAATATAAAAAAAAATGCAATTAAATGTTCAATTTTTGCTTTTGGAAAAAATCTCAATATATTGCATGGGCAAGTTTTGGTAATGTCATCAGACTCTTCCACCTCATTGCGTCTTTGAGAAACTGGCACGTGTTTCTTCTATTAAAGGATACTAATTTCTCAATTATTGTAAGTGAGCCATATCATGAGTTGCAATAGGCATATGCGAAAACAAAAGTTCCACTCAGCAAAACTTTCACGTTCTATTTCAGTTTTACAGTCCTTACAAGACTATTTCACTCTATAGCGACGGGTGAATCAGGAGTGTGCGCGTGTGTGTGCGTGTGTGTGTGTTGGGGGGTGGGGGTGGGGGTGGCGGTGAAAACGGGAAAACCATCTGGCACACCTGCAAGCAGAACTTGGCTTGTCTCTCATGTTGACCGTGCGGGACACTAACCCACGCTGTAGAAATCGAGGGGATAGAATGACTAGACTGCGTACTGTAGTTAAATCCGGCCACCACCGATCTTTTCCCGAATTTGTTCATTTTTAATTAACATTATAATCTCGACTAACATTGAAACGGACATGTGTTATTTGGTGGGTTATTTTAGTTCCATTTTCCGAATTGCTGAATACATGTAGTAACGCATAAAGTTATATGACGTCGTGCGCTGGCGTAAATGGGCAAAAGATGTGAAGACAAGTTAAGATTGTTCAGTATAATTATTATTTTTGCTTCTAAGAATTTTATAAATAATAAATGAAGTAATATCCGACCCGTAATAAAACTGTCCCCTCGAACACAGAAACAATTTGAAGACGACGGAAATGACGCTGTTTGAAATAAACATGGACAGTATAAATAGGGCCACAAAATATGAGTTATAAAATGTTGACTATTTCTTGGCACTGTAGAAAGCTTTGCAGAAAGTTGATACTCTTATTTTTTGTATCTGTTAGTGGAAAAGAAAAAGCAAACAATCTTTTCTTATTAAGGATATTTAATTATTGCTTTTGAAAGTTCAGAAAGAACAAACAATTTGTGGTTCGAAAAGGAATACTGTACAATTACATGATAGGACACTAACTGAAAACTGAAAAATAATGTTGTTATTCCAAACCAATGGATGGTACCACTTAATGATAGCTAAGCTAATTTGACCAGCTACAACCATGACGTCATTTGATAAAGAAACAACAGTGACGTACAGACGATCACGAGATGGCCACGTGATCAGACGAACAGTCAAACGCTCTGGGAAAACCTCATACAAGCACGTGCCGCACAGTGAGAAATCTCCGCATCTTGTTGCCAAGAGAAACGCACGTGAACGGCGGCGCGTGCAAGCTGTCAACAATGCGTTCTTTCGGCTGCGCAAACGAATTCCTACTGAAAATAAGCACAAGCGCCTGTCAAAGGTAAAGACGCTGAAATTCGCTATAGATTATATACGGAAATTAAGTGAAATGATAGCAATGCATGACAGGCAATACGGCGCACCTTGTTGCAGGTTTGAGCAGTCAGTTGCCAGGGAAACGATGCATATGACAACGGATATTTACACAGGAAATTATATATCACGTGACACTACCATAACAACGGCACAGCAACAAAACTACCCGACACATTGTTGAATGACAGCCACGAGGAATATTTGTTTAGACGAAAAATTTGACAATATCTATAGTTAGTGCTGTGTGTATAAAACATTGAGAAAACATGTCCGTGAAATGTATACCCCTCATACCCCACTTTTTTGTAGCAAAAATGGGGTATGCAGGGGTATAGGCCTACCTATTTTTCTTATTTTTGCTCCAAAACATAGATTGTGGGTACTCGTTAGAACCGCCTTGCCGAGGCGGTTCTAACGTGTACCCACAATCTATGTTTTGAGCAAAAATAAGAAAAATATAAAAAAATCCACTAAAAATTTTCATTTTTTACAACTATAAAATCACTGTATATTGCATGGGCATGTTTTCGTAATGTTATTTGTTTGCGTCACATTATCGTGATGACTGTTACAATATTCCTATTAACCCATAAGTGACAATCGACATGTCCATCATTATTAAGTTGAGCCTTCCTTCATGTTCGGGTGTTCTAGGAGTGATTTTGATTTGCTGTTTCATTTTATTTCAGTAAAATTTCACTACGCGCATAGACTAGCCCCGAGTGATTCTGGGGCGTTACAGCTGGGATACGTATACGGCTTACCTACGTCCCGCTAAGAGGAACCCAGGGGTTAGTAACTCAAAGCCATCTTAAGCTCATCTTACGACCAACATAAGTATCTCTAAGGGACTATGTTGAATAACTGAAAAGGATCTTAAGTTACGGTGACAAAGAGCATCACAACTTTACGGTCAACTCAAGCCACCTTAGCATCGTATTATCTAACGAAGTGGCCCCTTTCTTTTAAAAAAAGTTCGGATAGTAGCTTTAGAGTAGCTGGAATAGCTATGGTGTGAATTTTAAGGTGGCCATCTTAAGATCATCGTAAGTATGTGGTAAGAAGGGGAACTTACGATGCCTTCGAGTTACTAACCCCAGGACTTTGTTTATTTGAAATACGAGCCTGTGCGTAACAAAACCAACAATTTGGGTTTCCAACCAGGTCCGACACAAACCAGGCTGTACATTCACAGAAGATGGTTAGAGGCTGGAAATTTTGGATTTAGAAAGTAGAGAAATTGATCAGCTTCGCAGTTACTGCGAATCTGATCTGCGCCTTTGTTTTCGCCAAAGCATTTTGTTGGCTTTCTCATGCGGTGGCTCATATGAGAATCAACGTGAATCATCATCACTGTGTATAAATTTTGTACTGCCTATTACTCGTATGTATACCTCTTGACAAAAATCTAACCACGCGGAATAATCATTGAAAGTGGCATGAAGCTGCGGAATGGGCAATACCAAATTTTCCTGTAAATTGTACTCCAAGAACAGTGTTGTTAGACCCACTCAATGGATGTTACTATATTGAATTTATCGTAAATACCAGGGGTTAGTAACTCGAAGGCATAGTAAGTTTCCCTATTTATGACATACTAGATGGTCTTAAGATGACCACCTAAAAGTTTACGCCCTTGTTATTCCATGTACACTAAGCTATCGTAACTTTTATGAAATAAAAGGTGCCACTTCGTCAAATAAGATATAAGGTGGGCGTAAGTTTAGATGCTGCTAAGTTGTCACTGTAACTTAAGGTCCTTTTCAGTTATTCACCATATTCACTAAATGATACTGTTGACCTTAAGCTTAAGATGGATTTGAGTTACCAGCCCAAGATTGACAAAGTAAGGCCTTTATTTAGATTTGTTCGTGTCCGGCGTCATTATCAATGTGTTTACATTTATCATTTGTACAACCAAAATTGGTTGATAATTTGAGAAAAATGAATTAGTTACCTGATATGATGAGACAACATTCACAAAATTCAATTTGAGCCTTCGCATTAGAAAACCAACACTTTGGGTTCTGAACAGGTCTGACACAAACCGGGCTGTACAATCACAGAAGATCGATAGAGGCTGGAAATTTTGGATTTAGAAAGTAGAGAAATTGTACTATCCGTATAGTGAAAACAAAGGCGCTGATCAACTTCGCAGTTACTGCGAAGCTGATCTGCATCTTTGTTTTCGCATATGCAGATTGTTGGTTTTCTTATGCAGCGGCTCCAATTGTTTGTATGACAATGCTGTAATAAGGATAAAATTGGCGGTTTCATGTTTTGCTTAATATTGGTGAAATAGACAGTAAAATGGTTGGTAATAGGTTAATTGTTCGCAATTATAATTATCCGTGACTCCACAATCACGCCTATAAACTATTTTAGTACTATTTAAATATATCTCGGATTGGTTAAAACCAGGCTAAGGGCGCCTGATTTTAAGAGCCTTGCTCAAGAGTATTACGCGGTAACACTAGGTTTCTACCCCCTACCCCCCCCCCCCCCCCCCGCCTCACCCAATTCACCTCGTCCAGAAATTTAATGCCGAGTCACTGTGCTCTCCAAGCAGGCAAAGAGCTGTTAACGTTTGCTTTTGTGCTATAGTATACCTTTGTGGCGCCATTATGAAGAATAGTTAGTTCTACACACCTGCGGTGCAGGAGATGCAGTATCTTGTTTAAGACGCATGGAGTTGGCCACCATTACAGCATCTAATTTAAAATAACCATGGCACGTGCAAGTCACGCGCGAATTGCTAACAACCTCGTTGCAATACATTTAGTACATGCGCAAGGAAGTTAATAGAAAATTACAATGAATTTAATTCAGAAATAAATAATTGTTGTGCACCTTCTAAGAAAGGAAATTAGCCCCAAAGTATTGAATAACTATTAGTTCTTGAAACCACGTGCTGGGGCACGAAAGCCAGAGTAATCTATGGGGTTTTATTTTGCGGAAAATAACGCATTTTAAACAATAAGAATAATGTTTGAATATGACTGTTTTAAACAGTCGGCTTTTATTGATATGCATGCTTGACGCTTTTCAAAACTGGAACGCTATTTTATTCAAAGGTACAAGTAGGCAAGGATCAGGAAAAGGCGCAACCAGAAAAAGATTCCCCGAGGTGGGAAAAAACCAAACTAACAATCAGGTACTTATACCATGAAAACATTTCGTAAGCCGAATGAGCAGCTATTTTCCCAATAGGTGGCCACTCAGTTACTTTAACTTAACTAAAAATATGCAAACATACATAAGGCGCCAACAGTACAAAAATATAGAGAACATCAAGAATGTTCGCAACTATAGAATCAGGCAATTATGTGCAATTCTGAAATGGTAGTTAAAACATAAAATTTGTAATTTCACTGCTTGTACAAAGATATACACAAACTTAACTCAAAATAATTCGAAAAATTCTGATAAATCTGATCAATAAATACACATCTACACATCTGTTATCAAAGGTCAGCCGGCAAGGCCAAAGAACTCGCATTATACTGCATGTGATCTCTTACGCCAAAGCACAAAGTCAAGGATAAAACACGAGAGAGAAAGAGATACATGTATAATTGTTTATGTATAAATCTCGCAAAACTTTGGTGACGGAAAGTCTATAGAGGTGTATAATTGGAGATTTGAACAGCATAAAGACAAAACTTCTGACTAAATATTCTTGGTGAAATACTACGGTAACCGAAGATGCGACCGAGGTTTGGTGAATGCATAACGAAAACTTGCCCATGTAATATGCAGAGACTTGTTGAGAATTCCACTCAAAAGTAAGTTGGGCACTCGCTGAGTACGTCCTTCACACGCTTAACATACGCTGCATACGTTCCGAGTGCGTCAAGCAAAATGTTCAATGTGTTTGTTATAAGTAACACATAAGTCGGTGGTACGCTGCTCGTAGGTTGGTAATGCGTTTTATTTTT
Organism: Rugalucina vietnamica; assembly: GCA_964017185.1. Lineage (NCBI taxonomy): Eukaryota > Metazoa > Mollusca > Bivalvia > Lucinida > Lucinidae > Rugalucina > Rugalucina vietnamica. The sequence continues at coordinate 11,469,507 of OZ024874.1, read as the reverse complement.
TTACTTTACAGTGAAGACCGATGTATGTCAAAACATGATAAAATTGATATTTTCATTGATATGAAATTTCACTGATATCAAATCTCACTGATATCAAACGTCACTAGTGACTGATATCAGCCTTTATCTTCACTGTAGAAGAGGAACTACTTTTAGTATAAAATAAAAAGAAAATTAAATTTCATTTTTTTTCGGTGAATACCAAATATATTTCATCTCGTGAGTTGAAAACATCATAATTTTCACTCGTGCTGCGCACTCGTGAAAGTTCTGATGTTTTCAACTCACTCGATGAAATATATTTGGTATTCACCTCAAAAAAGCAAATATCCTCTATATGTTTACATTTTTATTGCAAACGCCCAAGATGAAAGTATCTTTCTTGATGTTCTTCATTTTCAAATAAAAAACATTCAGTCACGTGATCTAGAGGCCACGCCTATGGGCGGGGCGATGTCAAAACCAGCCAGTGACGCTGTTTGTTCACTCTTGTTGGCGTGACGTCGGTCGCGTATCGCTATGACGTTGAGCGCGAAAATAAGACGTTTTAGCTGTTCTTAAATGAAGTTTAGTCGGATTTAATGGCAAATAACATGAAAATTAGCGATGATATGTGCTATTAAAAATCTGATATTTGTTTGATGATATAAAATGTAAATATAAGTATTGAAATTCCGATTTTAGCTTTCATTGGATGATGAAAAACATTAACTGTTTTAATGTCTCCGAGAAGCCCTTCAGGCTTCACAGACATTAACACAGCCTAATGTTTTTCACCATCCAGTGATAGCTAAATCTGAATTATCCAGTGATAGCTGAATCTGAATTTCAATCCTTAAATGCATACGCTTCTCATACGTTCAGTGGGCTTTGGCGTATGACAACGTATGCGAACGTATAAGTTACTTACAGATAACATTCATGAACTATGCATGCACAAAAATTCTGAGCGAATACGACGTGTGACAACGTACACCAGCGTACTGTAGCGTACTCGTAATTTACATTGTATGCAAAACTGGTGCTGAAGGAATGCAACGTACACAAACGCATACACAAAATGTCTCATACATCGGCAAACGCTGACGCTATACGCTGTGGTGTGAGCAGGCATTTAGTATACACTGCGGGGCACTTCTAACGCAACACTTACATTTTCCATCATATCTCAAAAATTAAACCACCAAATTTATTGAAATTTTCCGCAAATATAAATCAATTATGCTTGCGTGTTTTCTGTATTTTTCATTGAGAAATTGATTGTCAACAACTTATAAAATATTAAGTTTATCAAAAAATGAAAAGTCGCAAAAAAGCCATGCCATTGAAGAATTTCATAGTGTCATAGCGGCGTCTCAGAAAAGTATCATATCCAGCTCATATCCCGTATCCCCAACCCCACGAGCTGGCAAATAAGTTTTCAAGCAATAAAAAATCAAATGATGTGTTTAATCCAAGAAATAACGTTATTTATCATCTCTGGGATGCGTTTAAAAACAGGTGTATGCGAAAACACCGTGTTGTTTCAAGAAATCTGCAGTAACTGAAGTAGATCCTTGTGGAGGAGTGGAGAAACATCCCACAAGGGTTCGTTAGGAAATTAATAAATAATGTTTTATCTATGAGGAGGAGGTGTCCCTGTGTCGTCCAGGCCCATTCTGGACACACAGGATATTAACTGACTATGAAAAACTTCACTGCTGTGATATCCGAATAACTTGCATTTAGTTGTCAGTTCAACCGCGCTATTGTGACTTTTTGTTTTTTTAGTCAAATTATATACACAACTTATTTATTGCATTATAATAGTCAGTCGATTTTTATGAAAATTACAGAAAGTAAACAAGAAGAAATGAACTAAATTTGTTGAAAATTTCATGAAGAACGGTTAATTGAATTTCGAGTTATATCCAAAAAGGTTAGTGTTGATTTAGATACCCGGTACATAACGATAAATAATTATTGCATGTAAAAAAAAAACAACTCAAGCCAGACAGTATCATCGTTTGGTCAAATTTAGCAGTCACTCCATTACGTTATACGTACAACTGAAAACTTAGGTAATACACATGAACCATGCTCAACATGAAGCTTGGCTTTGATTGGCCAAGCGGTTTCAGAGAATAAGATGTTTGAATATTATGGTCATATACATGTAAATAGCCCCGGAGCATGGGCAGACCATCCCCTGGGGACAAAATTGTCTGTCCATTTACCCATTTCCTGCAAGTTTTGTCCTTCAAATAATATTTTAACAATTTTCCCCATTCAAATACATGGGCGACCTATGTTGACATTATAGTAAAATAGGTCAAGATCATCACAGGGTCATGATCTATACACAATTTGTAGAGCTTTATTACCTGACGCTTCATGCCAAGTTTCAAAATCATAGGTCTTCAGAGAGAAGATTTTTAAAGGTTTTTGCTCCTTATAGCCATGGCGACCATCTTGTTCATGTGACCTGGACTATTTAAACAAACTTTCGTTCCCCCTTCATAAGGATGCTCCCCGTACATCATCCATAGTGCAGGTTATATTTTCCTTTTGGTCCTTTTAGATCAGCGAGGATATTCTGAGAAATCAGAAATTTATTATTGGTTAAGTTCATTTTTAACCAATTTTTAATATATTTGGTCTCATTTAGATAATACTAGTCTTTGTATCGACTACCATGTTGAAAGTTGCAAAATTTCGGTTATTCTCTTTGGTTCCATGTTGCCAAATCTAAAGGGTCACTGACGAGACTTTAACAGTCGAAACCGCGGTATGGCCCATCCCCTTTCTCATTAATATGTTCACTGCTCTTAAAGGATCTCAGTTTTGATTTTATCCGCCTGAACTTTGACTTTGATTGACCCAGTGGTTATAGAAGAGAAGACGTTTGAACATTGTGAACAACAACGACGACAACGACGGAGCATGGGTATACTATAAACTCCCCTTTTGAGCTTAACGGCTCAAGTGAGCTAATAAAGATGATAAGCAATGTAGCCACAGATGATGATTTACTTTTAGCAGTCACTCCATTATTAAGTTATACTTACAACTGAAAATTTCAACTAGGTAACCACCAAATATACTTTCAGGACTGTCGTGCGCATGACGGATCCCGGATGAGTAGTAAACTACCTTAAAAGCTTTTCAGAGATGAAGGTGAAACATATATGATTTATCTGAAGTGTGTAGGCCACGTTCAACATTGAATGACCCTTTTCGTTTTCCTTTTCAGGCCATTGATTCATAAGGTGTTGTTCATGTTGTCGGTCGTTCGTCTCTCACAAATGAAGGTCATCTTTATTCCTTGAATAAGGTTCATGTGTGTTGGTGAGTTCTTTGATGGCTGACTAGGTCAGTTCAAGCTGCAAATAGAGCAAGTCAATGTCATGGAATCAGTTGGTGACCCACTGGTGTTGACTTTGAGGTCTCTGTGCTTACTTTCAGCTCCACATATTCTCTTTTGATCGCTTTTCGTCATAGAGTGTTGCTCCCACGCCACTTTGATCGCTCCTGTGCAGCCTGTTCCCCAAATTCTATTAGTATGGGGTCTATTCTCTAAGCGTCTATAAGCTGGTGTCGTCCAGGTATAAGCAGGTTCCGGGTGTCGTCCAAGTATATGCAGGTTCCGGTTAGGTTTGTGAAAAATTGAATGTAAACAAAGTAATGTAGTGGACAGGTGAACCCGTAATTACTGTTTTATCTTTTGATTTTGAATAAAATCTTGATGTGCAGTCTCGCGAGAATTTCAAACGCTTTTTGAATATAAACAGTACGTACATTCATGGGAATCGAAATCGCTCCATGAAAGCGAGTCCAAAATAAAACAAATCCTGGAATAAGCAAATTTTTCAGTCAGGTGGTCGTGAATGATAAGACGATTTAGTAAGGAAAACGTGTTGAGCTTGTTTATAGTGGCTGAGAATGTATGAATAATGTTTTTTTTTTTTTTTTTTTTTTTTTTTTTTTTTTTTTTTTTTTTTTTTTTTTTTTTTTAATTTTCCGCCTGAGCAATCACGGTTTGTAACTTTTGTTACAAAATTAATATACTTGCACTGGTGCACTGGACAGCAAAACTGTCGTTATCTACATGCATCTCCAGAACATAAGCACATTCTGAATATTTTGACAATGTCAAATACGTAACAGTATCAAACACGTATCAAAGACGTAACGCGTATCGAAGACGTAAGGCGTATCAAAGACGTAACACGTATCAAACAGATTACACCTATCAAACACGTAACTCGTATCAAACACGTTACACCTATCAAACACGTATCACGTATCAAACACGTTACACGCATCAAACACGTCACGCGTATCAAACCCGTAAAAAGTATCAAACACGATTATACCGCAACACTTCAGCTGTTATTCTAATTCATTTATAGTAGCAGATGTATGTTTTATTTTAGGTCCATCAGTCACACTTGGTACAATGCTAAGAGCTGATGTCCGCGTCTTTCCGGTATCTTTATAATGTAAGACTGACTATATCGTGTTAATACTTTATGTACACTTCTCTGAGATTTTTATCATTACGTTAGCTTCATGACTTGATGTGATTTTTTTAGTTTTAGATATGCTTTAAGGTAAAGTCAGTCTGGTCCCCATTTCGAGGTTCATGTTTTCAATGTAGTAAGTATTAAGTTGACGTTGTTTCTGACATTCCATTTCCATTACGAAAACTTGCCCATGAAATATACAGCTTGAGAAAATGAAAATTTTATTGATTGTTTTTATAGATATTTTAGTAGTTTTGCTGAAATTATTGATTGTGTTTTCTAACCGGCTATGTTTTGGATCAAAATGATTAAGAAAACATATCTGAAGAGCTATAAAAACGCAAAGGTTGAAAATCAAATGCTTTTGCATATGTGTAGTTGTTCGATTTCAATTTGTCACACATAAACATTGATACGTATGCAAATTGTATAGTGAATTATGTATGCAAACTGTGTAGTGTATTTTGTATCAAAATAATGAGTAATGTGAGAGCAACAGTCTTCACACCGTTCATCCAGATACAACAAACGCGGAATGGTCTTCCAAACGCGGATATAAACAATAGTATTTTGAACGGCAGGGAAAAAAGAGTGAGTATTTATCATCTTTGATTATAATCAATATCGGCTGAGTTGATTTTTATTTGACATACAATGAAAAAGTACATAACTTTGCAAGTGTTTACCTAAAATCCTGTCTCATAAATTCTATTAGTTCGAGAAATATAGGCTTTTAGATCTGACTTGGATGCACGAAAAGAGAAAAATCTTGATATGAATGTCTGTAAATCATTATTAAAGCCTAGGTTACATTTGCCCCGATCATCGTACGATTTTTTGGTCTGCGATTTTCTCTACGATTTTTAGACATCGTAGGAGATCTTGGGCTACGACGTATGTGTTAACAATTCATACGGGCATCGTGCGATTTTTTGATCTGCCATTTGTCGACGTTGTCATACAAAAACGCAAGGCGATCGTACGGCAGTCGTATGTCTCCGCAGATAGTACGTAGATATCGTACGGATCCCGTGCGTTGTCCGTACGGAGTCCCTATACGGTTTGATACAAAACGCAAGGAGGCCGCACGGTAGTCGTAGGGTCTCCGCAGACTGTTAGTGGATATCGTACGGAGTCCCTTGGACTTCTGACTGATGCCTTGGTTACATTTGGCCTACGATTAGCTTGCGATGATCGTACGATGTTATTTTTTGCATTTTTGTGCGGCCTCCGCAGGGTGACCTTACGATGTCCCTACGATTCTACGACTTCCTACGATCTCCGTAGCCTCTACGATCTTGTAATAGTCTGCACTATTACAAATTTTAAAATCGTAAGACCGTAGACCGTAGACACGTCGTAGGGCATCATACGGGCACCGTACGGATACCCTGCGATAATCGAGCGGTCACCGCACGATTTATTTATGATAATTTGGGAACAAAAATCGTAGGGAGGCCGCAAGGGGTCATGCCTAGTAGGTTACATTTGCCCCGATCATTGTACGATTTTTCGGTGCGCGATTTCCCTACGATTTTTAAAAAATCGAATATGATCATGGGCTACGACGTAGGTGTTTACAATTCATACGGGCATCGTTCGACTTCTTGTTCTAGCTTTCTTCGATGTCCTGAGTCGGAACTGTTTGGAGATCGTAGGGAAATCAAAGGGTCTCCGCACACTTTAAGTTGAAATCGTACGGAGGGCCGTGCGATGGCCGTGAGGAGTCCTTACGATTTCTTGCGGTCTCCCTACGATAGCCGTACGATGTAAGGTGTCCGTACGATTTTAATAACTTGTGATATAACCGTACGGATGCCGCACGATCACCCTAACGGTCTACGATTATCTTATTATTTTAGTCCCCAAATTATCATAAAACCGTGCGGTGACCGCACGATCATCGCAGGGTTTCCGTAAGGCGCCCGTACGATGATGCTACCTACGACGTGTCTACGGGCTACGGTCGTACGATTTTTAAAATTTGTAAAAGTGCAGACTACTACAAAATCGTAGAGGCAACGGAGATCGTAGGAAGCCGTAGGAAGCCGTAGAATCGTAGGGGCATCGTAGGGTCACCCTGCGGAGACCGCACGAAAATGCAAAAAAATGGCATCGTACGATCATCGCAAGTTAATCCTAGGGCAAATGTAACTTAGGCTTAAAGCACGATAATATGACCAAATTGATGTTTTTCGGAGGATCGGGGATCGCTTCAAGTGTTGCCATTACAAGAACCCACACAAAATTATAGAAAGAGAATAGGAACTATATGAAATTGGGTACTCTCATTAAATATGGTGCAACATACCACGGTTCAAATTCTCAAGCAGGTGAAACAAACTCGGACCATTCGGTGCAACGAACACGGATAATAAAAAAGACAATTCTCGCCTTATTTTAAGGAAAAGTGGATGCAGTCATTCTTAAAGGCAATTTTGTATGGTTTAGAGTCCATAGATGGTTGGTTGAAGACCAATTATGGCTTATTGTGGCGTGATAAAACCACAAAGAACGTGGGTTCATGAGCACTTTCACTACGCTTTGGCCACAACATTAGGAAACCTTGTTAACATGTTTTATAGAGCGAAAGGTCCATATCAGGTGTATGTTAACCGAGAAACTGTCCGTGCGTTTGTTTCGACAATCAAAAGCCTTAGCTACATGTAGCTTTATGAAGTTTGATAGTGTCAAATATAGGCAGAGCTCTAAATGATTTCGCCTTTCATATTCAAACACCAACTAAATTACGCTTGTTTGTAGATTATTACATATAAAACATATGGTGTAATGTATGGATGCATTTCTTTCATGAATATATGGCCAATAATATATTTATCATGATTGTCTCTCTCACTCTCAAGTGTGGCGAAGTGATATCCTTTGTAAAAGGTCCTCTATGACAACATGTAAAACAAAGTACATAGAGTACGTAGATTCAAGAAGAGCATTTATTAGTGGTGAAAGAAATGTGCACAACGAACTCGTCACCATGCCTCTGGTGTGAAAAAGATAATGACTGACCGTCTCTATATAAACATTTTTATTCAGATTCACAAATAACATATCTACACACATTGGCTAAAGGTACATGACGAAAATGATTAGAACGAAAGCAGAGCTTAAAGAGTTCTCTGTGCAAACGTTGATCCTGTACGTAATGAAAGAACAACTAGAGGACCAATGGTCCTGTAAACGCTCACCTGAGAATTGGGATATATACCAATAAACTTGTTTGACTATTATGGTCATGGACGATCTATTTTGAACTTGCCGTAAAATAGGTCAAGGTCATCACAGGGTCATAATTTTTATATACATTGTAGTACTCTAGTCCACAATTCTACGTGCCAAGTTTGTTGAAATTGATCCACCTGTTCCGGAGAAGAAGAGTTTTAAAGGGTTTTTACCATATATGGACATGGCAGCCATCTTGGTCATTTGACCCGGATTATTCATGTATACCATCAGGAAAACATGTCCGTGCAATGAATACCCCCTTCAACCCTACTTTTATATAGTAAAACTGGGGTATGCAGGGGTATACGATTTTTTTCTTATTTTTGGTCCTAAACATAGATTGTGGGTACTCGTTAGAACCGCCTCGGCGAGGCGGTTCTAACATGTACCCACAACCTATGTTATGAGCAAAAATAGGGAAAATATCATAACTTTTCCACTGATATTTTCATTTTCATCAGGAAAACATGTCCGTGTAATGTTTACCCCCTTGAACCCCACTTTTATATAGCAAAACTGGGGTTTGCAGGGGTATACCTATTTTTTCGTATTTTTGCTCCGAAACATAGATTGTGGGTACTCGTTACCATCAATCTATGTTTTGAGCAAAAATAAGAAAAATAACAAAAATTTTCAGTTGAAAATTTTCAATTTTTAAAGCTAAAAAATCTCTGTATATTGCATGGGCAAGTTTTCGTAATGTATGTGAAAAAAATCGCTGTATTTTTGCATCGGCGTGTTTTCGTAATGCACTGGTTTCCTTCCTATAGCTGCTTCATATAAAGAAGATGATCTTTGAATATTATTGTGATATACATGTATATTACCCCGGGAAGGGGTCAGCCCAGCCCCTGTGGTCCATGTTTTTTTTTTTTTTTTTTTGGGTTTTTTTTTTTGGGTTTTTTTTTTTTCAGAATCATTACTCTTTAGACTCATAAAAACTTTAACCAAAAACTTTAACATTTTGAGCAACGCCGACGCCGACGCTAACGCTAACGCCGACGCCGACGTGACTGCAATAGCTCTTCCTGTACTTTCGTTAAAAAGCAAGCCACACGCATTGGTACAGTCGGTAAGTAGGGATTTTCATGAAAATCGTTCAAATTGTGATAAAAGTGTGAAATTTGGCACAAGGCTTCATTATTTGATTATAAATCAAAACAGACCGGGACACAAGTGATATGAGCATTTTTGTGGCGGCCATCTTGGATTTCAAGATGGCCGCCATAAAAAATACAAATATGACAAAATCTTGAATTCTGTTTGTGTTTTTTACTCGATTTCAATTCCGACTTATGTGTTCTGATTTAAGAAATGTATTAAATAAGTTTATTTGGCTCAGTGAATGTAGGAAAGCCACGTAACACTTCATACATTTGTAGCTACCAAAACGGTATGTGTCACTGCAAGCCAAAATCAACAGAGTGACATTTAGATTTCAGGGATTACTCAATATCAGCCCAGTTGCCTATCAAGTTTCTGAATATAGTTTTCTGTTTGAATAACGAATATTAATGTCATAGACAAACCCATTTAAGCCAGTGAAAGTCTCTTACCAGACTGAGTGGATGCTTAGAGTGATACGTTTACTTGTACTGACATATGTTCGTATGGTAGTTAATAGTGACAATGGGGACAGCGTCCCGACATGGCCATAGCTGTAGCAACAACTAAAACTAACAAACCTGCTTGACTGTTTATGTTAAGAAATAACAATTCCCAATGTCAAAACAGTGTAAAATGATAGATCCTGGAGGGCATGTCCTAATCTGTAGCCTGGCCTACCCTAGCCTAACCTGGTCCGATTATGTAAAATGATGTAACAACTAAATTGGTGACATAACACTTGAGACCAAGCCAGCCCAGACCAATGTTCAACTTGAAGTTCTAATACATGACATATGCCAGTCTTTGCTAATTAGTATTCTCAAGAGTATTCTGCACACATTACAGTTTCTTAGTGAGGTAAACACTTTGAAATAAGCCGTATCATGAGAAAATAGACAGACAACACTTTATCCTCTGTCACACTATAACATATCGACTCCCGTATCTACGGCGTATATAGATACGAAAGAAACGTCACGCGTACGTCGTACATACGTGAGCATACATAGCTCATACTCCTCGATACGTAGCACATACTCCTCATACACCGAGGTGCTACGTTTTTTATATGTGCACTTAAAAATCTGTAGCACGTACGTGGCAGGTTCAATACGCCGTCCATACGTCACACGTCGTACATACGAACGCAAAGTGACAGGTATGTCGCGGTTAACATGCCACGTAACCGTGACATATCAATTCATATCAAAGATATGATTCTGCTTAAAGAAAACCAAACTGTGCCGTCAGCGTCAAAGGCAACTTCATTGTACAGAAGCCACCACAAGACAATGGATCAGGCCCATGAAGAGATGGATGATTTAATAAAAAGAGATGGTGGTGTAATCGGGATTACTGATAATCCATTGATATAATGGATGGCTGGCCCAGAGATCGCCCTCATTATTGAGGACTTTGAAAACCCACCGCCTGCAAAAGGTTCACATCATCATGGTTTAGAGCCCTCAGTTCAAGCACAATTTGTAAGTCACATCAAGGCAATGACATCAGCCTTTGTGGAATGATACCTTAGATTCAAAGGAGGTTATGGGTGAAACGACTGTTGGTTCAGACAATTGCTCAGTCACAGTATGAGATGTATGTAGATGAAAGGTTGAAGCAAAGATCGGTTGTGATTTCAAACATCATTCCTAAAAACAATGTCTCCCTGTTGCAGGAAAACGCAGCAAACTAAGAACTCCAGAACAGCCCATGAAATCAAATCTTTGAAAAATAATTACGAGTTTTTCAGCAGAATGTAGCGTATATATCATGTCAATCAAGAGATGGAGATACGGGTGAATTTTTCCGACATGAAAATCAGGGAATGTCCCCACCACTTTCAGACATGGGGGATCTAAGACATGATGCAAAGTCTGATCTAAGGGGGTGTCTTGAAAGCCTTATTACAGTACCACAGAAAGATATGCCAGGGTTGAGGCAAAATTGTTGATGGGTCTGTGGTTGTGAATATGCTTGAACCGAAAGCTTCTACTACAACTTTTGGTGACTGCGCTGAAGTTGTGTTCATACCATATCTGGTCAATCTACTGCAGACATCGGAAGTACACTTGGGTGTTGTTTGGGACTGTTTCATTGAGGGAAGCCCTCAAGGGAAAAGCGCGGTTCAGGTTGTCGAATCATTGTGAAAAGCACAACTCCAAAGAACTGGCAAAGCTTTCTTCGGGTTGGTGAAAACAAAACAGAGTTGTACAACTATCTTACAGATTGCGTATCGGTTTAACCAACCCCAAGAAAACAGTTTAATGCAGCAAGGGTACAGTGTAATAGGCACTGGTATTGCCCCATGTAATCACTTAGACTCCGACACTCGACTAAGCATTCATGCTCTTCATTGTGCAAAACAGGGTAATCGCAGAATTTTGATTAGGACTGTAGACACTGATGTTGTAGTCGGTTCCCAGAGGTTATGATCTCGGCAATATGCCACTTTCACTTTCGGACGAGACTATGAAACATCTGCAGAGGTTCGTGATTCTGCTTTATGACAGAACAAGTCAGAGCACACAGTAGAAAATTGTCGTTTGCCATGGAAGGCAAATAGATCGCATACCTCCAACTGAGGCTGCTCTGAAAGAGCATGTAAAACGTGCAGTGTATCAAGCGGGGTACTGTTGGGGACAGACCCTCGTTGCGAATCAGGAGTTACCGAGTCTTGGAGAATGGGGCTGGAAGAAAAGCACAATTCTCCTTCCTGGACGTCACTTCCAGAAGCAGCCAAAGTGTGTAAAGAGCTTGTCAAATGTGGTTGCAAAGAAAAGCATGTCAGCGGCCATGCAAATGCATGTCTGTTTCACTCCATGCACAGAGCTCTGCAACTGCGCGACAACCTGTTATCAATAAAAAACGTATTGGATACGTTTCAATGGGCATACATATACATACATGTACTTGAATTATTCAATGTCAAGTAATTACTCTGTCCAGGTTTCAGCAAAAATTAATATATAGTTGTTTTAGTGTCATCTTTAACATGTTTAACCGTAGAAATGTTTTGTTAAAGATTACCCTCAATGTTCATCTTTACGGTGGCTTTATTTAGACGAAATACCCTCTGTAGAGAATTTTCATACACAAACATGTAAAATAATGGGTTTTTCTTCATTGTTCTGGCTTCCTCGTGTGCCAAAACATATAAAATGACATTTAAATCATGTCTCTATGTAGCCTGAGAGCCAAATTATTCACTTGACAACTTCTTATTGACGGCTATTTTGAAATTCAAGATGGCCGCCATAATTTTTGACCTATCACTTGTGTCCCGGCATTTTCTAAAATCAAGTGGTCAAAGGAGGTATTGTGCCAAGTTTCATACTTTTATCACATATTGAACGATTTTTCCCTTATCTCCCATACTACATCACCGAAAACATATGGACACCTTTTACCTGTTTACTGACCGATTGTCTCAGAAATATTTTACAATTTATTGTTTTAGCAATACGCATAAATAAATTGGGTCGAATGTCTATTTTCACAAAAATTCTGCGCTTATTTGTATAAAACTAGTCTCACAGCCATAAAATATATTACATTTCAGCTCATCTGAAGGGGGGCTTGATATTTGATGGTACTCAAGCCTGCGCCTGTCCTTGGGCCCGTCTTCAAAGATCTTCTTCTCTGAACCAAATTTTATAAGAAGCATATGTATAGGGAGGGCGCAATGTATATATAAATCGACGAGGCGGTTCTAACGAGTACCCACAATCTATGTTTTGAAGCGAAAATAAGAAAAATAGGTATACCATTGCATACCCCAGTTTTGCTATAAAAAAGTGGGATATAAAGGGGTATATATTACACGGACATGTTACCCTGATGTTGTAATATATACAAAAACATACCCATGCAATATATAGAGACTTTAAAGTTGTAAAAAATGAAAATGTTCAGTAGAACGTTTTTGATATTCTTCTTATTTTTGCTCAAAACATAGATTGTGGGCGCACGTTACAACGAGTACGGACCAATTTTGTGCCCTAGATGTATAAAAGTGGGGTTAAAGGGGGTATATATTTCATGGACATGTTATCCTGATGTTGTGATATAACCATTGTTTGTAGGGCTTTCTGCACAATTCATGCAGCTGGGGAAAAGATGAAAGGTGGTTACCTAATTTGCATGTCAATTAAAATGGGTTTTGGCTCCTTTACAAAGCATTTATTGTTTGAAGATACACATTCATTCGGGGTGAGTTAGCAGTAATGACGTAAACTTGAAATCTCAGAGAATAAATCGACTGCATTATGTCAACATAAATGTTAATTAAAACAATTTTAGAAACAAAGAAGAATAACTGGGTGGCAAAAGTTTGGGAATTCATTACGAAAACACGCCCATGCAATATACAAAGATTTCTAAGCTGTAAAAATGAAACATTTCAATAGAAAAATTTGAAATTTTTAACATTTTTGCTCAACACACATTGTGGGTGCATGTTAGAACCACCTCGTAGAGGCGGTTCTAACGAGTACTCACAATGTATGTTTTGGATCAAAAATAAGAAAATTAGATACACCCCTGCGACCCCGTTTTTCTATAAAAGTGGGGTTTAAGGATGTTCGCTGCTAACATTTGACATTTTGGAAAAGGCTTAAAAGGACGATTTTCAAGTTGTTGGTTCTATATGCACACTACCCTATATATTCCATTCTTTTATTTGAACAATATGAACAAGTTCTATGTTGTATGAAAATACAAGAAAAAAGTTTGAATCTACAGATGTGGATTTGCAACATTTATCATACAGTAGATATTGATTTTTTCCGACTTTTAAAGATAGGGGGTAGGGTTGTTAAATGAGTCGTCAACGTCGGGTTGCAAATATGTATGTTTTGGTCCAAATTAGTCAGCGCTACTTAATAAACAAAATGACAGTTGAAAACATTCGTGATGTATTTTTCGTTCAGGAAGGTATATATGAAAGAATTGAACATTAAATCATTTTTTTTTTTTTCAATTTTCAAACATGGTGTTTTATAGAGGTCTCATTCGTAGACAATTGATGGAAAATTCCTCAATGTTATTTATAATATGTATTTAAATATAAAGGCATGCGTTTCTGTTGATGGGGCTAATTCTGTTTTTTTCTTATGTAATACTGGCGTACGACAGGGTGATAACCTCTCGCCAGTTCTTTTTGCATTATTCATGAATGACCTTGAAGACAAATTATTAATAGACAATGTTGATGGCATTAGAGTTGATTTATCCGCTGACGATCAAAGTATGTATTTTTTTTAAAATATTTGTTCTGCTATACGCGGATGATACGGTTATCTTAGCTGATAACGCGGAGGCATTTAAAAAAGTCTTGATTCATTTGACAGCTATTGTACGGAATGGAGGTTAAAAATCAATCAAAACAAATCAAAGATAATTGTCTTCGGTGCTCAAAATACTGATGAATTTAGATTCAAGATAGGCGATACTACATTAGAAATTGTGGACTCCTATAAGTATTGGGGAACATATTTCTCGAAATCGCGAAGTTTTTTAAATGCGCGCAAACACGTTGTAGCACAAGCCAAAAAAGCAATGCATCTTTTGAACATGAGAATACACAATTTAAACCTTCCTATCGATCTTCAACTCAAGTTGTTTGATAATACTATTCTGCCTATTTTAACATACTCCTGTGAAATTTGGGGGTTCGAAAATTGTGAAATGCTTGAAGTAGTTCATAACCAATTTCTTAGGTCTACATTAAAATTGCGTAAGAGTACGCCACTATACATGTTATATGGAGAACTAGGCCGTCTACCGATATTACATACGATTAAATATAGAATGATAAATTACTGGTACAGGATTTTAACAGGCAAGCAATCAAAACTCTCATATATGTTTTATCATAAATTGAACTCTACTCCAGGACTTAATTCGAAATAGATTCAGAAAATTAAGCAAATATTAGAAGAATGTGGCAGACCCGACATTTGGGACCGCCAATCCCCTAATAGCGCTACCTGTGTCATCGTTAAAAGGTCTTTGAGAGACCAATTTATACAGGAATGGTCTGCAAAGTTACAAGAGTCCTCGAAGGGTATGAACTATAGTTTATACAAAGAAAACATCGACATCGAAAATTATTTAATAGTGCTTCCTAAATCGATATATATACTACTTTTGCTAAGTTTCGAACAGGCAACCATCGATTCCCATGTGAGGTGGGACGGTATAATGATACAGAAATAGCGGAAAGAAAATGCACATTATGCGACAGCGGAGACGTTGGCGATGAGATGCATTATCTTCTCCTGTGCCCCTTCTTTTCAAATGATAGATTATTGTATCTTTCAAGGTATTACTATGCGCGACCGAATATCCTCAAGTTCAAAGAAATCATGTCTACACGCAATATGCGAAGATTAAAACGACTTTGTATTTTCATAGCAATTATTTTAAAAACAGTAAGGTAATTTGTCTACACTTACCTGATATAATTTTTCTTAACGGCACTGGAATTAATACCTGTGACTGACAAAGAATCTGTATTTATTCCGGTTTTTCACAGAATAAGAACACGAGTTGCTCAACTCAAGTTAACAAATGCACGTGCTCATTCGACTGACATAGTTTATTGACACGACCTAATTGCTTGGACGAATTAGAAATTTACTCAACCTACTTACATGTATTAATAGCCTTTCCAATACACACGATAATATGTGTGTGTCCATGACATGAAAAAACCTGTCTCGGAGAATGACGCGGCGTGATGCAAGGCACAAACCTACTGATTTGTATGCTTTTGTTTACATAGAAATGTATCACTTTATTTATGTAATATGTACCGAGTCCGCAGATGCTATGACTTAGCATTTCTTTATTGGGATATCCAATAGACAGGTTTTTCCATAACACGGCCCACAACTCCGCATTTATTTTATTCATGTACGCATCCTCTTTAAATCTAACTTTCATACTTAAAAAGATTTTAATGACGTGCTTCAAGACATCCTCCCCAACTCAGTCCGTCTCTCTCTCTCTCTCTCTCTCTCTCTCTCTCTCTCTCTCTCTGTAATGGTATGATTCATGCTCCACTACCAGTATACGATTCTATATGTTGTTTTGCGCTTGTATGTCATGTAATTTGACCAAAGCTTCAAAATAAAAGTTATTGTCTGTCTGTCTGTCTGTCTGACATGTAGCTTGAAAAAATGCACACCACCCTATACTTATTTTGTTTTCATATGTCTTATTTTATGTTTTGGAATCCAAAAAAGAGCGGTTAGAAAAAGGTTTAAATTAAATCCTTTTTCATTGGTAGCGAACATCATTAAGGGGATATACATTTCACGAACATGTTTTCCCGATGTATTTGGGAACATATCTGCGCACACGATTTCTGTCAGAATATCTTTCTCAATACTCAAGCCGCTTGGGCTACGTATAAATAATGTCAATGTTCGAATTTCTTACGACAATCAGAAACCATCTAAGTTAGATCCCAACAGTGTCCCAAAGTATATTTTGAAAACAGGCTCTGCGATCATGCGCGATAGACCTGTGTCGATTGTGGGAAATACATATTGACGTCACTGTTATGAAATAGTGGCATATGCAGTTCTTTCTGCTTTGTCTGTGTTTTACAACATCAAAACTTTGTAGATTGTCTTAGAATTAATTTTTAACACATGTCCTTCAAAGACGTGGAAACGACGAGGATTGACGCTTCATTACGAAGAAGTGCCCATGCAATAAACAGAGATTTTATTAGCTTTGAAAATTAAAAATTTTCAGCTGATAAATTTTGAATTTTTTCTTATTTTTGCTCAAAACATAGATTGTGGATACACGTTAGAACCGCCTCGGCGAAGCGGTTCTAATTAGTACCCACAATGTATGTTTTGGAGCAAAAATAAAAATAGGTATACCCCTGCATACCCCAGTTTTGCTATATAAAAGTGGGGTTTAAGGGGTATACTTTTCACGGACATGTTTTCCTGATGTTTAATAAAATCCCAGGAAAATTGTGGTAGGAATCATGATATCATTGAAAAGTATGTACCACGAACAGAGACAATTTTCCACTTCCCTTATTCATTATCCAGCAATGAACATTATGCAGGTTAATCCACGCACTGATGTACAGCTGTACTTGATCATAACATTGCTGTCAAGAAAGTGACTGTTGCTCCGAACTGAATAATTTATACATCAGGAAAACATGTCCGTGTATTTGTATACCCCCTTGAACCCCACTTTTATATAGCAAAACTGGGGTATGAAGGGGTATACCTATTTTTCTTATTTTTGCTCCAAATCATGGATTGTGGGTACTCGTTAGAACCGCCTCGGCGAGGCGGTTCTAACGTGTACCCACAATCTATGTTTTGAGCAAAAATAAGAAAAATATTTTTAAAAATCCAATGAAATTTTCAAATCTCTGTATATTGCATGGGCAAGTTTTCATAATGAATGCACGTTTGCTCCAAGGCCTACCCTTCACCCAGTATTGGAAACCAATAGCAGAAACTGACGTAATGACACACTAACACCTTGCTGTTCTTGGCTGGCTGATGGTGATGTAGTTGAAGTGCAGTTCGTGGTCCCTCATGAGAAATTACATGACCCGCAAACAGTACATCTACGACTAGATTGTTACTAAACATAAGAAGTTGAAAATTAGATAACGTACTAATAGCAACATCAAAGCGTCTACAAGAATATATGTTGCTTTTAATTTCTTTCACGTAATAAACATGATAAAGTAATGGGAATAAGTATTGTCTCAAACCAATGCTAATGATCCATTTTCTAACCTTTTTTTTTTGATTCAGTTTAACGTCCCTTTCAAGATTATTTCAGCTCATATGAGACGGGCCAATCAGTAGGTGGGGCGAAAACGGGAGAACCCCGACATATTTTCAAATCTGGATTTGACATTCTTTCAAGATAGAAATACAAAACACCCAGGTACATGTACTGTACCTGTATTTGTAATTGCATAAAATTCCCGATCCTAAGGCAGACACCAGGTAAGGAAGAAATGCACGTCACAAGTGTTGACACGTAAGCATTAAAACGAAAGCCCTGAACCACTGACTGGAATGGATTTGTGGCTGTAAACACTGTGGATAAAAATGTATAATAATCAAAATTCAATTTTCTAACTTTGCCTTTTATGGATTACTATTTTACTAAATACATCTTTCCGCATTTCCAAGCTTAAATGATTATTAGTTACCTGAATGTATTATCTTATTTCACAACCAGTTTGCAAAGTCCAGCAGCTCATCTTCCTCTGCACTGAGATCGTCAAAGGTCGAATCCAGCAGTGACGTCGTTGACGCCGGTGACGAATTAGGACTTGGCGTCGTAGACAGCGGATATGACGTACAGGAAGTCAGGCTATCCATGTCACAGTTGCTTTTTAAAACAGCGTCTACGTCATTTTGATCTCCAATAAGCGTCTGTAAGTACCTGATGTAATCAATGGCGGCTTTCAGTGTGTCCACTTTACTCATTTTCTTACTTTTGTGATTTTCTGAAGAATATGGAAGGTGCTCACGTAGCGTCGCAAACGTCATATTGATCAGTTTCACGCGATTACGTTCTCGTTCATTTCGACGCGCCACGGTTACGGTAGGTTCATGTTTTATGTCGTAAAAGTCCGACTGGTTTAACGTACTGAACTCCAGTCGACGCTTGCAACTTGAAAACTGAGAATATTCCTTCATCAAATGAAACCGAAAGAGTCTTGCTTTAGAAACACTACTCACTGGTGACGCATAACAGATAAGATAAGATATTTATTTACCAATCATGGACCACTCTTCGTGGTATACAATCAAATAAAAAAAAAAAAATACATATAATTGGACAATTGGTAGAAAGCATAAAAGAAAAGCATACATATTTATACACGAATATCAATTGTTAAAATACCCTTAATATCAATACATGCTCGATAAATCAGTAGTTCTTGTTACCCATTTCATTGCGTTGTTTCTAAGTTTCTCAACTCAAAACACTGAACTACAAAATCAGCCAAAGCATTTATTAAAGCAGTGTCTTCACAAGTCATGAGCCATATAAATTTTGCCAAATCATTGAGTATCCTAAAAGAAGGAACTTTGTCTATAACAACACTGAAAAAACGTTGTCTCAAAGTTTGATAAGCAGAACAATTACATAAAAAATGAACTTCATCTTCCACAGCATTCCCTTTACAATATTGACAGATTCTTTCGGATACAGACTTTTTCTTGTATCTACCAGATTCAATCTCTAATCTATGAGCACTTACTCTGAACTGTGTCAGACATTTTCGTTTTTGTACGTCTTTAACTGATTCTAAATAAACTTCTTTATGAAAATATGGCTTAAATAAAACATACGTTCTTAATTTGCCTTGTTTAATAATTGCTTCTTCCTCAATACTTTTTGACCATTTTTTCTTATACAGATTATTAAGATGTAGCTTCACAGAACAAATATTATCTTCATCCAGTTTAAGTTCATTTAAAATCGTTTCCATACCACTGTACCATGATTTATAGCCATTATTGTGTAATTGTTTACTAGTCTGCAATGTTTGCTGAAGCAGGGAATCTGGTTCTTTTCCTTTTACATGCAAAAAGAATTTAGATATACTGTCGCAAATAGTGTTATAAATAGGGAAACGACCAAGTTCCCCAATAGTTGCCAAATTAGAAGCTTTCGAATGAATTCCTAAAATGTATTTGCAATATCTTAAGTTCAACTTTTCCGCATGCATATCCTTGTAAATCTTATCTAAAGATGGCGTTTGTCGTATCGCATTTTTCATACTAGCACCCCAAATTTCACTTCCATATGTCAAAATTGGTTTTATTGTATGATCAAAAATATGCAAAGCCACTTCGCTGTTTGGACACGTGCTACCAAATATGCCTTTAATCTTATAAAACGCTTTTAATCCTTTTTTATACAGTTCTGATGAAGCAAGAGAAAAGGATCCAGATATATCAAAGTGTACGCCCAAATATTTATATTCGCGGACGCAATCCATACGTTTTCCTTTATAAATAAATTGAAAGTTATATAATTTACCAGCCTTATTAAAAACCATAACCTTTGATTTAACTAAATTTACTTCAATGCACCAATCTTCACAGTACTTCTCAAGTTTGTTGATACAATTCTGCAAACCAGATTCTGTTGTAGATAATAAAATTACATCATCAGCATACAGCAAACAATTAAAATGAAGCGTGCCCATGTCAACTCCATCACACGAATCATCAAATATCTCAGGTAAATCATTTATGAATATCTTAAATAGATCAGGACTCAACGTGTCACCCTGACGGACGCCAATCGTTGAAGGGAACATCTGAGTGAATCTGAATGCCGTTGGGCTCTGTGCAAACCTACATGAAGGCATTGGTATAATTTTATCTTGTTCAGTGCACAGGGTTCCTTTAACTTTGAGTGAGGAATTGAAATTAATATTTGTATCCATTTATATCAAACACATAAATTCTACTCCGTGGCATCTGCAGAAAATGCAGAAGCGTCTCTAAGGTGCTTGCTTAAGTTCTGCATCAAAGTTACGTGGCACGTGCCCGTCGCGTTCTGTTTGTTTACAACCTCATTTTAATATTTCGCCTGCGTGTGTAAGGAATTCAAAAGAACAAAATGCATTGAGTTAAATTGGAAAATGAATATTTGTTATGCAGCTAGTCTAAGAAAGAAAATTAGCCCCTCTCTCTTAAGATTAAGACTTGAATAACTATCTGTCGCTGCACACGCATGCTGGAACACCTGGCAGGCAGGATAAAACATGAAGTTTTATCTTGCAGAAAATGACGCAGTTAGACAACACAATGATACCAGGTGGTCGTGGCGTCGGTGAAAATGGGACTGAATTTTCTAATACCTGCTAGTAATGCAAAGGACACATGTACTCGAACATGTATGTTATCAGTATACATGTGTATTACTGCCCATTCCAAAATAGTATTCTAGTTATCTTATTAATTTCATGTTTTAAAGTCGACTTTTTACAGTATACGACTTTTTTAAGAAAAAAAAAAAAAAAAAAAAAAAAAAAAAAAAAAAAAAAAAAAAACACATTTTATATAGTTAAGCTCAGAAAACTGAACTTCTATCTTTGGGCAAATAGCTCTTCAACATATTTACCATTATGTACACTACATACTCTTCAAGTTGTATCAGTACATACGCCTTTATGCACGTTTGATTGTTTCCAAACTGGGGTTAAAAGTGTGACTTTGTTTCTGCACACGTTTCAGATCATTGTCTTTTTAACTGAAGTTTTTGGATAAGTTATGCTTGACCTTACTTGTAAAATAGAATTGAGGAATGAAAACCGTTTTAACATATTTTTTCAGACACGATATCATATCGATGTTTTATCCAGTCTCTTTGTTATGTACAAACAACAGCGCACACACTCTCTCTCTCTCTCTCTCTCTCTCTCTCTCTCTCTCTCTCTCTCTCTCTCTCTCTCTCTCTCTCTCTCTGACATTAGGTCTGTGTGTGACTTCGCTCTAGCGTCAATTATGTCAACGCTAACGGTATTGCTAAATACGGTACTTTCTCTGATGTATTATGAGACGTAGTCTCGATGAATTGACGTGCAAATTATGTAACGACCTCTCACCCCCTCCCCATCTGCATCAATTATCTAAAAGTTAAAGCCCTGCTAATAATTGTTATATCACAATCAGCCAGATCGCATTTGTTCCAAAATCGTGAATGCTGAAGTATTGAATTGATTATAATGAAAACTATACCGTGTCGGGTGACTACGAATACCAGAATAACATCAGGAAAACATGTCCGTGCAATGAGTACCCCCTTAAACCCCACTTTTATATAGAAAAACTGGGGTTTGCAGGGGTATACCCATTTTTCTTATTTTTGCTCCAAAACATAGATTGTGGGTACTCGTTAGAACCGCCTATTTTTGCTCCAAAACATAGATTGTGGGTACTCGTTAGAACCGCCTCGGCGAGGCGGTTCTAACGTGTACCCACAATCTATGTTTTGAGCAAAAATAAGAAAAATATCAAAATTTTTCAGCTGAAAATTTTCAATTTTTAAAGCTAAAAAATCTCTGTGTATTGCATGGGCAAGTTTTCGTAATGACAAGAAATCAGGCATTCAATAAACTCGCAAAGAATTTTAATATCGTGATTTAAAATTCTTTTTTATTTTATTATTATTATTATTTTTTTTCAAAATTCATTTAAAATGAATTCAAGAATCTAGCACATAAAATCTCAATATCATTACGAAAACTTGCCCATGCAATAAAAAGAGATTTTTGAGCTTTAGAAATTGGAAAATTTTAGCTGAAAATTTTTGATATTTTTCTTATTTTTGCTCAAAACATAGATTGTGGGTACACGTTAGAACCGCCTCGCCGAGGCGGTTCTAACCAGTACCCACAATCTATGTTTTGGAGCAAAAATAAGAAAAATAGGTATACCCCTGCATAACCCAGTTTTACTATATAAAAGTGGGGTTTGAGGGGGTATACTTTACACGGACATGTTTTCCTGATGAACAGATCATCTGAATGGATTACCTTTTGTCTCGGAACAATAGGGCGAATGGAACCATTGCAAATCGGTATAAAGATGAAATTAAGCATGCAAAGGGTAGCGGGGGATTGAACACTCATATTTTAAGGATCAGTAGTGTTTCTTCCTCCATAATTTTATCAAAGGTTCTAAAAGAAACAAAGAAATGGTGAACATTGATTTAAGAGTCATAGGTACGAAGTTTGAGTAACATAAAATGAGCCGCCTCGTGGGAAAACCAACAATCTGCATAGGCGAAAACAAAGACACAGATCAGCTTCGCGGTAACCGCGAAGCTGATCAGCGCCTTTGTTTTCGCTACTCGGATAGTACAATTCCTCTTCTACTTAAATCCGAAATTTCAAGCTTCTAGCTCTATTCTGTGCTTGTACAGGCCAGTTTGTGTCGGACCTGTTCGGAAACCACATTGTTGGTTTTCCCAAGAGACGGCTCAAACAGAATACAACATATTGGTCAAGTACCGCAACCACGTGCATTTTTCTGGGAAAGTGGTATAAGCTATTTTCGTGTTGTATACTATTTCCTCTCACTTCTTGAATAACAAACACACCTTAGAAGAACAAATAAATCTCAACCCATGACGATTTGGCATCCTTAAGATTGACAAGATAAATCATATTTTAAATCATTTTATTCAATTTCCAATTTAGCAAGCAGTTATTAATAAACATGATGCTGCTACCCAAATAGCGAGTAATCGGACCCCGGTCAAACACGGCGAGAAATCAATTCAGTATCAGTAATAATCGGCCATTCTTAGATTTAGAGGAAAAGTTAAAAAATATTGAAACCACAAAGCCGCATTTTGACTGCACAGTGTTAGTTTTGGCCAATTAAAGCCATGTCGCGTGGCAAGGTCTAAAGTCGCGTTATTAGTTTTGGTCTATTTACATGAACATAAATTAAATAACTTTTTAACATTTTGCCTGCGCTTTAATGTGTTAAATGACATGACACTGTTTGAATGGGATGTAATGGTTAAACCGATGCAACGCAAGAGACAGGCCGATGTAAAGGGACTTTAATATTATAAGAGCATCTCCTCTTTCCTACTTAACCCATATTTGACGAATGGATTCTCCCATCATTATCAATTGGGTGAGTCCACTTTCACTTTTAGGGGTGTTAAGAATGATATTTTATTTTCACCTCATTTTTCGATGATATTCCTCCAAGCAAACAGAATAGTCCCAGATGGGACGCCGAGTTCTGCCCCAAACCTTATATAAGTTAAAGCAAATAAGGCCTCGTTCCCACGAACAATTTTTCATTGCCAAAGATTATTTGTCACAGAAACTTTGGCCACACACAGCAAAGATAAACTTAGCTCGCTAACCTTTGTCCCAGATATTTGACAAACAAACTTCGCCACAGAATTGAATTTACACGACCATATTTTTTCTGCTGTCCCTGTGAAAGAGGCCTAAAATAAAAGGGGAAAATCATATGTTCGCATATAATACAAAAATATGTTCGCATATAATACATATATTAGTTTCTAAGTTTCTAATTGCATTATGCATGCAGATTTATTGAAGTGATGGCCGGACGCAGGTTTATCAATTTCCCTTTATGTAATACACCACTCGAGTTGCATTTAATCGTATATGATCATTTTATAATCGCGTTGTCATCATTAAAGTGTTTTAGGTACAGATAAATTGCATAATTCAGTCACGTGACAAAATCGTCAGCTGTATGTTAATACGGAAACCCATATTTGAGCCATGTCATGGGAAACTTTGAGACAACCATCGCGATGCTGACATAATATTGTATATAGCTATTGCATGAAATAAATGAGCCGCCCCATGGGAAAACCAACAATCTGCATAGGCGAAAACAAAGGCGCAGATCAGCTTCGCGGTAACTGCGAAGCTGATCAGCGCCTTTGTTTTCGCTACTCGGATAGTACAACTCCTCTTCTACTTAAATCCGAAATTTCAAGCTTCTAGCTCTTTTCTGTGCTTGTACAGGCAGGTTTGTGTCGGACCTGTTCGGAACCCACATTGTTGGTTTTCCCACGAGGCGGCTCAAATGATTATACCTATAAAATACACGGAGTCTCGTACCAAATCAATTATTTTGAGTGATAAATGCCTTAAACTCAAATGAACATTTTGACCTGCTTCAGATGTTTAAAGTATGATCCAAAATGAAGCATGAAGAGATTCAATCATTCAGTCTTGTACATTATAATATTTGTAAATTAAAAGTGGTTTTGAAAGGAGTTTAAATTATACACGTGGCTCGTGAGAAGCCATGGCACTAGTCTCTCTTTAATGAAACCATTGGAGTAATTGATTTGTATGAAAATTCATTATATGAGCCGCCTCGTGGGAAAACCAACAATGTGGTTTCCGAACAGGTTTGACACAAACCGACCTGTACAAGCACAGAAAAGAGCTAGAAGCTTGAAATTGCGGATTTAAGTAGAAGAGGAATTGTACTATCCTAGTAGCGAAAACAAAGGCGCTGATCAGCTTCGTGGTAACCTCGAAGCTGATCAGCGCCTTTGTTTTCGCCTATACAGATTGTTGGTTTTCCCATGAGGCGGCCCATATAGTCTTCAAGTTGCAAAAACCAAAGACCATCCACCGGTTCATTATATTGTGTTGTAGTTATTAAATTGAAATATCCGACGGTTAATACTCAAAACGCGTAGTCATGATATTAATTGAATCATTAATAATTGGGGTTTTTAAAACAATGATGTCCTTTAAGACAGTCCGCATATATTGACTGCACAAGTTTAGGGTACGTTTTGGGAATATTAAAGAATGGCTGACTTTGAAACACAACTAAGGTGAAATATGATGTCAGTACTAGTATAATCGAAACAGTACTGACACTGAATATTTGAAGAAATACATAGAAATACATATCATAGCTTCCTGATCTTTGCCTACTTGTACCTTTTTACTTTTTACCTGACCCTTACGATGCTCATCATGTGTATTTTATCATTGCAACATGCATATTCAACATTTCGGCCCCCGTGACAGTTTATTTTTGACCTTTTGTACACATCACCACCAATGATGGTGAGTTCAAAAGCTTTACAAGTTCAGCGTGTGATGTGAGATATATCAAAACATAAAAATTGTCAGAGAGTCACGAATCGTATCTTTTACGGTTTTGCCTCTCATATAGACCTCCAGAACATGTTTGCTTGTGTTACTTATGAGATGGCATATACATGCAAGCAGTTTATGATTTTTTTTTTTTTTTTTTTTTTTTTTTTTTTTTTTTTTTTTTTGAAAGCGTGTAACATACCTCCGACTGACTACCTTAGGATGTCATCAACAAATCATTGAGCCATCGTTTCATATTTTTCGTCCTAACAAATTCACGTTGTTTATTTTATTTTTGGTTTGTTTGAGTGTTGTAGCCTTAGCGTTCTAGTCAACAGCTATGGTGATGTCGGGACGATGCCTCCATTTTATGGGACCTCTGTTCAACATATAAATGCCAAAATGTTCTTGAAAAAATAACCACCAACTTACAAAACCAATAAGCTTTTCCTCGAGGCACAAGCAGACCTAATATTTTTCAGGGCCCTATTGGTCGGGGACCAATTAAATTTTTATGAGATTAAGCAACAAAGGTAGCGTGGTCGAGCGGACTAAGGCGCTGGTTTTAGGCACCAGTCTCTTCGAATGCCACCGCTGTCATGTTTTTATTCAGCCCATGTTTATATATCATCTTCTAGGTGATGCTTGTGCTCATCGAAATCTACAAATTGCAATAGTGGTTTTAAATGATTCAACTATTCGATATGTGTTAAACAGTTTTTTTTTTACATTTTTAACCAGAAGTGTAACACGAGGTAAAAGTTCCTCGACTGACTGCCTATTACACGGCGAAATGTTCAATTCCGTCGGGGGCTTCAAATGTATTACGGTCCGGAAATCAACGTCAAAGTATCATTTAATAGCCAAAACCGAATGTAAGCAGGTCATTTGGGTTAATAAGCGAAACATTAGTATGAAATCGCCAGCTATTTGTAAAATATTCAGGACCCTGGTGCATGATGTTGGGTAGCTGTGGGACACTAAAACAATTACAATTGAGCCGCCACACGGAAAACCAACAATCTGCACAGTAACTACGAAGTTGATCAGCGCCTTTGTTTTCGCTACACGGATAGTACAATTCCTCTACTTTATAAATCCAAAATTTCAAGCTTCTAGCCTGCTTCTGTGCTTGTATAGGTCGGTTTGTGTCGGACCTGTTTGAAAACCACATTTTTGGTTTTCCCACGAGGCGGCTCATTTGGCAATATCAAGAGTCACAACAACGGGCAATAGATTCTGTCTTGCAATCCATTACGAAAACTTGCCCATGCAATAAACAGAGATTTTTTTAGCTTTAAAAGGATCTCGGAAGACTATGTAGGTTTTCCGCCCAAAGTTTGAGTGTTTCTGGAAGCTTCTGTGTTAATCTTATTGGAAAATTGTTGTATTCTCCGTAAAATTAAAGGATTTATTGATGCAACAACATGGTGGAAACCTTTTGATTTTACATACCTGCAGCATGAATCTGTGTCAAAGGGTGAGGGGGTCAGATTTTTTCGAAAAATTATTTTGTCAGAAAACAACTTTTTTACCATAGATTATCAAGAAAATACTACAAAATGTTTATTGCAACCTAAAATTTTGGGTAAAAAATATTTATAGACTAATAACTGGTACATCATGTTTATCAGATTTATAATTCTAAATAACACTGTCCATCACTTTTGCAAAAAGCTGTACCTTAAATATACTATGCAAAAACATTAAGCAACTTTTACTTTGAATAGTGATCCCATATGTTTTGTAGACATTAGGGAAGTTCTTCTGACAATGGCTTGCATGTATCAAATTAAGGTAAAACCAGTAGTTGTGTGGTGCTGAAGTAATGTTAGGTTTTAAGTCCACGGATGCATATCTCAAATAAAACATAAACCATCAAAAATTGAGAAACATATTTTGCACAGTATATTATATGCATTGAAACATGTACACTTAATGTGTATACCTATTAAAATAGGACAGATAGTCTGTTCATTCAGGTAGAACATACATATACCGTATATTTCCATAGCCTTGGTACAATATAAATAATAGAGTTGAGCCAATTTATCGGTTTTGGGGCTTTTTGACAGCCCCCCCCCCCCTTGCCCAAACATGACATTTTGATATAATATGTCCTTTACAAAAATACAGTTGTGTTCAAAATATTTTGATTGGGCAAGGGGGGGGAACATGGACTTATAAAAAGTTTCCTATTTCCTATATGATCCTATATCAAATTCAAAGAATTTGTCCAATTTTTAAAGAAGTCACTTCTTGACTTACAAACAACATTACATGTCTAAATACAACAGAAACTTATTTTTTCGACTGTAATAAACTTTAATTAATTGCCTGGAACTTGAGATTTTGAAGATTTCTTGGGCAAACTCACTAAAGAAATCTTCCGAGGAGCAAAAATAAGAAAAATAGGTATACCCTTGCATACCCCAGTTTTACTACATAAAAGTGGGGTTCAATGGGGTATACATTACACGGACATGTTTTCGTGATGTCTGGGACAAAAGACGCAAAACCCGGGTTTGGTGACACATCAAGATCCATTATTTCTGCCTAAGCATTTTGTTTAAACCAAAGTCTATCAGCAAATACCCTTTGTAGACCGTAAAATTGCATTTAATACATAAACAAGATTAAAATTGCTTAAACACACAAGCAGGAAGTGGTGGTTATTTCAACAAATGAGTACAATATTATACAATTAATGACTTTTGAGGCATTGGATATGATGTGATATCGACCCGAGAATACCAATATTGACCGAGGCGAAGCCGAGGTCAATATTGGTATTCTCGGGTCGATATCACATCATATCCAATGCCTCAAAAGTCATTAACTGTTTTATTATATAATTTTGGACACTCGATTATGCGCAGCGCTATGCGAAAGCGGCTCTAAATTTAGTAACTAATATAGACCTGCCAGCACGCGCTAGCCAGTTAATATGACAATTTGAAGACTTGCCACGTGGGCGCTTTGGGCCAGTGAAAAGCGAGATTTTCAGTAGCTTATATAATAAAAACATTTGTCGATATCACTTGATTATGAATAATTTTGTTATAAACACAAAAAGATGTAACAAGTACAGGCTTTGTAAATAAGGACTGCTTTAATTGGATATCAAGGGCTTTTATATGGTCCCAATTTTTGATTTAAAGACCAAGAAAATACAACAATTGGCGGTTCTCAAATATTTTTTTTTTTTTTTTTTTTTTGTTGGTCAATCGGTGCTGGACATTATTTTTACCTCGTGTTACACTTAGTAATATGGAGACTGAAATCAATAAACCAACAATCTATGTTAATACCTATGATGGAAACTGTCAAGTATATGGCACCTAACGCTTCGTCCGATCCTAAATGGTAGGTCAGAAATGTTAATTCTAAAAAGCATAAGGCCCAAGGCGGAACTCGAACGGACATCTTTGATGTCATTGACATAGTGATGGTCTTTAGAAACAACGTGTTTTCGGACAGAAGGAATGTCCATATCTGTTTTGCTACCTGCTAATAGTATTATTTTATCTTAAGTTCGTGTAATCATGCAAAAAACAACATTGGTTGCGACAGAGTACTCTTGCTTGGGATACATATCAAACATGGTATTGCAATAGCATAGAGTCATGAAATTAATAATGTCTGACAATGCGTGCTGTTTATCCAAATTCAAGTTTTAAACAACAAGTCAACAAAGTAAGGTGTAATACATTGATAAAGGTAATGGGTGCAATATTTGCGAGCTCTTTACAGTCGTTAAGAAATATTGATAAATTCAAAATACATTATTTTAGATTGGACAGTCGGATGGCACGAAAAGCCTTAAATCATCCAGCGAGCTACTTAAAATGTGTTAGTTACTTCATAAACTGATAATAAAGCGTTATCTAAACTAAATTAAATCCCGAAATCATCCAGATGGATAGCTGGTTCAATAATGGGAAGGGGTAAAGCTAATTCTATATTTGATTTCAGAAGTGGATAGAATAAGTGTATATTTGAATGGACTTGGTTCCTCGATGGCTTTCTGTTTAACTGTGTCAGGCATTGTCACTGTTTAATACTGATCATATTATTCTAGCAAAATCTGGTTAGCCTAGACACTAGCCATTAAATGACAACTACAAAGGTTAAATCTTTTTATATAAAATGTACATCATTTGGACATAATGTGGGTCGACTCTTCTGTCTCGATTTTAGATAAATCTAGCCAAGATATGTTCACCAGAAAATGTATATCTGGTGCTCCAACTGTAAGGAAAAGACAATTTAAATGTTCAAAAAAGGCAAATATCAGACTAGTAGCTAGTCTAGCATTTGGTGTACATGTCAATTAGAATCATGTTCGGCGTTTTTGAAAACGTTTAACAATATAGCATGTTAAATCGTCGTGGTATTGTAACATTTGATTACCAACTACTACGGCGACATCAGCAAACACACCACTGACAATCACGCGGTATTGGTTTACACACGGATAAATGATCGTTGACACACTGCAATTGAGAACGAAGTTGAGATGAAAACTTCGAGTTTTCTCCTACAGCGTTTCCTCTACGAACTGATAGATAGGTGCAGACAAAGCAGAAATTGAACATGTATTGAAAACAAGTAACATAAGAAATTTCGTTTTCGCAAACACTTCAATGTTATTGTGTTGGAAGCACTATATGTTCATGGGGCGGAAGTGTTTGCAAAAACGAAATAACCTGGAATTATCATAATACGTTCATTCAATAAATGTTCAATTTCTGCATGGACTGTGTCTATCTATCAGTCAATAGAGTAAATCGTATAGGAGAAAACTCGAATTCTTCATCTCGACTTCGGACAGAATTGCATTGTGAGTCACCGATCATTTATCGGTTTGTATGTATACAATACCACGTGTTTATCAGCTGTGAAATTAGTTGGTAATAGAATCCAGGGATGAAGGTCTACACACTAGGTAGAATCATCAGGAAAACATGCCCGTGCAATGAATACCCCCTTAAACCCCAATTTGATATAATAGTAAAATTGGGGTTTGCAGGGGTATACCTATTTTTTTCTTATTTTTGCTCCAAAACATACATGTAGATTGTGGGTACTCGTTAGAACCGCCTTGGCGAGGCGGTTCTAACGTGTACCCATAATCTATGTTTTGAGCAATAATAAGAAAAATATAAAAAATTTTCAGCTGAAAATTTTCAATTTTTAAAGCTCAAAAATATCTGTTTATTGCATGGCCAAGTTTTCGTAATCACGGCTACCAAACAGTTAAATGCGTAACCGCCGGTTCAGAATAGAAATCCGATTCACGTCCTTCCGGTTTTGCGCGTGAGGTGCAACAAAATGTAAACAAAACATACACTACTCGAATCGATCGATAATTATTTTGTAGTACAGAACGGTATCGAAAATCTAAGAATGCTATTTTGTCACTTATTTATCATTGTTAGACAGCACCAAAACAGTTTGCAATATTACTTGATGTTTTGAGGGGTTATTTGTTCCCTCCTTCGAAATTTGTGTTTCAACACGGTCAAGAACGGCAAAATACAACTAAAAATTGGACAATTTGCTGTTAAATATAATGTTTTTGTGATTGTTCTGCGACAAATTTGTAGTTATATATTAAATAAATTACAACTGATGTCTGCCACAGTATTCACTTTTCTTAGGGTTCAACATTTATTTTTCGAAGGGAAGAAAAAAATGGTTAAGCATTTAATCATTAAAATAAGAAGGATTTATTTCAAGATATGTTTGAAAACCTCTGCCTGTTTTATGATATTTAATATTCTCTGTACAGCGTTTTAGATGAAAGCAAACGAAAAAAAAGCAAATTACAGTATTCACAATGTTTTAAAATCGAAGTTTTATCATAAACAGGAATATCATACACATGAATTACAGTGTTTTGTATTGCATGTTTGTAGCAAAAATGTTTGTATTTTGATATACCAAGTATTCTCACTGCAAACATCACAAAGAAACCAATTTTGGATTTTTTTTTTCATTTTCCTTGAGAGGGGTTGTCTATATGTATTAACTGGGTTAATTATTTTTAACATTATCACTCACTAAAACCATGAGCAAAAGGAAAACCAAGGTATATTTAAGGCTTTTGTATATGCAGATTCTCGTTTGTTTGTTTTTTCTTGCAAACCACTGTAAGTCAAAAACCCTACAATAAAACTTGATTTGTAGAGGTAAAAACCATACAAAGATGACGATAATTAAATTGTTAAACGTAGAACTCGAGAGAGAAACTAAAATACAGGTGCTTTTAATGTCGATAATTTTGCTATCACTCTAATGATTAAATGCGTGACCAATTTTTTGACACAGCTTTTAGCCACATGTACATAGAATGCAGTGGTCAGTGGCAAGGAAAGTGTTCACAGAACTTATACAATGTTAAAATCATCTGTTCGCTGCCTTGTCGTCCGTTTATAATGGCACAATTAGCGGGGATCTAAAAATATCCCTATGACTGACCCACATTTTCTTCATGTACAATGCAATCACAACATGTATTTTGGAGGAGGGAATAAAAATCACGATTATAAGGAGACAAATCTGGAAATCTTTTGAGATACGATAAGATCAATTTATAACTAACAAAATTGCATTGAGAAAATTTTAATAACATTCTCCAGGTAAAAATAAATTACTTGGAAACGCGAGCTGCGAAAGTTTGTTTACCTTTTACTGCACCTCACACGCAAAACCGGAAGGACGTGAATCGGATTTCTTTTTTTAACCGCGGTTACGCATTTAACTGTTTGGTAGCCGTGGTAATGATCCCAACAAAATGAATGCGGTTGATGATCCGTTGATCATACTGACATATCGCAGAACTTTACTCGTCATTCGTCATTCCCGGTGCTGTATATTCCTCCCGTTGGCCAAGAATCGTGCCAATATATGTACAGAATGGCACCGCAATAATTAATATAAAAAAGTTACAAGTAGGCAGTGGTCAGAAATAATACACAATCAGAAAGAAATTCCCACTCCAAATACTTTAAAAACATCGTCATCCGAGTGCGCAGCTATTTCCCAACAGACGGCCACTCAGTTATTTGAACTTAACTAAAATGATGAAAACGTACATAAGGTTCAAACAGCACAAAAACTCGACTCTAAAACATAAAACAAATAGAACCACAACAGAAGTATCGCCTTGGAAAGATTAGTAATATAACATTACTGGGGGGATAAGGGCTTTAATTGATTTTACAGGGACCTAACCTCACCCTCATATTCGCATTGTTTCCTGCTACATACTAAGATTTTTAGTTCAAGATTGCACCAATAAATATACCTAAATGTTCCGAAATGTACAGAATTATTCAGATGAAAACATAGATTCAAAATTAATTGCTTTACCATTGCATTTAGTGTAAATAAATGCGTTGTATTTATAATCTACACAATGATGTGTCGTTTTAAGGGAAGGAGGAGCCGACCAAAACATGGAGTAAAATCGAGTTGGCCAAATTGGCTACAGCGTATTTTGTTGCACGCCAGCTATAGAAGTATAAATCACCACAGTCAGTATACGGATAATAAAAACGTTAACTTTGACGTAAAATGTAATATTGTGAAAGCAAAACTTCTAACGCTACTTCTCACGTTACAGACGTATAGGTTATAACTTGAATGTAATGCGACAGTCTGTATGCTTAGTTTTAAACCCAATCATGGTTGATAACTATGCTGCCTTCTTTAATTGCACGCCGGTGGATCGGGCGTCAGACTCTATGATGGCCCCGACTTAAAGCTATTCATTTTAGTTGGTTGGGGCCGGAGCTTCTTGTCTGTTGCTTGGCCCACTGGGGTTCAACTGGTGTTTTTCTTTTGCTCCGGAGTTAGTAGGTTATTCGGCGCCCAGGGATCTCCATCGTCGGGCAGCTTACTCAATCTATGAGTCCTTGTTTTTGATTCATCAGGATGTTTATCATGATTTGTTTGTTCTTGATGATTCATTGACTAGTTAGAGATTCACCACGAGGACCGAAGAACTTACTAAATGTTATGAACCACTGCAGAAGCTGAGGGTGAGGTTAGGATCCTGTAAAACCGGTTTAAGCCCGCCAGTAACTTTATGTTACTGATCGAGTAATCGTTCCAAGGCGATACTTCTGTGGTGGTTCTTTTTGTTTTATATCTTGGTGTTTAAAAATTTTTGTGCTGTTGGCGCCTTATGTATGTTTTCATATTTTTAATTAAGTTAAGGTAACTGAGTGGCCACCTATTGGGAAAATAGCTGCTCATTCGGCTTACGATATGTTTCATGGTATAAGTGCCTGATTGTTAGTTTGGTTTTTTCCCACCTCGGTTTTTGGAAATGGAATCTCTTTCTGATTGCGCCTTTTCCTGATCTTTGTCTACTTGTACCTTCTGATGCGTGTAATTTAAGCGCAAGGTCTCACATGACGGGCAGGCTCTCATAAAACACATATTAATCTTGGACAAAGTGCGAACGTATTTATGGCATGCAGGATTTATGTCTGAAATAATTATAAAGGCACATCGTTAGTATTTTAATATGAAACTGCAATTTTGAGGGCAAAACATGATATTTGAAACATATATTGTATGTAGGTTTTAGGCGAGAGCGTAAGATGCGACCATTTTCCAACATATTGTCAACAACTACAAACTAGAATTACACACAAATGAAACGCTTATGATAACACAGAATCTTTAACAGGTCTAAGAGCTGACATTTCAAGTCTTTAAATCTACAGACTTACTAGATTTACAGACTGTCTGTAAATCTACAGACTTGTTAAGTCTGTGGATATAAAGACAGTCTGTAAATCTAAAGACTTGTAAAGTCTATATATTTAAAGACTTATGCAGCATTTCATCGAATTTTGGAATACCAAGAAAAAGCGCATTCTATATTTAATGTAAATGAATGACCTATACATGTACGATATTCGGTGTGTAAAGTTCGTGTAAAAGTATGGCCTTATTTCCGTGTACTGATGGCAAATGATAACTAAATGTATTCCTTGTTGATTATTCTCCCTTTGACCATTGTTGGCGATGAATGTCACCCGATCAGATGATTGCTTGCGTTATCAATTGTTCAGTTATAGTACATGGGAGAAAACTTTTGTATATCAAAACACATTTATTTGTTTCTTCCATTATTCAATGCTAAGTCAACAAACGATGAACATTTTTTCTGCACTATGCAGCTGCTTATGTAATAAAGCAAATCACAATTGTTTATCAGTGCGAAGAGTTGATATCAATCACTAGTGAAAATACCAATATCAATTCTGCAGTGAAAATATCACTTTTATCCATTTTTGATATACATTAATTTCACTGCTAAGTATAAAATAAATGTCATTAATACAAGATATGTGTCATTGTACTTTCTTTCTCAGCTCGCACGTGTTCACTGGCTAACTTAATATCAAAACGTATTAATCATATAAAAACGCATGTTTGATCCCTATAGTGCATACCTATGCATATATTTAAACTAAAAATTGACAATTTATGTTTGTGGTGAGCTTCCCACGATTAAATTATTTCCCATCAATTATTTGCTTGCATCTACTAAGTCTGTCGACTGATCGTATCATCATCATATCCTTTCTATAGTCCTTTGTCCTCATCTGAGGGTTGGACTTGTTTGACAAGTCTCCGTCTGTTAAAAGTTGCAAAAGTACAGCAATTCTCTTTGGCTCCATGTTGCCAGATCTAAAGGGTCACTGAAGAGGCTTGAATTATAGCCGAAACCGCGGTATGACCCATCACCTTTCTCACAAATATACTCACTGCTCTTAAAGGACCTCAGTTTTATTTTTATTTGCTATTACTGCAGCTGGTGTTGTGCCGTGTGGCGGCCCTAAAAAGTCTCCCCGTACATCATTCATAGTGCAGATTATATTTTCCTTTTGGTCCTTTGAGATCAGAGAGGGTATTTTGAGAAATCAGAAAATTATTATCGTTTAAGATTCATTTTCTAACCAACGTTTACTGTATTTGGCCCCATTTCGATTAAACAAGTATTTATTATTGACTACCCTGTTAAAAGCTGCAAAATTAAAGCAATTCTCTTTGGCTCTATGTTGCCAATTCTAAAGGATCACTGAAGAGGCTTGAATGGGCGAAACTGCGGTATGGCCCATCACCTTTCTCACAAATATACTCACTGCTCTTAAAGGATCTCAGTTTTATTTTTATTCTTAGACGACCTCTCCACTCTGAGCGATTCTACGGATCGGCAGTATCCATTCTAACCTTCTTTTAGTCGTCCAACATTTCATCCCATGATTTCCTTAGCTTGCCGGATCTATTCTGTGCAACTACATTTAGATTGCGTACTTGAGAAATAAAGCCTTTAATGCGCTCTACATGTCCATACCATCTCATCTTGCTAGAGCGAAGCACTACATATATATCTTGAAGTCCAAGCTTTGAGAGAGGGTGTCTGAGCTTTCTTCACCATTTGCCTTGAAATTACAGATCCAGCACATTGAACAGTCATTGCGCTGCAGGCGACAAAGTGTAGCCGGTCATTGCCCATGTTTCTGCTGCATGTGGCAGTACATAAGTTGAATACACTTGACCTCTGGTCAAACGTGGCAGATTGCGATTGGTGTGGTGAGGGATTAGTTGGCGAAACTTGCCCTAAGCCGATTTGCAGTTCGTGACTGCAGCCAGTTCACAACCTCCGCCAGCAGAAAGCATGTCTTCCAGATAACAGAACTCTGGTACAGCTTCAACTTTTTCTTTATCAACTAGAACTTCCTTCACTAGCCTTCCATCTATGGGACGCGCCTTTCCTAGGCAGCCAGCACAGCTGAAATCAGAATCAGGGCGCAATGGCCTTTGATTCCAATGCATTTCTTGCGGGTCCAGGACAAGCATCCACCACAGAAGACGGCACCTGTTTGACAGACGCCACAGGGATTCTTTCCAGATTTTTTTTCAGAAGGTTCAGATTGAGGACAGAGACCATGATCTTTGTCTTCCCCATGTTCACGTAAAGAACTTTCCTCTCAATCCCTGCTTTCCAAGTCTTACAGGTTGTTCTTCCATGGACTCGACAGTGTCATATCATAAGTCATCTGCATACAGCAGAACCCAAGGGCAGCCTGTGCAGAACTCCCTGGATAAAG
The DNA here is from genome assembly GCA_964017185.1 of Rugalucina vietnamica. NCBI lineage: Eukaryota > Metazoa > Mollusca > Bivalvia > Lucinida > Lucinidae > Rugalucina > Rugalucina vietnamica. The sequence continues at coordinate 11,432,860 of OZ024874.1, read as the reverse complement.
CCTATAGCATAATAATGAAGAGTAGCGGGCTAAGGACAGAGCCCTGATGAACACCTACTTTGACTCCAAACTCCTCACTGTATCCACTGCCCTCTCTAACCCTGCTTCTCATGATCTTATACATTGACTGGACCAGACACACTAGTCATTCGTCTATTCTTAATTTCGCATTGGCCACCAGATTACATCCCTCAGAAATTGATCAATTACTTTCAGATCAACGACGGCCATGTAGAGCAGCTTGTTAGTGCCCAAGTGTTTCTCTTGTATTTGATAAACACATCAATCAGTTAAATAAAAATTCATAATTTATAATTGCCAGTATGGCTCATTTCAAGCATACCAGAAAGGGCGACAACATACTTGCAAGTTCTTAGCTAAGTTTATTCTCCAAATATACATGGTCACAGTAGTCTAACCCGGAGCATCAGAAACTTTTGAAGATTATATAGGCCAATGAGGCGATCGTACCTCATATTAAGTCATATGCCAGAAAACATTCCAGGGTGTATGTGTTTTTTTTTTATTTATCGCCAAGATAGTCTCAACGATGAGACCAGGCAGAAAAAAGTAATTGATAACTGCAGACCTCCAAATCATGGAACAACTTCATCAGATGTGATGAAAACAAAATGGAAATATTTCGGTTTCTTGTAGATAAATTTATTCTTGCGCAGAATTATGCACAAGGAATGGTGTTGTTTACAATGTAGAAATTAAATTCTTCAAGACTTAGCTCATACTTTTTGAAGGAAAACACAATGGCATAGATCTTAGATTAATGACATTTATTTTACAATGAAAGTGATATATATATAGACAACCTACTTCATGTACATTTTACATTGTTCAGTGAATAAGATGTGATTTTTAAGCGAAACAAAAATCTCATTTATATTCATATATATGCAAATGAGGTAATTTGCATATTTGAACTCTATTTGGAATAACAATCGTTTAGCTTCATTTTGGAATCAATATTGTTGTTCTATTATGAACAGGACCAAAGAGATGAGCAATTTACTGTATGAACTTTCTAAATCAAACTGATAGGTAAGGACATACAACGTCTTGAGATATTCTAAAATGAATATTCATGAACATGTCAATTAGCTTTTGTCAATTTATGATAATTTATGGTCTAGTAATATCAAAGCCACAGTGATCCATTTCATTTAACATTTTACATCATTCAGAAAATAAGATATATATTTTTTCCCTCAATTTTTAGCCAAAAAAGTAAGATCTCATTAATATTCATAAATATGCAAATAAAGCAATTTGCATATTGGAACTTTATTTAAAAGAACAATCATTTAGCTTCATTTTGGTATCAATATTGTTGTTCTATGATGAAAAGAACCTAAGTTATGAGCAATTTACTGCATGTACTCCTTTCACAACTGTCGGCCATTTTGTTTTTTAGCGGCCATCTTGAAAATGGCGGAATTTCAAGTGGCTAGGGATCAGAATTTAATGTGCGTCATGTAAAGAACATATGGTGAAAATTTCATGCTTGTATCAACAACTGAAGTATTTCGTCAAAATCTCTCACTAAGCCGCTCCACTACACGGGTTGAAACGGTCTGCGAGACGTTCTGACTACTCGCAGACTTCCAGGATTCCGGTGCCAATAGGGTAAAAGCATGATTTGACATTCTAAGATCCTATAAGACCATTTGAAACGGTCTGCGAGACGTTTTGACTACTCGCAGACTTCCAGGATTCCGGTGTCAATAGAGTTAAAATCTGATTTGACCTTGTTAGACCCTATAAGACCATTTGAATTGTCTGCGACAAGTTTTGACTACTCGCAGACTTCCATGAATCCGGTGACACAACTGTTGCTACCAAACCTTGACTATCGTTCGTCCAAATACACCTATATCCAATGTATGTAGCACACAACTGCGCATAAACCATATAATATACGGGGGTGGGGGTGGGGTTTTCGCTGAGTATGACAGCCACCGAAAAGTGTCAAATAGCCATTTTGTAGGGTGCGAGGAGTCAGAATGAGGAACTGGGGAGGCATGAAGATAAAATAGCTCCATAAACTCCAATCCGAGCTTAATCGTGGAAGTCTGCGAGTGGTCTGATATTGTCGCAGACCGACGCTTTCGATTCGGGATGGTCTTGAGAGTCGAAATCTAAGCTTTGACTTATTGGCACCGGAATCCTGGAAGTCTGCGAGTGGTCTAGTAGTGTCGCAGACCGACTATATCGACTCGGGAGGGTTTTGGGAGTCGAAATATATGCTTAAACTAATTGACACCGGTATCCTGGAAGTCTGGGAGTGGTCTGATAGTGTCACAGACCGACGCTTTCGACTCGGGAGGGTCTTTGGGGTCGACATCTAAGCTTAAACTAATTGGCACCGGTATCCTGGAAGTCTGCGAGTGGTCTGGTAATGTCGCAGACCGACGCTTTCGACTCGGGAGGGTCTTGGGAGTCGAAATATATGCTTAAACTTATTGACACCGGTATCTGGAAGTCTGCTTGTGGTGGCCAGGATGACGCTAGCCGTTCTTAAAATGCCAATAAGAAACAGGATCAGATATCGAAAGTGGCACGGAAACGGAAATAGAATGATTCGTGGATCTTACGAAATATTGCGCAATATCGGTCCCATGGAGGCCACCATCTTGAACAACCAAACAACACCAGGCGACCAGGAAAGTAGAATAAAAATCCACCCTCTATACTACTTTCAATCATGATGATGATGATGATCGATATTGATGATGATATATCATCATGACGATGATGATGATGATGGTGATGATCGATCATGATGATAGATTGATAGATAGATAGATAGATAGATAGATAGATAGATAGATAGATAGATAGATAGATAGATAGATAGATAGATAGATAGATAGATAGATAGATAGACAGATAGATAGATAGATAGATAGATAGATAGATAGATAGATAGATAGATAGATAGATAGATAGATAGATAGATAGATAGAATCAGCAGTATGTCCGATAGTCCCGGCATGTATACAATTACTTTCTAAACGGTGTCAATGTAATTCTTCTTCTCGCAAAATCGTCCACATCATATAATGTAGTTAATACATCATATAATGAAGTTTGCGCATATAATGAAGTTTGCGCATATAATGAAGTTATCGAACCATATAATGAACTTGATGCATATAAAGACAATAGCCCATGATAATATAATGTAGTTGTCACACCATATAATGAGGTTGTATCAGCATATAATGTAAGTCTACCATAATATAAAGATGTTTACTCATCATATAATGAAAATTTTCATAATAAAAAGAACCTGGTCCAACATATAATGGACTTTTCTCATCATATAATGCACACAATACAACATATAATCAAATGTGAGCAGGATATAATGACGATGATGCATCAAATGTTTTTATTCCTTACCATCAGACCTGTTTGAACTTTTTTTACGTTTTCATAGTTCTTTTTCAGTTCGTGTAACTGAGTGACCGCCTATTGGGAAATAGCTGCCCACTCGGATTACGATATTTTTTTTTTTATCCAAAAGTACCTAATTGTCAATTTAGTTCTTCCTACGTCGGTTTTTGGAGTGGGAATTTCTTTCTGATTGCGCATTTTCCTGATAATTGCATACTTTTACCTTTTTTCTCAAATTATTGACAGAAACTGTGGGTTAATTTCTCTTAATTGCTTCGGGGTCCAAGTTCATCAAAGGCTATAAATAGCTCGTGTTTCTGGTATAAGTATCATTGAAATCAACCCGTACTGCTGACTCAAAGAAAAATAAACTATCTTCGTCATTGAGTGCTACGGACTGCAGATTCCGAATGTCTACGATGTGGTGTGCGGGTATATTTCGAAGGGTTATTGTGTTCGACACTGTAAATGCTTAATTGAACAGTCTCCTATGGCCACAAAGAGACAATGTTATTATCTTTTTTGAACCAGAAATACAATTAACAACCGTCTGACAGGACTAAAGATTGGAATTCAATTTCCTTGCGTGTTCGAAGTTATTATGACAGACCCACGTGCGTAACATGACATTGGGTGGACTTCTAATGACCCAAACCTGTCAACGCGATATCAAATATACTATGAATGTACGAGAGGGTATCAAATGAAATAAAACAAGAGAAAAATTGTTAAATAATGCAATTTAAATAATTTTCAATTTTCGATATGTTTAAATGAGACTTAATACCCAGGAATGAGCCTCTGATCATCTGATAACTGACAAAACCTAACAAAACTCATGTTTGAATTTAATCTGAGCACCAATGTATTGTTTTGCATTTTACTGTGGATACAGCTAGTGTGACCTGCCGCTCTAGACCAAAACTCGTACCCCGCTGTGAAGTTATCGATCTAATCTGCCATACTTTGATGAGATGTTCGAAAATTGGGTTCTAAACTTACTGCCTGTTAGAAAGTAAATTATTTCATTATCAGATCTTACTGTTGCGTGATGATTATTGCATTGATACGGTGTAATAACTGGGATGCTTTATTGGTCGAGATTGGTCGTCAGAGGGGCGACTATGCTGTCGCATGTCAAGTTGATGAGGTGTAAATAACTAATAAGAACATGCATGTACATAGTTGTTGTCTTTCAGGTCACTTAGATGGAACAGAAACGAGAACAGAAACAAAAGGAACGGATTAGGTTGTATGACTTGTATAGGAATGGACGTTCATGGAACGGAAGGTGACCGAGCAGAGCTCCTTCAAATGCCAGGTTGTTGGAAAAGCTGAGGTTTTACATAAGTGTCGTATACAAACGTAACAATTAACTGGACTGAACCTTGAAAAAATGTAGAATCAATGATCTCAACTTACAGTATACATGTTGTAGCCAATAGCGTACTGCGTATATATGCACTAATGCCTCATCATCTTGCCTCAAAGAACTTCAAGGCTTCGATATAGCGGTAATACGGTTATAGCGATCTACGCGATGTGCTGCCAGTGATATGACTGCTCTCAAACTACAAGTCATGCTAGGTGCATGTAACCACTAATTATACTTTCAACTGTCGTGTGCATGGCGTAGATAAGAGCCCGGATGAGTACATGTAGTACTCTAACTTGTGGGTCCTTCAAAGGTGAAGGTGAAACAGGTATGGTTTATCTGAGGTGTGTAGTGATACCGACCCCTCAAACTTTTTCGAGAGCTGGATTATCAGGGATAATCACGTATTTAACACTTGATAACGTAATATAGCTCTTTAAATACTTATTGTCGTGTGATGGTTATCTGTTATATCTTATAATGCTCACGTTTAACATTGAATGAGCTTTTTCATTTCACTTGATGTTCATGCTGTTATTACATATGTGATAATCAAGATAATTTACAAATAACCAGATAAATAGACGAAAATAGTCAAAAATGATAAGTTACACAATTTCAATTGCAATATTGCGCCGCTGATGATAGTTAAGGCCAAGGACATGTTATGGTTCCATCGTTGTAAACAACCACGGATGGGTTTTGTACTGAAAATGTTTATTTAATTTCTTTGCGCTTCAGTACCTCCAAGAACTCTGTCATACAACCTTATACCAATACAAGTAAAACAATTGATGACCAGTCTTCAGGCGATTGACACCGAGACTACCAAAGTTGCCATGCAAAAAATAGTAAATAACAAAATCAACTGTTCAGATTGTATATTTATGAATCACATTAGAACGGGCAGTGAAGGGCTTATTAAAATGTTTAAAAACAAATGTATGGCTTCCAGAGAACAGGAAATAAAACAAAGAAGAAAAACACTGCCATGTAACAAGAAAAACACACTAACATTAATGGCGACACTGAAGTACCGGAGCAAACAACAATAACGAGGTAAAACTCCAATGAATCAGATAAACGGCAAAACTATTTAGACCTCAGTGTCATATCTCTCACATCTGTAAATCAGCTTTATGAAGTCAGTCCGTCAGCGTAATAAAAGGAGTAAAATAGAGGTTATTTGCTTTTTTGAGGTGAATACCAAATTTATTTCATCGAGTGAATTGAAAACATCAGAATTTTCACGAGTGCGCAGCACGACTGAAAATATAATATGTTTTCAACTCAAGAGATGAAATATATTTGGTATTTACCGCAAAAAAGAAGCAAATTTTCTTTTTAATTTATACAATACACGGGTATTTTCCAATTCACAAGGCAGGCGGTGAAAATGCAAAAACAAAAAAAAATTGAAAACACAAATAATTTTGGTACCACATTGTTCCTTTCGTTCGAACTAAGAAAATGAATACCCTTTATGTTTTTGTTCATAAATAACGGAGTTATAGGCGTTTGAATTTCTGAAGTGAGACACATTTAATGACGTCAAATTACTCCGGTGTGTTAATTTTTACTCGGCCCGAGTAAGCAAATAGCGCAACCGAACGCGAATACATACCAGAGTAAATTTACCTATGAGTAAATAAACTCCATGGTCTGACCAGATGCAAATTTTATTTTACATTTACATAATCATGTGTATTTGAATATTATTTCCCATGCGAACGCAAAGTAAAATTTGTCCATGAGTATTTTTATTTCAAGTCAATATCTGCTTTAGGTAACTGAGTGGCCACCTATTGGGAAAATTGCTGTCCATTCGGCTTACGATATGTTTTCATGGTATAAGTACCTGATTGTTGGTTTAGTTTTTTTCCCATCTCGGTTTTTGGAGTGGAAATCTTTTTCTGATTGCGCCTTTTCCTGATCTTTGCCTGCTTGTACCTTTTTAAGATAATGGACTTTCACATTTTTGTTCTTTACTAATTATATGACACTTTGTTGCTGAAACTGTTGACATTTGTTGTGGAATAAGATTTTCATTGCCATTCAACACATATTAGATCATATGGACTGCAGTCAGCCACCTTATTTCTTCAACATTCTTGATAAGGATTTCTGTGGCATTTTAAGAGTATACAATCCTAGTAAAAAGATGATAGGGAAAACTGTATGACTGCTAAATTTAATACTGACCATTACAAGATTCTACTCTGTTATCAATGCTGGCTGGCACATGCAAATTGGAATTTAGTTTGTGTAATGAAATGTACCCTGTGTCAAATCTGTATGCAACACTAAAAACTTAAATAGCAAGCATAAGGAAAGCCCAATCGCTAATAGGTAGCCCATAGACGGTGCATGTAACTACCAATCTGATAAGATATAAAGAATTCTACTAAAAGCATTCACTAGGGTTATCTTGTTGCAGATTCAACACAGTGCATTTCTTTTAAAAGTAATGATATTCTCATACCATCAAAATACTTCTCTACTTATAGAAAGCCATGAGTGTGTGTAAGTAAGTAAGTAAGTAAATTTTATTATAGTGACATTATGTATGTATACAAACAAAATACATATTTTTATAACAACATCCGGCCGCGCTGGGCCTATAAGTGTGTAAGTATAGATGATAACGCATATATACAGGACAAAATCAGACCACACTGCAACTAATGATTTACAATATGACAGTAACTGTTGCCAGTGTATCGCTTTCCTGCAACTCTTACACCTGGTCCCAATTATTAACTATTGATCGCGAACGATCATGCGTATTTAAAGAAATTGCACGTGGCAAATCAAGGTAATAATAACTAGTTTGCTTTTCGGCATTAAAATACGTTTATAATATCTTTGGAAGATAGTACGTCAACGATATTTTCTTACACGGCACCAGCATCGATGTATTTGGATATTTGGAAAAGTACAAGTAGGCAATGGTCAGGAAATGGCGCAATCAGAAAGAAATTCCCACACAACAAATCGAGGGGTGGGAAAATAAAATGACAAGGTACTTATACCAAGAAAAAATATTGTAAGCCGAGTGAGCTATTCCCCAATGGGCGGCCACTCAGTTACCCAAACTTAATTAAAAATATGAAAACGTACATAAGGCTCAAACAGCACAAAGTTCGACTCCAAAACACAAAACAATTAGAACCACAAGAGAAGTATCGCCTTGGAACGATTAGTAATATAAAATTACTGGGCGGCATAACCCGGTTTTAAGGCGCCTAACCTCACCCTCATCTTCTGCAGTGATTCACAACATTTAGTTAGTTGTTCGGTCCTCGTTGTGAATCTCTAACTAGTCAATGAATCATCAAAGGCAAACAAATAAATCATGATAACCACCTCGATGAATCAAAAACGAGGACTCAACATATTCAGGAAGCTGCCCGACGATGGCGATCCCTGGGCGCCGAATGACTTACTGCAACCCGGAGCAAAAGAAGAAGAAGAAAAAAACACCAGTTGAACCCCTGCGGAAGCGATTTGCCTCTTGTGACTCATTTACACCAAATTAAATGCAGAAAAAAGAATGAAAACTTTAACAGAGTAACAAAGTAAGAATAGAAGGACCAAGCATTGACTATATTAAACCCAGTCACCAAACATGAAATATATTACTCAAAACATTTGCAATGACAAAATACAAAAAGGTGGAGGTAGACAACGACCAGGAAAAGGTGCAATCAGAAAGAAATTCCCACGTAAAACACCGAGGTGGGAAAAAATTAATTGACAATTAAGTACTTACTTAGAAAACATACAGTAAACAGAGTGGACAGCTATTCTCCAATAGGCGGTCATCAGTAAGTATAAAAACGTACATAAGGATCAAACAGCACAAAAAGTCACCTCCAAAACATAACACAAATAGAATGTCTGAACAACAACAAAAGTATCGCCTTGGATCGATAAATTATATAAAAATACTGAGGCGGGGGGGGGGGGGCTTAAATCGATTTTACAGGGCCCTAACCTCACCCTCATATTCTGCAGTGGTTTACATTATTCAGTTAGTTGTTCGGTCCTCGTGGTGATTCTTAAACTAGCCAATGAACCATCTAGGACAAACAAATAAATCATGATAACCACCATGATGAATCAAAAACGAGGACTCACAGATTCAGTAAGCTGCACTATGATGGAGATCCCTGGGCGCCGAATAACTTACTGAAATCCAGAGCAGAAGAAAACAACAACAAAAATATAACAGTTGAGCCACGGAGGGCAACAGTCAAGAAGACTTAGTAAGCACCGAACAGACATCAGGAAAACATGTCCGTGCGATGTATACCCCCTTGAACCCCACTTTTATATAGCAAAACTGGGGTATGGAGGGGTATACCTATTTTTCTTATTTTTGCTTCAAAACATAGATTGTGGGTACACGTTAGAACCGCCTCGCCGAGGCGGTTCTAACGTGTACCCACAATCTATGTTTTGAGCAAAAATAAGAAAAATATCAAAATTTATCAGCTGAAAATTTTCAATTTTCAAAGCTAAAAAAATTTCTGTTTATTGCATGGGCATGTTTTTGTAAAGGAATATGTGAGGTAAAAACAGAGGGACCAGGCTATGTGAAGCCGATATGATACAGTATGTACAGGGCAAATTTTAATTAATCTCCAGAAGCTTTAGGCTTGAACTAATCTACCTGTAATAGGCATTTGTAATGTATGGGCACTTTTATTAGTCAGCATACGGTTCAACCGTCGACATCTGCATCTGTATGTATCATAAACAGGATATCAGAAAGGTATCTGAGGATCAAAAAGCAGATCAACATCGATTCTAAATATGATTTTTATTAAATATGGAAAATTACCATATTTTATACTTTGGTAAGTATTTGTTAAAAGGGCATCTAGTATTAAAATTACATCGGTAATTTTCCGGTGTCTTGTCATAGCATCATCAAATAAACCAGATGTATGTTAAGATAATTTGTTCAAATATGCTAAAAGGTATAAAAAAAAATTACAAGCCATCATGGATTTTATATGGATTTAAAAAAAAATCAACAACTATGGCACGTGGCAAAGAGGAAGTGATGAATCGTTAAAAAAGACTATTGCGCACACGTTGCGCATTTCATTATGCTAAAAAAAGTATATACATGTGTATATGAGTTCAAAACAATACAACCGCTCATATATCAGATATATTACTAAATTTAAAACGATGTCAATTCTTAAAATGCATGACAAAAGATAATAATAATAATTTCGGGTAATTTATAGAAGCTCATTGTTACACATCCCGTATAACATAAGAAATATCATCTTACCAACATACAAATAATGTCAAGAGAAAAGTAAAAGCAGTGATCAGGCACTGACACAAAATGTTATAAGTCCTCTTACGTAGGATGTTAGTTCTTAGTATAAGGTACACTCTACACGTTAGACAACATCCTCATGCTTGTTATTCCCATACCGTGAATTATTGTAACGCAGTATTGAAAATACATATTTGAGCCACCGTATGGGAAAACCAACAATTTCATAGGCGAAAACAAAGCCGCAGATCAACCTTTGCGGTAACCGCGAAGCTGATCAGCGCATAGTTTTCGCTACACGGATAGTACAATCCCTCTCCTACTTAAATTCGAAATTTCAAGCCTCTCACCATCTTCTGTGACTGTACAGGCCGGTTTGTGTCGGACCTGGTAGGTTTTCTCACGCACAGGCTCATTGTATTTTACTAATCGTTCAAAGGCGATAATTTTTGTTGTGGTTCTAATTGCTGTTTCATGTTTTGGAGTTTTGTGCTGCTTGAACCTTATGTACGTTTTCATATTTTTAGTGAAGTTCGGGTAACTGAGTGGCCACCTATCGAGAAACAGCTGATCACTCTGCTTACTATATGTTTTCTTAGTACCTAACTGTAATTTAATTTTTCCTACCTCGGGTTTTGGAAGTGGGAATTTTTTTTGATTGCGCCATTCCCTGATAATTGCCTACATGTGATTTTTTTTTAAATACAAAGAAATAAAATTGGGGAACATATTCTGCACAACAAACCAGGTGCAATATCAATGGTGTAGGTTATCACATAACGAAAATTATATCATCATAAATGTTTTATTAATCTTTCAATTTTTGATGGCACACAATTATCATAGTATGCACTGTATAACCTTTCAAGTTAAAAGACAAAACCGCAAACTTTAAGTACCTTACTGCTGCATGTTATTCAACCGAAAAATTAAAAAAAAAAGTGACCACATTGCCTTGCTGTGTTTTACTGGATAGTTTTTATATATCAATTTTTGGAAGTTGTTTAAACACTAGGCCAATGGTTTAAAGTGCTTCCGAGACTTCGGCAAATGTTTATGCATTGCAAAAGAATATTTAATCGATTTTCTTGCATTTTCATAATTATTTATAGAAAATATTATTTTCAACCAACATTAACATCATGAAAAGCTACCGAAATCCATTGACAGTAAACATTACAATGACCACGTGCTTCACACAGCACTGGAAAATGTGTGAAACAAATAGGCGTCCCTTTTCCAGTGTTTATCATCCATAGTGCAGATTATATTTTTATTTCGGTCCTTTGAGATCAGTAAAGATATCCAGAGCGTTCAAAACACTCACGTTTAGAAACATACTTCTAAGCAATTTTTCAATTATTTGACCCAATTAAGGAATATGTCTTTGATTTAGACTCCTCGTGTAATTCTCGAAATTGCAGCATAATTATAGTCTGGCCTTCGTTGCCGGTTTAAAAAGGGCTACTGAAGAGGGTTCATTACCCGAAATTGCGCAATATAGTCCATAATATCTCCCTTTGAATGTTTTTGCTGCTTCCAAAGGATCAAACCTTTATATTTTATTTACAAAACTTGTCAACCGACACTTTCAAAGTATTTGCACTATACATGCATTTTTTCTGCGTTGTCTTTGTTTAACTAGTACAACACATTCCTGTAGAAAACTAAAACTTTGACTAAAACTAAAACGGTAACCGCGAAGCTGATCAGCGCCTTTGTTTTCGCTACTTGGATAGTACAATTCCTCTACTACTTAAATCCGAAATTTCAAGCTTCTAGCTCTTTTCTGTGCTTGTGCAGGCCGGTTTGTGTCGGACCTGTTCGGAAACCACATTGTTGGTTTTCCCACGAGGCGGCTCAGTTTTAGTAAACACATATGAATTTATCTATCTTCTCTTCAGCACATTTATTATTTATAATCCAAGACTTTTGTACCAGGAATCAATCATTGAAAAGTTAATGCACCACGAGCACATACCATTTTCCATTTCCAGCAATGCAAATAACCCGCACTCTCAGCCTCTCAGTCTCTTGCCATTTCCATTTATAATGTGACTGTTTTGCTGAACTGAATGGTTTTATAATGCACGTTGCTCCCAGGCCTGCCCTTCAGCAAATAGTTGAAACCAATAGCAGCTGACATGATGACTCGCTGTGGTATTGCTTTTCTTGGCCGATTGTTTCTGTTTACGTGCAGTCCGTAGTCTTTCATGAGAATTGACATGGCCCGCACACACAGAACATGTTTGAAGCTACACTGTTCCTAAAAGATAGAAGTGTATACATTTGATAATATACTTAGATCCTTATATAAAATTAATAGTCTAATAAAAGAATAAAAGTTCATATTGTCTTAATTTTAATTTATTTAATATTTTTCATTCTTATATTATTTTATTTTTATTTTTTCTGTTGTTGTTGCTTTTGTCATCAAACCAATGTCAAAATCCTTTATATTGACGTCCGTGGTTGACGTTCGTTGAGAGAGCACTCCGGAAGGGTAAAACGAAATGATTTTGTATCCAAAACATAGAAATTCATGTCAAGTCCTTCCTCGTGTAAGCTTTATAACAACAGCCCTATACCAGTGACTAGAATAGTACTGGCGGACATATATTAGTAAAGGTGAATAAACATTGAGAAGGAAACTTCAAACTATAAATATACAGACATATATTCATTTTTCTTACAATGTTTTTTACTTTTTTCACAAAAGACTATTTTCCGGATTTACTGAAAAATATATTTCTAAGCGTCCTGAATGATTATTGGTTACAACTACCTGAATTTATTATCTTCTTTCAGAACCAGTTTGCAAAATCCAGTAGCTCGTCTTCCTCTGCACTGAGGCTGTCAAACGTCGAATCCAGCGGTGACGTAGACGACGTTGGTGACGTATTAGGACTTTGCGCCGTAGACAGCGGAAATGACGCACATGAAGTCACTTTATCCAGTTCACAGTTGTTTGTTAAAACAGCGTCTATGTCATTTTGATCTTCAATAAGCGTCTGTAAGTACCTGATGTAATCAATGGCGGCTTTCAGCGTGTCCACTTTACTCATTTTCTTACTTTTGTGGTTTTCTGAAGAATATGGAAGATGCTCCCGTAACGTCGCAAACGTCATATTGATGAGTTTCACGCGATTACGTTCTCGTTCATTTCGACGCGCCACAGTCACTGTAGGCTCGTGTTTTATGTCGTAAAAGTCCGACTGGTTTAACGTACTGAACTCTAGCCGTCGCCTGCAACTTGAAAACTGAGAATATTCCTTCTTCAAATGAAACCGAAAGAGTCTTGCTTTAGAAAAGCTACTCACTGGTGACACATTACATGCCGTTGGGCTCTGTGCAAACATACATGACGGCATTGATATACTTTTATTTTGTTCAGTGCAAAGTGTTCCATTAACTTTGGGTGAGGAATGAAAATTACTATTTGGATCCATTAATATTTAACACATGTATTCTACTCCGTGGCATCTGCAGGAAATGCAGAAGCGTCTCTAAGGGGCTTGCTTAAGTTCTGCATCCAAGTTACTGTGGCGCGTGCCCGTCGCGTGCGGTTTGTTTACAACCTCATTTCAATATTTCGTCTGCAAGCGTAAGAAATTCAAATGAACAAATGCACTGAAATAAATTGGAAAATAAATATTTGTTATGCATCTAATCTAAGAAAGAAAATTGGCCCCTCCCTCTTAAGATTAAGACTTGAATAACTATCCGTCGCTGCACACGCGTACTGGGACACCTGGCAGGCAGGATAAAAGATGAAGTTTTATCTTGCAGAAAATGACGCAGTTAGACAACACAATAATACCTGGTGGTCGTGGCGTCGGTTTAAAGTGGGGCTGAACTTTACAATTCCAAAGTGAATTGCAAAGGACACATGTACTTAGACGTGCATGTTATCCAGACAGACGTTAACTGGTCACAATAAGTAAATCCCATATGGCAATTTCCAACTGACTGGCAAAATAAGAAAATAAAACTGAGTTAGGGAAGACGTCAAAGAGACGGGATGGGGACAAATCTTGCAACATTGAGCTAGAGAAAATTACTGCAATATTTCAATATAAACCTATAAAAATTTTCTGTCATAATTGAGCGAATAGTTAAGGTTCCTCAGCACACTTTGCCATAGTTCATCATGTTTCCTTCATGTGATTTCAAAGAAACATAGAGTAATTTCCGATTCCTATTTGTAAGGAGTGGATAGATACAAGTGACATGCATATCTGAGTGCCACAAATACGTATTCACACAAATACTGATAGAAACAATAAAGATTTTTTTTTAATTCCAGAAGTACCTTTTCAGAATATTCCAAGTTCTATCTGTACATGTATGTTTTGAACATCCCCAAACATTTTTACAATTGGCAACTGCCTGACAAAACGTATACTATACCGCAATGAAGTGTAAAAGAATATATTAGACCAGCCTAGCTGAGCATCTGCTGGTTGTCTTGGTTTTATATGCATTCAGTTTCTAAACTATTGGTCTTGGGTTTCTTTCAACAGACAGAATATATCCTAGTGATGCTGATTTGGGTGATCTAAGTAACGTCTTTGCTAAGCACAGTAGTGTATTATCATGCGATGGCACATTTTATCTACCCTTTAAAACTACTTACCTTTAGTTGCATATACAGCTGTTAAAGGGGTTAGAGTGGGAAACAATTGCACAGTACATTTATTCACTGCTAAGTCATTAATAGCTGGGGACATGGACAACTTGTTTTCTCATGCGATGGCCCAGTTTTTACCTATATGTAAGGAAACTGCTCACGTGCCTATAGTATCAATATAATGGGCCATAGCATAAAAAACACTACTGAATCAAACTGAGTCAAACCTAGATAAGCAACAACAGACATTTCTGTCTAATCCAAGAAAGCTTATGACACTGAATGTATGACCAACCAAGGCTCGATAGTCTAGTTGTACATGTGCTCATGCCAATTCATTTCATTTTATACATGGACACTTCATGCAGGTGAAATATTGGTTTTCACTGACTGTGACCATTGTTGTCAAAGTCTTGGGATATGTTCAAAACATACTTTGTAGAAATATTACACGGAATATGTCAAAAAGGTAGACTAAGTTTCGAAATTGATTTTGTTTTATTTCACTGAATCTGTCAGTATTGATTGTTTTGTCATCCATATATACACTCCATCTATGTCCATCTATTCCTACCAAAAAGAATCGAAAACGTATCCTGGATTCTTTGGCATTAGTTGTAAAATAAATTTCAAAAGTGCTGATGAACCTTAAATACCAGATATATTTCAAAACATTCGATGAAATATATTTGAAGCCGGTAAAAATGCAACTTTCGTGATTTAACCATGATACCATGTTGATTGCCGAGTACTGTAGCGTAAAATCTTATGCTCTGGATTTTTTTTGTACCTTTTGGGTGTTTGCTGACTACGCTCTAGCGCCCTTTGCATCAGCGCAAACGATAGTGCATACATGTCGATAGGTACTTTCTTTGATGTATTATAAGACTCAGTCCGGATGAATTGACGTGCAAATTATGTAACGACCTCTCACCCCCTCCCCATCTGCATCAATTATGTAAAAAATAAAACCCTTCGAATAATTGTTATATACACATGGAAATAAGTTAGGGAACACTTTTAGCCCTTGGGGAAAGTTTGAAAAAATCCATTTTTCTTTTTTCTAGCGATACTGAATTTTTTATCACATACATTTCATACCTTGGCCTAGCTACAGACAAATTTAGAGAAATTCACAGCATTTTGTCTTTGTGCTACGGAGGATACAATATGCCATATGCGAAAAAATCCACTTTTACTGAATACAAGTTTGCTTTTTTGCTTCTGCACTCCGCAAAACTCAATTTTTGAAAGCAAAACAGGAATGAAATGTTGAATCTGGTCGTTCTGAATAAATAAACGACTTCGGACCTAAAACGTCATGCTTCATCTTCAAACCAATTAGTCATACAAAATCTACAGTTTGCATTGATTTCTATGGAAAGCAAAATTCTTGGATATTTTGCAAATAAAGCCGTAAAAGAATAATTCCACTAGGACACTATAACCAAAACGTACATGTTTAGATTCCTAAAGGGTCATTTTGAATATCTGGCCCAACATTTACAACCTGCAAAATATATACCCAAAGAACAAAACGTGGACATGAAACCTACCCCCGGAAAAGTATGGGCCTACCGCCGACAGTCGGTCAGAAAATAAAGAATTTATGATCAAAGTTCCACAACCGATGTCTCAGCTTAATGCTTACGAAAAATTACGACAACGTGAATTCAAATAATGAAGTTATTGCAAAGACTAGCAGTGCATTTCTTAAATTTAGCAAACATTTTCTGAATCAAAGATGGCCGCTGGCCGCCGCACTTTATGTTTGATGCTAACCATTTTCACATAGAAGCAACTTTGGATACTACAGATTCAGACAAATTGTCAAAACATTCTTCATAATTATTACAAAGAAGGATATATACAGTCCAAAGTTGGTAGTCACATTATTACAGGTGTTCCCTAACTTATTTCCATGTGTATATTACAATCAGTCAGTTCGCATTTGTTCCATAGCTGTCAAAGCTAAAGTGTTGAATGGATTATAATAAAAACTATACCGCTTTGGGTGATTATAGAAGAACAGAATAATAAATGATCAGGCATTCGATGAATTCAAAGTGATGCGATCTACAATTTCTTTTTTCAATTTCATTTTAAAGTGAAATTAAGAATAAAGCACAATCAACTCACTGAATATAAAATTACCTGGATGGTTTTCTTTTTACCTTGGAACAATTGGCTGGATAGAACCATTGCAAATCGGCATAAAATTAAATTTATGCAAGCTAAGAGTAAGGGGATTAAGCATTCATATTATCGTCTTTTTCTAACGCATTGCCAAAAGAAGACTTTGAGTTAAGCTTCATGATATCGAAGAATGTGATCTGAAATGTGGGATAAAATGAATTGGACTAGAACCGCTATTGTTTGCTTTGCTTTGGTTTGGAAAAGGGAGTTTCAATTAAACGTAGTGCGTTTGCTCATACTAGTGTTCTCCCGTACCATTCATTTCCGGGAAAGCATTACACACTTTAGGGAAACAATAGATCTTGATCTAACTTGTCAGCCATAAATTTGACAAGATTAGTCTTATTTATTGTATGTTTGTATTGAAGCTTAACGTACCAGTCAACAATTTTTCAGTCATGTCGGGACGGCGCCAACGCTTCCTGGGTTTAACCAGGGAGTTAATGTATCTTGCTCAAGGATACAACACGGTGCCGCTTGTGGGGATCGAACCCAGGACCTCTCGATTCGGAGTCCGACTTAGTCTTATTTAATGGTCATGCTATACAATACAAAAAAGTTATTATCAACAATTATGTTGTCGATCATTTAACGTAGCAAGTAGTTTTAAACAAAACTTTTATAACCTCTTTTTATTGTATTACAGATGACAGTGAACCAGATGACAAGAGTGTGGAGCGACTCGCCTACTGGCGCCAGTTTCGAATCTGATGTGGTTATTATGTTTTCGCTGCACTTAACATTTGAGATGTGCTGTTGTATTTGACAATGGGCACGTGCCGACATCGTATGTACATTTCTAAATTAGTGGCTGAGCATTCAGAAATCAGATTATATGGTAATAGATCTTCAGAACACTTACTCTATTGCAGTGATGGAATTTTACGTCACCATTGCATGTAATGTATAGATACGTTCCGAAATGTTGAAAGGTCAACGCCGTGAAGTCTATGTGGCTACTGTACCTAAATATGTTTGAATCGGATACGTTATGCCCACCAGCACGGCAAAGCAGCTGATCTGTGAATTGTGTATCAGCCAAACGCGTGACTAAATAGCGACACGATATCAGTTGATTTTCTAGCGAAATGTGAGCTAAAGTATGATTATAAATTGTCAACAAATACTTTCATCAAATTTTAAATATTATTCACCGATGGAATAGGCAAACGTATGTCTAGAAAACCAGTTGCCGGGTGAATATGCAGGCCCGCCCGTTAATCGGTATAATTGTGTATTTGTTTTGAACGTGCATACTGTATGTCTTACGGTTGTTATATCTGACGTAAGGCAGTCATCTCTTTTTACGTTGTTGTGATGTTCGGAATTTCGCATCTTTTTCATAAAAGGAGTTTACCCCATTGATTGCATTTTCCTTGCGTGAACGCAGTGATTATGACAGACCCACGTGCGTAACACGGCAAATGATCCGTAACTTGACGGCGCGATATCAATTATACGACGAATATACGAGAAGGGATCTGATGATGATCAAAAAGAGGAAACTTAGTTAAATACCATTTAAATACCATTTAAATATCATTTAAATCATTTTCAATTTTCTATATGTTTAAGTGTAATTCGATATGCAAAACCGAGCTTGTAAAAGACAAACCCTACAGAAACTTTGAAGGAACAGAGAGGGTATTGTTATGCGACATTCTGTCTTTAAAAATACACGAGTAGATTTGACTTCGGCTACTTGTTGCCCACCACGATGACCAGACATGTACATCCAAAGTAAGTTATTTTACCAGGTATGCATCGCGTCAATACTATCAACTTCATTGCCATTGAGTTCAACTTGACAGTGATCTGAAGAGATCCAAAAATAATAAGAGCTGTCGCAGGACAGCGTGCTCGACTGCTACGTTAAACATAAGGCCAAACCCGACCGGTAACCCAAAGCATTATGCTCATACATCTTTTTTCCTTGATGCAATAAGGCAAAATCACTGAACCATGAAAGTTAACTATAACTACCTAAGATTTAAAGGTCTCACTCATATTGTGAAAGAAGTGTGTTCATATACCAACTGAGTGCCAAGACACAAGGCAAAATCACTGAACCGTGAAATAAGGTCACACTGACCTATAAGTATTTCAGGGTCAAAGCCTCAAAGGTCTAGTGATACTTACTCATAATGTGAAAGAAATATGATCATATACCCATTCAGTGTTGAGATATAAAGCAAAATCACTGAACCATGAAATTAGGTCATAGTGACCTATAAGTATGTTTGGGTTAAAGGTCTGGTCATACTCGTTCATAATCAGAAAGAAGTATGAAAAAATACCAACTGAGTGTCGAAATATAAGGCAAAATCACTGAACCATAAAATTAGGTCACAGTGACCCAGGAATACTTTACGGTCAAAGGTCTTGTCATACTCATACATATCGTGAAAGAAGTATGTTCATATACCAATTGAGTGCCGAGATATAAAGGAAAATCACTGAACCGTGAAATAAGGTCATATTGACCTAGGACTACTTTAGGGTCAAAGGTCTTGTCATACGCAAACATAGTGTCACAGAAGTTTGTTCATAAACTACTTGAGTGTGGAGATATAAGGCAAAGTCACTCAACCGTGAAATTAGGTCATAGTGACCTATAAGTATATTGGGGTCAAAGGTCTGGTCATACTCACTCATAATCTGAAAAAAGTATGAACATATTCTAATTGAATGTCAAGATGTAAGGCAAAATCACTGAACCGTGAAATTAGGTCACCGTGACCTAGGACTACTTCAGGGTCAAAGGTCTTGTCATACGCAAGCATACTTTGAAAGAAGTTTGTTCATAAACCATTTGAGTACCGAGATATAAGGCAAAATCACTGAACCGTGAATTTAGATCACAGTGACCTATAAGTATATTGGGGTCAAAGGTCTGGTCATACTCACTCATAATCTGAAAAAAGTATGAAAATATACTAATTGAGTGTCAAGATATAAGGCAAAATCACTGAACCGTGAAATTAGGTCACAGTGACCTAGGACTAATTCAGGGTCAAAGGTCTTGTCATACGCAAACATACTTTGAAAGAAGTTTGTTCATAAACAATTTGAGTGCCGAGATATAAGGCAAAATCACTGAACCGTGAAATTAGGTCACAGTGACCTATAAGTATATTGGGGTCAAAGGCCTGGTCGTACTCACTCATAATCTGAAAGAAGTATGAAAATATACTAATTGAGTGTCAAGATATAAGGCAAAATCACTGAACCATGAAAAGTAGGTCAACCGACCCTTACAGTCATGACACACAAGTCAGTGTCACAAAGTCAAAAGATGAACCAACCATCTTCCTAAGTTGTTTCTATTACGAAATAAAAAGAAGAAAAAAATGGGGAGTTCTAGATTTTGACCTCTAGCCCCGCCCCCTGACTCCGACCCAGAGGTCCGATGTCATGGAACCTCAAGTGTATGAAGTATGAATGCTTTATGATAAGTTGTTGTCAAGATATGAACTTGTAGAAGTTACACAGCAGTACATCTATTTTTTACAGTGTTCTAGTTTTTAACCTCCAGCCCCACCCCCCAGGCATGGACCGAGACACCCGATGCCATGAAATGAAACTCAACCCTACAGGGTACCTATGGTCCGAGTATGAAAGCCCTCTGATAAAAAGTTTTCAAGATATAGACTTCTAGAATACTATATCACAGAAAAGCCATTATTATTAATGGTGTTCTAGATTTTAACCTCTAGCCCCACCCCCTGGCATGGACCCAGGGATCTGATGCCATGGAATGAAAGCCGACCCTACAGGGTGTCAATGGCCCAAGTATCAATGCTTTCTGATGAGTGGTTGTCAAGATATGGACTTCTAGAAAACTTTAACACAAGAATTGCCATTTTTGAAGGTGTTCTAGATTTTAACCTCCAGCCCCACCCCCTGGCCTGGACCCAGGGGCCCGATGCCATGGAATGAAAGCTAACCCTACAGGGTATCTCTGGTCCAAGTATGAATGCTTTCTGATGAGTGGTTGTCAAGATATGGACTTCTAGAAAACTTTAACGCAAGTGTGACGCGCACGCGCACGGGAACGGGAACGTGGACGACCGGGGTGACTGCAATAGCTCTATGCACTTCGTGCAGTCGAGCTAAAAATATACAAAGTTGATATTTTCTTATGTTTGCAAAGCCTGTGTCTAGTGCATGTACAACTTGAATGTTTTGCGACAGTCTGCATGCTTAGTTTTTAACCCAATCAAGGTTGATAACTATACTGCCTTCTTTAATTGCACGCTGACGGGTCGGGTGTCAGACTCTATGATGGCCCCGACATAAAGCTAGTATTTTAGTTGGTTGGGGCCGGAGCTTCTTGTCTGTTGCTTTCCCCATCGGGGTTGAACTGGTGTTTTTCTTTTGCTCCGGAAATCAATAAGTTGTTCCGCGCCCAATTCTGTGAGTCCTCGTTGTTTATTCATCTTGCTGGTTATCACAATTTATTTGTTTTTCCATGAAGATTCATTGACTACTTGTACCTTTTTAGAGATTCACCACGAGGACCGAACAACTTACTTGAACATGGTTCGTAATTGCGCGCGTACCCGGCATTAATCTCCTGTTTGAGATGGAATGTTGAAAATCATAAAACAATGATACTGCAAAAGACTGTTTATCACATATCTACAACAAAATATGTTCTTTTTGCATATGCGATACAGACAAGAGTTACGTTCACGTATCGCGACACAGTATCTCGAAAGCCGTATCCGTTCAAAAATTGATAAAACCCATATCACTCCCTTGGGAGAAAAAGCCGTATCACAAAATGATTGGCTCACATACCCACGTGACCCATATCATCCCTAGGGAGAAAAAGCCGTATCACCATATGATTGGCTAATAAAATTATATTCGGAGCACTCGGCTCCTATTGTATTGAGTTCATTAGGTAGTGTACCGCAGGCATTTTAGATTTGTTTGGGTTGTGGTTTTATGTCACAGGCAACAGTATTTTGTCATGTCGAGACGAAGTTTCGATTTGTGCTAATGTGGGAATAATATGCGCTCTACTGCACGCTTTGGCGGTATGTCAAAATAAACAAAAGCAAAATAAAATAAAAAAAAAAATAAAACAAAGAAAGGGAAAAAATGGTCTTGAATAAAAAATATATGATAAAAAGATTACGATACAACAATTTTCATATCGTACCCACGTATCAACCCTCAAATCCCGTATCAGCCTTCGACTCTCGCATCGGGCTGATACGAGAGTCTCGGGCTGATACGGGATTCTCGGGTTGATACGAGGTACGATATGAAAATTGTCATATGATAATCTCTATATATCAGAGAGCAAGCCAGTCACCAGTAATGTATACCGATTGGATTCACTTTAACAATGATATTAGCTTTAAACCATATCAATATTGAACCAGCAATCCATACTGGTGGGTTAGGGATTAAATTTAGTTTACATAACGTTTCCATATCAATTTATGAAGTAACTTGCGTATTTTAAGTAGCTCGCCGGATGATTTAAGGATTTACGTTCCATTAGACTGTCCAATCTAAAAATATGTATTTTTCATTTATCAATATTTCTAAACGACGGTAAAGAGCTTGCAAATATTGCACCCGTTACCTTTATCATTCTATAACACCTTTCTCTGTTGACTTTATGAATGAAATTAGAATTTTGATACGAGAACAATGCACATAGTGAGATATTATTAATTTCATGACACTCTGCTATTTTATGAGCCGCCGCATGGGAAAACTAACATAGGCGAAAAAAAAGGCGCAGGTCAGCTTTGCAGCGCCGCCTTTGTTTTCGCTAAGCGGATAGTACAAGTCCTCTACTTTCTAAATCAAAAATTTCTAACCTCTAACCATCTTCTGTGACTGTACAGGCCGGTTTGTGTCGAACCAGGTCGGAAATCCGAACCCACGTTTCCTCGCGTCGCGGCTCATATACTTTTATCATTTAATATGTACCAGTATTGCGATGTCCTGAAGCACAGTTTCACAACACATTTGAGTTTGTGCATGAATGAGAGTGATATGCAGAGTGTTACTCTATGACAGGATCTTATGATGGACCGTTTTGCATGTAGCTTAACAGATGAAAATATCACATTGCTGGTTACTTATGGGGTCCGTCAGAGATCCTGTTTGGACCAAATGCTGTTTAGAATTCACATTTCAAACCTAATCACAGATCATCGACTGCTGATGATACAGCCACCTACTTGGCAGTCTCAGTCCGAAGGTATGCTAAAGTCCATGGCTCTGACCAATGTCATAACTCGGAATATTCATAACTAGGAATATTAATTGTATAATGGATTTCTGTCAAAGTACATGAAAGTTTATTGTCACAAATGCAGGCTTTATTTTCTGGGGAGATTGTGGGAGATTTGCTCATTTATTTCCTCCAAAAATCTCAATAAAATTGACCAAATAAAAGGAAAACCTCATCCTTTTCGGTTGAATCAGCGATTTTCTCTCATGATATTTCTGAGCCTGAATAAAAAGGTACAAGTAGATAATGATCAGGAAATGGCGCAATCAGAAAGAAATTCCTACGCCACAAACCGTGGGGTAGAAAAAACTAAAATGACACTTAGTTACTTATACCAAAAAAACACACCGTAGGCCGATTGAGCAGCTATTCCCCAATAGGAGGCCACTCAGTTACCCGAACTTAATTAAAAACATGAAAACGCAAATAAAGCTCAAACAGCACAAAAATTCAACTCCAAACACACAAAACAATTAGAACCACCACAGAAGCATCGCCTTAGAACGATCAGTAATCTAAATTACTGGAGTGGGGTAGGGGGCTTAAACCGGTTTTACAGGCGCCTAACCTCACCCTCATCTTCCGCAGTGGTTCACAACATTTTGTTAGTTGTTCGCACCTCGTGAGTAACTGAAAAAAATAGATCAAATTGAATAAATAAATAAATAAATAAATAAATAAATAAATAAATAAATAAATAAATAAACTTTAGTAAATAAAAAAAAAGTTACGTACGGGGGTCATTCAAGAATTAATGACAATGGATCCATATCTCGGAAAGTATAATTAAGCTCAGCTTTATTTGATATGTTACATGTGGACACATATATTATGCATTCGTGCTGAAAATTTTGTGCTTTTATCATGTCTAGATTTGACGCTATGCTAATTTGAATATGGCTCCTGAAGTGTTCATGGACGCGAAAAAGTCAATTTTTACTTATTTTTGTATGGGGACAGGGTAAGTAAAACGTGTAGGATTGTTGCTTGGACAGTCTTATCAGTGATTTTTGATGATTAATAAAAGCAATAGAGGTCAACAAGGGCAACCATAACATTTATGTCAATTTCCTGATTTGCAACACGCGTGGTTGCTAAGCAACAGCAGTACAGGACAAAATAAACCCATTCTGAGCCTAACAGTGTGTTTTAAACCAAATATTGAAACAATCAAATTAATTCCAACAGCTAGTGATGTGTTAAATCTTAAAGGTATTCCTATGGCGTCTTAACAAAAACAAAAAATCAAAAATCTGAGACTGTTATGGAACAAGTATTAGATTTTAAAAAGACTAGCTAGATTTGATACAGTTAATTTTGAACTGGAGACGGTGCTGATTCATTTTGAAACTCTGTGTACAGTTTCACTGTGATCCATACCATTGACAGTCATGCTTACAACAACCACATATCTAATCCTCATGAAATGTTGTTAACATATCCAAGAAACTGGTCTTCCATCAAGGCAAGCACTAGCTTTTATAAACAAGAGTATGTCGCGTCCAAGCTCATTTACCTTGTATTCTTTGGTTGCCTAGCAACCACAGAACTGGCATCTTAGCGAACTTTTGGAGGAACCGTTGAATAGCATACATCTTCAAATTTGGTTATTAGTATATGAGAAGCACACAATTGTTAAGAATAAAGTTTAATGGAATCATTGTCATTAATTCCTGAATGACCCTCGTACGTTGACAACTTAACAGCATCGTTCTTTGACGGTCAACTCAAGCCCACCTTAGCGTTGTCTTATCTTTCGAAGTGGCACAAGTTACGATAGCTTAGAGTAACTGGAATAGCACCTTACGGAAATCTTTGCAGACAATAAAATTGCATTTAAACATAAAACGATGCATTAAATCTCATAAACACACACGACGCGCGTGGCTAACAGGAAGTGGTGCTTATTTCAACAATTGAGTCTTTAACAATGTAAACATTTGTCGATTTCAATCACTTGATTAGGTATGATGTTGTTATAAATTCTTAATGGGCTTGGAAGTACAGGCTTTTCTAAACAAGGACTGCTTTAATTCGATTTGAAGGGTCTTAAATAATTTAATATTCTTGCACACCAGACAGAAATTGCCACACTTTTTGCCTGGGTGATAAAATTGCATCTCACCCAGGTGTTCTCACCCAGGCTAAGTGCGCCAAAAAATTACGCAAAACCTTGAAATAAACCAGATTTGGGGGGTTGTTGTGCAAGAAAAAGAATCTAATATGGTGTTCTATTCTAGATGGAAGTTTCCAACCCTCGGGATGACCGTGCTGAGCGGAACCTCGGCGGAGCCTCGGTTCCGCTCAGCACGGTCATCCCTTGGGTTGGAAACTTCCATCTAGAACAGAACCCCATATAAGATTCTTATAATCTATCACACCCACCAAGACAAGTGAAGGTAAAGTAAACAATGATCAGGAAAAGGCGCTATCAGAACGAAACCCCAACTTACTCCAAAAACCGAGGTGGGAAAAAAACTAAATTGACAATCAGGTACTAATGCAATGACAAATACATGTAGTAATAAGCAGTAGTAACAGCTATTTCCCAATGGGTTACCACTAAGTTACCGGTACGTAATTAAATACACATGAGATGTAAACAGTGCAAAAACTCAACACCAGAACGTAAAACATTCAGAACCACAACGGAAGTAACGCATTGGAACGGTGAGTAAAACAACTTGCTTCAACGTATTACGTGTTCTTGCTGATCTGAAAAGCAAGAAACGTTTTCTAATCCTTATTATCATAAAATTATGACGTCGCTGTTTTCCAATAGATAACGTTTTAATACCACACGTGTATTAACACTTTTGCGGGAATACGTAACGTAATTAACGACGTCCGTAACAACAATGTTAATTTTCAGTGGAAATATGTCCACTTTAAAGGCGATAAAATCGTATGTAAGAAGTCATTATGATAAAACGAATCTTACACTCGTGGTCATTTCATATGAAGTTTATTAAACTCGCCGAAGCTCGTTTAAATAAATTTCATATGAAATGACCACTCGTGTAAGATCCCCTATTTATGAATTGCTTTAAGACTAGACAATGTTGTGGTTCTCATAGAATCTTCAAGCTAAACTTGTTTGTGGAATAAAATATTTAATTTTCTATAGACTGCTGACCATATAACAAACAAAAGCTCTTACTAAACATATTAGAGGCTATCGGTGTAAAAATCAACATGTTTCAAATGCTCGTATCATTTACCAATTACAGTTTGGGTAATGAATATATACATACAAATGCTGTTGCTGATGAATGGTGAACCCTTAAAGATGACATAAAATGTAGATAGCATTGGTAATCAAAATATGGCTGCGGTGGGATTCGAACCCACGCCTTCGAAGAGACTTAGACCGCTCGGCCACGCTACCTGTATATGCTTGTTACATCCCGAAGTTGTCAGGTATATCGATAAATATGGGCTTTAGTCCTGCAGATTTATGGGGTATTTTATCAGGACCCGGAAATAGGGTTCAAACTTTTTTCTTGGCTGATTCTTGTAGCCAAGACCTTGCTCTTCAAGAAACTGAATGATGCCACCCTGGCATCATTGAGCTTTTTGAGAAATTCAAGATGGCGTCCAGAATGGTCACCAAATATATGTGCTATGTCTAGGACTTGAATATCTGTTTCTATTTGCCACATTTGGCTGTAAAACATACATTTGAAGTTGCCTGATAAATCACATACCTAAAATGATTTCTAAAAAAACATGGCATCCAAGATGGCCGCCAAATAGAATTTTTATACAGAAAAGAATATAATGTGCAGTACTTGTGTGTTTTTGTCTTCATTTTATCCTGTAAGTTAATCTTATATTGTATTGTCATGTGCATATATGACTTAAGACCATTATTAGAACACCCTGAACGTAAAATGGCATCCAAGATGGCTGTTTCTATATGACAATAGTCTTATGAGCTTGGCTGGCTTACGCATTTGCTATTTGTTAAAGGTATTTATAGACCGTATCAAAAGCAGGACTCACAGCTATAAGCTTCTCTGGTGTAGTGGTTAAGCTATAAACTTGTATGCAAAGGTTATTGGGCTCAAGCCTTGGCTTTTCCAGTCTTTTGAATGAGAGTTTAAACTATATGACCTTAGCTGTTGATTTGGGTATAAAACAAAATCAACCATAAAATACAGAAAGATGAATATTTCATTATGGCAGTGGTATTTATACTTTTGGAATATATGATATATTCAAGCTATATTCAACATAGTGAGGCTAAAATAACATAAGCTATAACATTAATTGACAATATGCTCAACTTTCACAAAATGATCCTAGTTAAGCCTAGCATATTGCAAATGTATATTTATCAGATTTATGGAAAATCATTCAAGGTTCCATGTTTCATGGTAGGTGTTAGCCATTTCTCGATACTGTCTGCTCATTCTTACAGATAATGCTACTTTTGGTGATAATATGCCTTAAGCGTGGCAGATTTAGCCTTTGTGTACCAGTTTCACATCAAACCATAAACATGTATCTGACGTAGATGTTTCCACGTTGCTACCATAACATCCTCCAAATGTGGTCGTTTCTTGATTTTATTTGGTAAAGGCTAACAGTTCACCAAGCTTGTCAGACATGAAGCCCTTTGAAAGTGTTTTAAACTGACCTCTTTCCTATGCATCACCAAAAATAGATTAGCGTATTACATCCTGGCAGAAAATAGCTGGACTGCAAGAAAGAAGGAGACTACGATCGGACGTTTTACCATTTAACCCCCAATGTATTTACGGTCCTTCTCTCCTCTTATGTTCCTTTTATAAAGCGGCTGCATTTCAGTTTACATTTATTTCAGAACTTTTATCTTGAGAAATGCATAAACGCCTGTGTATGACGCTTACACATTTTCCTTTCTACTGGCATTGACTTTAATCATATTAGTTCTTGCTACTGTTACACAAGATGTGGGCCTGAACCTGATCAGTGAGAGTGCTTTTCATCAGTATTGACCTTGTCTACTACATGTAAGCCTCCTTGCTTGAAAGTTACCACAGACATATAGACAAGGACCCAGCATTTTAAAGCTCTATTGAATGTTAGAGTAAATGATCTTTCAATAAAAATGGATGCAGTCTTCTTCTCTTCTCATTGAATGACATTTGAAAACGTTTGATTTCATTTGCCAATAATTCTTACATTGTGCAAGGCTATTCAGGTCATCTTGTAGAATTTGGCATTCCGTGAGTGAATTAATATTCCTACACAAAACACAATCATTAGCAAACAGGTGACCTGATATTGTCCATCCGTTTTGATAGTGCAACAGGGCCTCGGAGCGATCCACTTGTGAGTAAATCCTCTAATCCCGCAATAGTGTAGTTTGTAAAGCAGTCTCCTATGTGGTACCTGCTGTAGTTCACGAACGACTTCATATATAGGAGTTGTGCTTAACAGACATTCATTCGGATTTAGTCTGAACCGGTTCTTGGCCCTGCATCACCAGTAGTCATTAGCTGGAGGATAACGAGCGAACCAATCCTAATAGAGAATTGCTTACAAGTCGGTTGACCGCATGTACCGACTGCTTCTGCATGCTAAGAAAAAAGTAAGATCGTGGACGAATGTTGAAATTATGGACCTCCCGGGCCCACGTCCCCAGGATTCATTGGGACGCTTTGCCAAAAGACGTGTTCTTTTACACCTATGCTGCTGTGTTCAAGGCTCTGGGCCAATCTATAGATCTGGGCCAAGTTCAAAGAAAGTTGTCCTCTGTTGTGGTGCGACCAGATACCTTGTAGGGTTACAGCTTTTATCCCATAACTAGGGCTAAATGAACGCTAGCTTTTGTAAACGCTAATACTTGTGTCCTGATTTAGTAGAAATTTGGCAGCCATCTTGGCCATCATCTTGGTTCATTATTAAAATGTGAGAATAAACACTAAATCATGCTGTTCACAAAGTTAAATGAGCATTTCAAACACATAACAATTGGTATATTGAGCACATGAATGGTGTTTTAATCAGAGAACGTGTTCTTATAAATCATAATTATGGCGGCAATCTTGGTCGTCATCTTTCTTTGTTTATATGATGTGGGGTCCTAGCTGAAACCAAAGGTCTTTACTATTATGTGAACAACAAGAAATGGGCATTTCAAACACAAGACACTGATTATATGAACCACCTGGATGCCGTTTTAAGAAGAGAAAACCTCTTATAGTATGATTATGGCAGCCATCTTGGCCACCATCTTGCATTATTATTATTATGTGGGTGTCAGAACTTTTTTTTATTATGATGTTTACAACATAAAATGAGCGTTTAAACATAAAGCAACGGGTATATTCAACTCTGGGGTTTTATATTCTTGCTTATGGTGACCATCTTGGATGTCATCATGATTTTTCCAAAATGCTCAATGATGCCAGGGTGGCATCATGCAGTTTCTGAACAAGCATGGTCTTGTGAACTGCGCCGTCTTCCATGTTATGCTGATGGCAACTGGAGTAAAGGCTTAGCCAAGGAAATGACTAAGTAATGAATTTCAGTAACATCTTTGTGACAAATTTAAAGTTTGACGCCATCTTTGACACCATCTTGTATTCCGAAAATATAAAAGGAAACATAATTTCTAATCAAAATCACCTAATATACAGATAAATGTAATATTTTTAGTATTTAAAGTGAACCAAATTGAGATAACGCTGATAATTGTCATTTAGTATTGCATTCTGGCAGCCATCTTGGAAGCATTCTTGATATACATGACCATGTTAGCAGGAAATTGTCTTTGACATTCAATTTATTAAATTATGTCAAATATTTGTACATGAAATATGCCCTGAGTGTAAATAGAAGCTTTATTATGACCAGCCCATATATTGAGCCGCCATATTGGACGCCATCTTGTTTTTCTCAAAATTCTCAATGATGCCAAGGTGGCATCAGTCAGATTCTTTAATGGTAACATGTAAGCAGCAAGAATCAGCCAAGAAAAAAAGTTTGAACGGCATTTCCGGGTCAAGCTAGGTATCTGCAGGACTACTTCAATTAAACACACACAAACACGTTCTGTGACAAAATCTTAGCTGATACGATTCGTGATTTTCTGACAACATGATATATGTTATGCTTTAAAATTTAGAACATCGCACGGTACATTTGTCGAGCCTTTTAACTCAACAGCTTTGTTGGTGATATGTACAAAAGGTCAAAATTAAACTGTCATCGCGGGCGCCATGATAAATATGCATACATGTAGTACAATGATAAACTACATAAACAAGATAAACACTTTAAAGTTCAGCTTAAATGTAAGACTATTCTGCGACATTTACTCCTTTTATTTCTTCACTCTACCGAATAACATCATATTTGATATCGTTTTGTTAAGCCATCACCGGGCCCGATATACAGGATCTTATTATAGAATTGTGTTTGTTTGTATAGTTTCCCTTCAAATCATTGGCTCACCTATTTCGTTCCTTCCTTCAGCTTGGCGTCACATTACGAAAACATGCCCATGCAATGTACAGAAAATTTTTTGTTTGTAAAAATGACAAAATTTCACTGGAAAAATTTTGATATTTTTCTTATATTTGCTCAAAACATGGCAGTTCTAACGAGTACCCACAATCTATGTTTTGGAGCAAAATAAGAAAAATAAGTATACCCCTGCATACCCCAGTTTTGCTATACAAAAGTGGGGTTTAAGGGGGTATACATTACACGGACATGTTTTCGTGATGAGGTGAAACCATTTTAGCCCCAAATATGTTGCGTGCTAGGATTTAAGATACATTTTAGTTTGTGTATGTTTACATCAACACAAATGAAATTTTGTCTGCGCTTTAAAGTGTTTAATGACATGACACTATTTGAATTGGGTGTAATAGTTAAAGGACTAGGCCCACAAACTATTGTGTGTGCGTTTTATGAAAGCATTCATGTAGCTGAACAGTTTGCAACAAATTTCATGAAAATCAACCAAGGTATAAGAAAATTATAGCGGGTTGAAAATTTTGATGGCCAAAATCCAGAACGAGGCTGTGAGGGTATGACGTCACTCCCTCACAATCATGGAATTATAAATGTCTGCCATTTCCATGCATATTAAAGTATGAAAATTGTTGAAATACTTTTCATTCACTTAATAGAATCATACTGATCTGTTTTCGAATGTAAAAAGTAAGTCTACTTCTGTAAATAAGCATTTTTTTTTCCTTTTTGGTCACGTGACTAGCTAAACAAAATGGCGGCCACCATTGTTGAATCTTTCATATCTTCAAAACCACTTAACCGATTTTAATAAATGTGGTGTCAAAATGTTTGTTTCGCTGATCTCTTTCTTTTGAAATAGAGGATAATGTTTGTAAACCTATTCCTTTAAATCGATGCGATAAAAAGGACACATTTATTTAAACCTCAAAATTGTCGATCTTCTGTCTTCTACTTGAAGCAAGTATATATTTAGGGATATATCTAAGTTATATTTATAATATGCGCATAGATCTATTGTAGTGACTGATTTGACCCAGGCTTATAATTTTCTTTCTGCTGTTATACACCAATCGAGGTGCATTTAATCGCCAAACCGTTTCAAAATTGCATTGTCATTACATAATTCAGTCACATGACAAATTCGTCAGCTGTATGTAAATATTGAGCTATGTCAATGGAAAAATGCAACTTCGCCATCTTGACGTTATATTGTATATGGTCATTGCATAAAATAATTTTACATGCATATGTAAATGCTTTGCCTCTAAAATTCCCTCGTACTCTCAATAAATCATTTCAATTATCATGAGTATAGATAATAATAAGAACAAATAAAAGCGTAACCTTAACAGGTCTAAGAGCTGACATAAATTTACAGACTGTCTTTAGATTTACAGACTGTCTTTAGATGTAAAGCCTTTTGAGTCTATAGAATTAAAGACTAAAACGAAGAAATAGCAACAATAATGAAATACGGAAAATTCGCACTGATAAACAATTGTGATTTGCTTTATTACATAAGCAGTTGTATAGTGCAGAAAAATGATCATCGTTTGTTGACTTAACATTGCATAATGGAAGAAACAAAGTAAATGTGTTTTGATATACAAAAGTTTTCTCCCATATACTATAACTCAACAACTGATAACGCAAGCAATCATCTGATCGGGTGACATTCATCGCCAACAATGGTCAAAGGGAGAACAATCAACAAGGAATACATATAGTTATTATTTGCTATCAGTACACGGCTATAAGGCCATACTTTTACACGAACTTTACACACCGAATAACGCACATGTATAGGTCATTCATTTACGTTAAATATAGAATGCGCTTTTTCATGGTATTCCAAAATTCGATGAAATACTGCATAAGTCTTTAAATATATAGACTTTACAAGTCTTTAGATTTACAGACTGTCTTTATATCCACAGACTTAACAAGTCTGTAGATTTACAGACAGTCTGTAAATTTAGTAAGTCTGTAGATTTAAAGACTTGAAATGTCAGCTCTTAGACCTGCTTAATGCAGATTTGCGTCTTCTGCTTGAGATGTACAGATCCAAAATCAAACATCTTGAGCATTTTCATATTTTTTAAATTAAGTTTTATTCTAGATTGAATTAAAGTTATAACTCTTGGAAAGCCGAGGCACGCGTATTCACTGAATAGTTTCTCTTTAAGGGAACCATAGGATTAATTAAGCCATCGGAAAGTGGCTTCTGTGCATGAAAAGTTGTTATAGGCTTTAAATTGCGAAAACCATAGACCATCGTCCGTTTCAAATATTGATATTAATTGAATAATTAATAATTGGACTTAAAACATTACTTTCTGTAAGACCGTCAGAAATTTGCTGCACAAATTAAGGACACGTTTAGGAAATCAAGAATATCAAAAACTCTCAATAGACGTTCTTACAGTGTATTTACGTGACCCCAAATATTGGTAACCATATACATGTATTATGTCAGTATACATTGTATATAAGAAGAGTGAAGAATAAAAATGAGTAAATGCACAGTCTTACTTTTTACCTGAACCATTTGTATAAAAATATAATTAATCATTGTATTATGAATATTCATCATATCACCTACCGTGGCCGTTTAATTTTGACCTTTTGTACATAACACCACCAAAGGTGTAGAGTAAAAAGGCTCAACAAATATACTGCACGAATTGAAATATTTTAAAGCATTGCATATGTCGCAGACCGTTCATGTGCCCGGAAACCAGATAACTAAGGTAGGCCGGAAACGTGACGTATGTTGTTTATTTGGAACGGTCCATCTCAGGGAGTGGGTGTAGGCAACAGAAGGAAACACAAGCCGGTTGATGAGTATTAGTTTATGAGACCCCTTCAACGTTGTACGACCACAGTGCACTGAATAACAATGCAAAATATCCCTCAGTAATGAGGAGATAGACAAAGTATCATATCTGTACTGGGCGAGACGCGAGTCTGCACCCCTTCAATGACAATCGAAGACTCCGCTTTATGTCGATTACGACACGGCTCAAAAAGGGAATTTACAAATTACTCGTCATTATCAATATATACAAGATGACATGAAAAGGATAATAACATAAAAGCGTACCTGAATAACAATGCAAAATATCCCTCAGTAATGAGGAGATAGACAAAGTATCATATCTGTACTGGGCGAGGCGCGAGTCTGCACCCCTTCAATGACAATCGAAGACTGAAAGAAAGGGCGCCTTTTGTGAGCTGTTTTTAGGTGCGCATGCGTGTTAGTATTGAACATTATTTATCATCTCGCCAACAGATGAGGATACAGATTACATCGATATCATTCAGATTACGCCTAAATATCATTTGGGATAACGCCTGAGCGCATAAAATGATGATTTAATGACAGGCTATAGGATACAATATAGGATATGACCATCACATAAACTGTACACAAATCCACCCTGTGACACATATGTCATGCTGTCAGAAAGTCACGAATCGTATCTGTTACGGTTTTGTTGACCTCTAGAACGTGCTTGTGTGTTTCATTGGAGCCCATATAATTTCTTGTCGTAGTTTGGTCCTTTGTGATACATGTAAGTTTGATCTCTGCTTGTAAACACGAAGTTTTTCTCAATCAAAGTTGTTTGAATAAAACAACACTGAAAACGTTAACAAAGACTTTTAAGGAGCTCCAAATGTTCATCGATGTACCCGACAATTTTAATATGTGATAAAGAACTATTATCAGATTATAAATGTAACGTGGCCGAGCGGTCTAATGAGCTTTATTTAGGCACCAGTCTCGTCTGAGGCGTGGGTTCGAATCCCACCGCTGCCATATTTTCATTACCAATGACATGTGCATTTTGTTTTATATCTTCTTTTAGGTTCATCAGTCGATGCGTTTTGCTCAACAACAGCAAATGAGCCGCCCCATGGGAAAACCAACAATCTGCATAGGCGAAAACAAAGGCGCAGATAAGCTTCGCGGTAACCGCGAAGCTGATCAGCGCCTTTGTTTTCGCTACTCGGATAGTACAATTCCTCCTCTAC
Source organism: Rugalucina vietnamica (assembly GCA_964017185.1). Lineage (NCBI taxonomy): Eukaryota > Metazoa > Mollusca > Bivalvia > Lucinida > Lucinidae > Rugalucina > Rugalucina vietnamica. The sequence goes on along the minus strand of OZ024874.1, from coordinate 11,398,179 downwards.
TGAACTCCAAAATCTCAAGCTTCAAGCCTATTTCTGTAGCTGTACAGGCCGGTTTGTGTCAGACCTGTTCGGAAACCACATTGTTGGTTTTTCCACGAGGTGGCTCAAATGTGTATATTCATTCATGACCCGAAATGTTGTTTGTAACTGAAACAAACATTTGAAATATGCTGAATTGTTACAGCGATATCCTACATTATGGACAACCAGAGGTTATGTTTGTTATATGAACACCACAGGGGCGGAACCAGGAAATGGTGCACAAATTAAGGGCTTCTGGAAGGGACAAAATGCTTACATAATTCACAGATCAGCTGCTTTGTCTGGCTGGTGGGCATAACTTGTGAGATTATAACACACTTAGGTACAATAGTCATATAGACTACGTATTCACGTCATCGACCCTATAACATTCGGAATGTGTTCTGTACAGTATTATTGTTACATGATCGACAACATATTTGTTAACAATAACTTTTCTTTAGTATTGCAAATTATATAGTATGACCAAAATGGTACAAGTAGACAATGATCATAGAAAGACGCAATCAGAAAAAAAATCCACTCCAACAACCGAGGTGGAAAACAAATGATTGACAATTAGTAACTTATACTCAGAAAACATATTGTAAGCCGAGTGAGCAGCTATTTCCCAATAGGCGGCCGCTCCGTTACCCGAACTTAACACGTATTATATCTCGTGTGCTGCGCACTCGTGAAAATTCTGGTGTTTTCAGTTTTTTAGATAAAAGAGATTGGTATTCACCTAAAAAGTGCATATATGTCAGAACGGTACTTTCTCTGATGTATTATGAGACGCAGTTCCAGTTCCAATGAATTGACGTGTAAATTATGTAACGACCTCTCATCCCCTCCCCATCTGCATCTATTATCTAAAAGTTAAAGCCCTGCTAATAATTGTTATATCACAAGCAGTCAGTTCGCATTTGTTCCAGAGCTGCCAAAGCTTAAGTGTTGAATGGATTATAATAAAAACTATACCGCTTCGGGTGATTAAAGACAAGCAGAATAATAAATGATCAGGCATTCAATAAATTCAAAGTGATGCGATTCTTAATTCCTTTTCGAAATTTCACTTTAAAGTGAATTTAAGAATGAAGCACATTATAATCTCAATATAAAAATCACCTGAATGGATTTCATTGTATCTTGGAATAATTAGCTGAATGGAGCCTTTGCAAATCGGCGTAAAATTAAATCTAAGCATGCTAAGAGTAGGGGATTAAGCATTCATATATTGAAAAAAAGTACAAGTAGGCAAAGATCAGGAAAAGGCGCAATCAGAAAAAGACTCCCACTCTTGTCGTCTTTTTTCTGCGATTCTATCAAACGCATTGCCAAAAGAAAAGAAAACTTTGAGTTAAGCATCGTGCTATCGAAGGACGTGAAATGAAGTATGGAGTAATGAATTGGTACAGAACCGCAATAATTTGCTATGGTTTAGTTTGGAAAAGGGAGTTTCAATTAAATGTAGTAGCACGTTTGCTCGTACTAGTGTCCACCGTATCATGCATTTCATGGAAAGCCCAACACTCTTTTGAAAAAAAAAAAAAAAAAAAAAAAAAAAAAAAAATCTTGGGATCTCACTTGATTTCCTCGCGAAATGTGAGCTAAGATTTAATTATAATTGTCAATAAATAAACTTTCATCAAATTTGAAATATTCTTCGCCGATGGAATGCGCAAACGTATTAAGAGAGTCACATGTCTAGAAAACTAGTTGGGTGAATATGCAGGCCCGCCCGTTACATCGGTATAATTGCTAAATTATATGTTTTGTACGTGCATATTTGTCTTATGGTTGTTATATCCGCAATAAGGCAGTCGTCTCTTACGTTGTTGCTAGTGAAGTTCGGAATGGCGCATCTTTTGCGTAAAAAAGAGTTTACCCAATGACTGTGCTCATAAATGAATTCAATTTATTTGCGTGATCGAAGTGATTATGACAAACCCAATTGCGTATCTAGGCATTCGTTGGTCGTCAAATGACCCACAACTTGTCAGCGCAATATCAATTATACGACAGATATACCAGAAGGGATCAGATGACGAACAAAAAGAAAAAAATTAGTTGAATAATTTTCAATTTTCAATATGTTTAAGTGTGATTCGATTTGCAAAACCGAGCTTGTAAAAGACAAACCCTACAGAAACTTTGAAGGAACAGAGAGGGTATTGTTATGCGACATTCTGTCTTTAAAAATACACGAGTAGATTTGACTTCAGCTACAAGTTGCTCATCACGATTACCAGACATGTACACTCAAAGTAAGTTATTTTACCAGGTATGCATCACGCCAATACTATCAATTCAACTTGTCTGTGACCTGAAGAGATCCGAAAATAAAAATATACAAAGTTGATATTTGTGTTTTCTTATGTTTGCAAAACCTCTGTCTAGTGCATGTACAGCTTGAATGCTGTGCGACAGTCTGCATGCTTAGTTCTTAACCCAATCATGGTTGATAACTATAGTGCCTTCTTTAATTGCACACTGGCGGGTCGGGTGTCAGACTCTATGATGGCCCCGACATAAAGCTAGTATTTTAGTTGGTTGGAGCCGGAGCTTCTTGTCTGTTGCTTTGCCCACCGGGGTTCAACTGGTGTTTTTCTTTTGCTCCGGATTTCAATAAGTTGTTTGGCGTCCAATGGCAGCTCATTGTATCTGTGAGTCCTCGTCGTTTATTCATCTTGCTGGTTATCACAATTTATTTGTTTTTCCAGGATGATTCATTGACTACTTGTACCTTTTTAGAGATTCATCACGGGGACCGAACAAATTACTTCGAACATGGTTCGTAATTGCACGCGAACCCGGCATTAATCTTCTGTTTGTGATGGAATGTCGAAAAATTATAAAACAATGATACTGCAATGACTTGTTTACCAGTAATGTATACCGATTGGATTCACTTTTACAATGATATTAGCTTTAAACCATATCAATATTGAACCAGCAATCCATACTGGTGGGTTAGGGATTAAATTTAGTTTACATAACGTTTCCATATCAATTTATGAAGTAACTTGCACATTTTAAGTAGCTCGCCGGATGATTTAAGGATTTACGTGCCATTAGACTGTCCAATCTAAAAATATGTATTTTTCATTTATCAATATTTCTAAACGACGGTAAAGAGCTTGTAAATGTTCCACCCGTTACCTTAATCAGTCTATAACACCTTTCTCTGTTGACTTTATGAATGAAATTAGAATTTTGATAAACAGCGCACATAGTGAGACATTATTAATTTTATGACAGTCTGCTATTTTATGAGACGCCGCATGGGAAAACTAATAATCTGCATAGGCGAAAACAAAGGCGCAGGTCAGCTTTGCAGCGCCTTTGTTTTCGCTAAACGGATAGTACAATTCCTCTACTATCTAAATCCAAAAATTCTAGCCTCTAACCATCTTCTGTGACTGTACAGGCCGGTTTATATCGAACCAGGTCGGAAATCCCGAACCCCGGTTTTCTCGCATCGCGGCTCATATATATTATCATTTTGATATGTACCAGTATTGCGATATCGTGAACAGGTGAAGCACAGTTTCACAAAAATTCAACTCCAAATACACAAAACAATTAGAACCACCACAGGAGCATCGCCTTAGAACGATCAGTAATCTAAATTACTGGGGGGGGGGGGGCTTAAACCGGTTTTACAGGCGCCTAACCTTACCGTCATCTTCCGCAGTGGTTCACAACATTTTGTTAGTTGTTCGCACCTCGTGAGTAACTGGAAAAATAGATCTAATTGAATAAATAAATAAATAAATAAATAAATAAATAAATAAAACTTAAGTTACGTACGGTGACAACTTAACAGCATCGTTATTCGACGGTCAACTCAAGCCCACCTTAGCGTTGTCTTATATTTCGAAGTGGCACAAGTTACGAAAGCTTAGAGTAACTAGAATACCACTTCGTTCCTTACGGAAATCTTTGCAGACAATAAAATTGCATTTAAATATAAAACGATGCTTTAAATCTCATAAACACACATGACGCGCGTGGCTAACAGGAAGTGGTGGTTATTTCAACAATTGAGTCTTTAACAATGTAAACAAACATTTGTCGATATCAATCACTTGATTAGGTATGATGTTGTTATAAATTCTTAATGGGCTTGGAAGTACAGGCTTTTTTTACTTTTTTTTTAATAAGGACTGCCTTAATTCGATTTGAAGGATCTTAAATAATTTAATAATCTATCACACCCACCAAGACAAGTTAAGGTAAAGTAAACATTGATCAGGAAAAGGCGCAATCAGAACGAAACCTCAAACTCCAAAATCCGAGGTGGGAACAAACTAAACTTTGACAATCAGGTACTAATGCAATGACAAATACTTGTAGTAATAAGCAGTAGTAAGCAGCTATTTCCCAATGGGTTACCACTAAGTTAAATACACGTGAAATGTAAACAGTGCCAAAACTCAATACCAGAACGTAAAACATTCAGAACCACAACGGAAGTAACGCATTGGAACGGTCAGTAAAACAACTTGCTTCAACGCACGTACTACTTGTTCTAGCTGATCTGAAAAGCAAGAAACGTTTTCTAATCCTTCCTTATTATCATAAAATTATGACGTCGCTGTTTTCCAAGCGATAACGTTTTAAAATACCACACGTGTATTTGCGGGAATAGTAACGTAATTGACGACGTCCGCAACAACAATGTTACTTTTCAGTGGAAATATGTCCACTTTAAAGGCGATAAAATCGTATTTCAGAAAGGCGATAAAATCGTATTTAAGAAGTCATATGATAAAACGAATCTTACACTCGTGGTCATTTCAAATGAAGGCTCGTTTGATAAATTTCATATGAAAAGATCCTCTAATTATGAATTGCTTTAAGGATAGACAATGTGGCGGTTCTCATAGAATCTTCAAGCTATACTTGTTTGTGGAATAAAATATCACACTGAATTTTCTATAGTCTGCTGACCATATAACAAACATAAGCTCTAACTACCCATATTAGAGGCTATCGGTGTTGTTTCCAAATGCTGTTGCTGATGAGTTGTGAACCCTTAAAATGACATAAAATGTATATAGCATAAGTAATCAAAATATGGCAGCGGTGGGATTCGAACCCACGCCTCCGAAGAGACTGGTGCCTAAAACCAGCGCCTTAGACCGCTCGGCCAAGCTACCTATATATGCTTGTCACATCCCGAAATTGTTAGATATATCGATAATTATATGGGCTTCTTTTAAACACACGCAAGCACGTATTGTGACAAAATCGTAGCTGATTCTGACAACATGATATATGTTATGCTTTAAAATGTAGAACATCGCACGGTACATTTGTCGAGCCTTTTAACACAACACCTTTGGTGGCGATATGTACGAAAGGTCAAAATTAAACTGTCATCGCGGGCGCCATGATATATATGCATAGTGCAATGATTAGCACGGCGCATCAGCGACGTGCTTACTTTGATGGTTTTTAAATTGTTCCTGTGTCTTTGAAGTACTGATTTTTCCTTCCGATCTTTGAATGTTTGTTTTAATAGGCTAATAACCCTCCAGATAAACGTCTTTTAATAAACGTTTGGTAAAGGCGTTCAAAGAATTAGAATGCTAATAATTGTAGCATATATATATAGCAATTATCAGTATTTTCGTCCTTTTTATTCGTTTTATTGTTCGGATTCGAAAGCATTTTCCTTTCAGCTTTTTTTGTTCCAAAAATTCAATGCGGATGTCACACTACTTCCAAAATTAATGCAGGCGGCACACTTTCCCAAAATTCAATGCGGATGTCTACCCCACAAATTGACACCAGCTCAACCCGTACAAGTTTGTGCAAATTCATATTGCTTTTGTTTATTAACGCATAATGAAGTCAGGATCTATTTCTTTTTAAATACACTGCTTTTTTCATCATGGTAGTATACACATTAGCTTAGTATAGTAGCCTATATTACCGCGGGTTCGCCGTTACCACGGCATCAGAAGACTTAATAAAACTATGCAATTTATCTGAATTTACAGAATATATTCTGTTGATTTATTGCATTGCCCACTGTACAAGATTGACGACTTATGAAATGCCCATCCGTGATTTTTTTTTAGCTCATGATTCAGGCATAGTAACGTTTTCAGATATGCTTTCTGGACAATTTGTTACTTGAAAATGCCTGTTCTTATAAATGTTGAAGCCCTAAATATTTATATAAATCATGACCCTAGGATGACCTTGACCTATTTTACAGCAAGGTCAACTTATTTCGCCTATGGATTTGACTGGGGAAAATTGGTAAAATGGCTTTTTATGGGGGAAAAGATGCTGGGAATAGGAAAATAGGCAGAAGATTAATGTTGATGAAAAAATTTTGGCCCAGGGGGGTTGTCTGCCCCTGGCATGAGCTATAATCATGTATATTCCCGTAATATTCGAACACTTTCTTCTCTGAAACCACTTGGCCAATCAAAGGCAAATCTTATCGGAAGCCTCTATAGAAAGGGGGAACAAAAGCGTAGATGAATAATTCAGGTCACACTACCAAGATGGCTGCCATGCCCATATATGGTAAAAACCTTTAAAAATCTTGTTCTCCAGAACCTTAAGTCCTATGATCTTGAAACTTTACATGAAACATGAAGCCCCACAATGTATATATAAATCATGACCTTGGGATGACCTTGACCTTTTTTATGGCAAGGTCAACTTAGGTCGGTTATGCATTTGAATGGAGAAAATTGGTAAAATAGCTTTTTAGGAGGCAAACGATGCTAGGAATAGGAAAATGGGATGAAAATATTTGGCTCATGCCCCTGTAAGTACTCAAGGTCCATGTCATTTTATTACAACTAAATGCTGTAAGGTCATGTGAGCGTTCTCGGGACCGGTCCTCTGTTTTTAGCTCACCTGAGCCGTAGGCTCATAGGTGAGCTTATAGTATACCCATGCTCCGGCGTCCGTCCGTCGTCCGTCCGTCCGTCCGTCGTCCGTCCGTCGTCCGTCGTCCACAATTTCAAAGATCTTCTTCTCTGAAACCGCTGGGCCGATTGTTTTCATATTACACATACACCATCTACAGGTAGGGGGAAAGAATAATTGTGTTTTTTGTTTTGATCGGATAAGGACTCTGGTTGCTATGGCAACTTATGCTTCCCATAGACTTATAATGGAAAAAAGTGAAAATTGCCAGTTTTTGCTGTCTTGTTGGAGATATTTGAATTTTGTTTTTGCAGAAATGTTTATTGAGTAGTCCTCTATGTTTCTTGTGACTTTTGTCCTAATCTTTCATTTTGATTGGTTGCAGGGGCCCCATATAGGGCAAAATTTCGAAAAACATTCAAAAATCTTCTTCTCAGAAACTGTCAAGGGGATGAAGCCTGTACTTTGTATACATGTTCCTGACAGTGGCCTCTACATAATTTGTGTTTTTTATTCCACGCGGATAAGAATTCTGGCTGCTATGGCAACTTAAAGTTTCCATAGACTTATAATGGGAAAAGTGGAAATCGGCTATTTTTCCGCTAAAATTGCAGACATTTGAATTTTGTTTTTGCAGAAATGTTTATTGAGTAGTGTTTGACGTTTCTTGCGAGTTTTGTCCTAATCCTTTATTTTGATTGGTTGCTGGGGCCCCATAAAGGGCAAAATTTTGAGAAAAAGATTCAAAAATCTTCTCCTCAGAAACTGTCAAGTGGATGAATCCTGTACTTTGTATACATGTTCCTGACAGTAGCCTCTACATAATTTGTGTTTTTTATTCCAGTCGAATAAGAACTCTGGTTGCTATGGTAACTTTAAGTTTCCATAGACTTATAATGGGAAAAGTGGAAATTAGCTTTTTTTTGAAAACTATTGCAGCCTGGGATCTGAAAAGTGGTAGATGCAAACAACTAATGGATTAGATGAAGGTATATGATTAATTTAGGTAAAGGTCATCTCTTGACCTTGGCCGGTCTGTCGTCCATACACACTTTTCGAAGATTTTTTTTCTCTGAAACCACTTGGCCAATCAAAGCCAAATTTTATATGAAGCATCTGTAGGAAGTGGGAACCAATGTGTATATAAGTAATCCAGGTCACATGACCAAGATGGCCGCCATGCCCATATATGGTAAAAACCCTTAAAATATCTTCTTCTCCAGAACCGGTGAACCGATTTCAAAGAAACTTTGCATGAAGTATGGATGTCTCAAGTACTACAATGTGTATATAAATCATGACCCTGTGGTGACCTTGACCTATTTTATGGCAAGGTCAACATAGGTCGTCAATGCATTTGAATGGGGAAAACTTTTAAAATGTCATTTTAAGTGAAAGTCTTGCAGGAAATGGGCAGTAGGACTGAATTTTAATGATTCTGAAAAAAAAATGGACCCCAGGGGCTCATCTGCTTTTAAAATGTTATTTGAAGGGGAAAATCAGCAGGAAATTGGCAAATGGACAGAATATTGATTATTCTGAAAAAAGAAAATGGCCCAAGGGCTTCATCTGCCCCTGCACCGGGGTTAAATACCATAATATTCAAATATGTTTATTGGTATATGAAGCAGATCTCAGGTGAGCGTTTACAGGACCATTGGTCCTCTGGTTTCTTATTAGCACACCTGATCTGTTAGGCTCACAAGATGAGTTTATAGTATACCCATCATCCATCTCAGTCCACATTGTTCAAACATTTTTTTCTGAAACTGCTTGACCAATGAAAGTTAAATTTTATGTGGAATAAAAATAAGAAGAGAGATCCTTTGAGAGCAGTAAGCATATTTATGAAAAGGGTGTGGGCCATACCACGGTTTTGACTACTAAAGTCTCATCAGTGACCCTATATACCTGGCAACATGGAGCCAGAAAGACTAATACAATTATTTTCATAAGTTTTACAGGACAGTCGATTAAAAGACTGATATCAACCCAAATTTAGGCCAAAAACCTATAAACTTAGTTTAGAAAATGAATCTAAACCAGTATCAAATTTTAGTTATCAAAAGTATGCTTGGACCAAACGGAAACTTTAATCTGCACTATGGATGATGTACAGGTAGACTTTTCGACCGCCACACTGGACAACACCAGCTGGAGTTATAGCAAATAAAAATAAGAAGAGATCCTTTGAAAGCAGTGGGCATATTTATGAAAAGGGTGTCGACCAAACTGCGGTTTCGACTACTCAAGTCTCATCAGTGACCCTATATACCTGGCAACATGGAGCCAGAAAGACTAATACGATTAGAGCCTCTTTAGGAGTCAATGAAGAAACATAATGAATATAGGGTCAAGGTATTTCTTGATCTTGACCCTAAGTCATTTAATTATCAAAATTAAGAATGTAACGCGAATAGTTTAACAACAATTTCCTTTTTTTCGCCGTGCATCATTCTTTTGCTGCTTTTGCAGCAAGTTGTACTTGTAAACTACATATACAAGATAAACACTTTAAAGTTCAGCTTAAATGTAAGACCATTCTGTGACATTTACTCCTTTTATTTCTTTACTCTACCGAATATACTGACATCCTATTTGATACCGTTTTGTTAAGCCAACATTGGGCCACAGTTCAGCCGCGTCTTTTTGCAGCTTAGTCCAGTCGGAAAATCAACTTACAGGTCATTTTATTCTTTTTTTTTTTTTTTTTTTTTTTTTTCATTTGTTTTTCTTAAACGTGTTAACACATCAGGGTTTAAGCGGATTTGATTTTATAGAATTGTGTTTGTTTGTATATCTTCCCTACATATTAATAGAAACATGTCATTGGTTCACCTACTCCGCTCCTTCCTTCATCTTGGCGTCAGGTGAAACCACGGTTTAAGATGTATTATTAGTTTAAGTGTTTAATGACATGACACTATTTGATTTGGGTGTAATAGTTAATTCGATGTAATAAAAGGGACATATGTATTTAAACCTCAAAATTTTCTATTTTCTGTCTTCTACTTGAAGCAAGTATTTAAGGATATATCTAAGTTATATTTATAATATGCGCATAGATCTATTGTAGTGACTGATTTGACCCAGGCTTATAATTTTCTTTCTGCTGTTATACACCAATCGAGGTGCATTTAATCGCCAAACCATTTCAAAATTCCATTGTCATTAAACGTTTAATTGCATAATTCAGTCACATGACAAATTTGTCAGCTGTATGTAAATATTGAGCTATGGCAATGGAAAATACAAACATCGCCATCTTGACGTTATATTGTATATGGCCATTGCTTAAAATAATGTTGCAAGCACATGTAAATGATATGCCTCTAAAATGCTCTCGTACTTTCAATAAATACACGTAATCAATCTTGACTATAAACACTGATAAATGCGAACAAACAAAACGTAACTCAGATGAATATTTGCGTCTTCTGCTTCAGGTGTACAGTTCTAAAATCGAATGTCTTGAGCATTTTTGTATTTTTAAATCAAGTATTATTCTGAATTGAATTAAAGTTATAGCTCTTGAAAAGCCAAGGCACGCGTAATCACTCAATAGTTCCTTTTTGTTGGAACCACATGATTAATTAAACCATTTGAAAGTGGCTTCTCTGTTTATAATAGGCTTTAAATTGTGAAAACCATAGAACATCATCCATTTCAAATATATCGATATTAATTGAATCATTAATAATTGGACTTAAAACTTTATGTTCTGTAATTTGCTGCACGAATTTAGTGTACGTTTAGGAAATCATGAATAACAAAACCTCTCAGTAGACGTTCGTGTATTGTATTGTATTTACATGACCCGAAATATTGGTGTAATATAAGAAGAGTGAATAATAAAAACGAGTAAACGCACAGTCTTCTTTTTTTTTTTTTTTTTTTTTTTTTTTTTTTTTTTATCTGAACCATATTTATAAAAATGTAGTTAATCATTGTTTTATGCATATTTGTCATATCACGCACCGTGGCAGTTTAATTTTGACCTTTTGTACATATCACCACCAAAGGTGTTGAGTTAAAAGGACTCGACAAATGAACCGTGCAATGTGCAATATTTCAAAACATTGCATATGTCATGTTGTCAGGAGGTCACGAATCGTATCTGTTACGCCTTTGTCCCAGGATACCATAGACCTCCAGAACGTGCTTGTGTGTGTTTCATTGGAGCCCAAATTATTTTTGTTGTAGTTTTGGTTCTTTGTGATAAATTTGATATCTGCTTGTAAACTCGAAGTATTTCGCAATCAAAGTTGTTTGAATATTATTGATGACACTGAACATATGCTTTCTGATAAAAATGCCGTAAATATATTAATCCGTTCAAGAGACCTGGAATGTACCCTAGTATTTCTAAGTGCAATGCCAAGAAGTGCAACTGTTGCAATCATTTATGCTCTAAGACTACTATCACTTCATCTGTGAATGGTAGGACATTTTCAGTGGTTAATGATTCTGATTTAGACTGAAAATCAATGGATCTTGTATATGTTCTTACTTGAAATACAAACAATTGTAGGATGCAATATGTTGGACAAACATGTCGAACTTTGCAAAAACGATTTGGTGAGCACTATCGTAGAATCAGAAAGCCCAAAAATAATGATACCTTTCTGTACCAGCATTTTAAGCGCACTGGTCATTCTCCAAATGATGTTAAAGTTCAACCAGTGGAGAAAATCTCATATGATGAAAATTCTTCAGTTAGATTCAAAAACATTAAACGATTTGAAACTGAACTTAAATGGATAAAATTACTGCAAACACCCTTTCCACTGGGATTTAACGACAACATTTACCATGAAGGAAATATTTCCAAAATGCCCGATTTTGATGTACTTACACTTTCAGAGCCTCGTAAACGTAAATCTAGATCTCATGGTATACGGAAAAAGGGTAATGACAAACGTAAACGGTGCGCTGCATTGAAATTGAACATTTCCCTTAATGATTTAGCTGTCAAACTAAGGATTCACGGTCGACATCCAATGCTGTCTTATCTTAGTTCTCTACCTATTGCTGCATTACGTTCCTTGGACACAGAGGCTAATAGATTTTACGATAGAAATCATCAAATGTATGACGCTGCACTGTTAACAAGATGTTATACTCAGCATGCTCTTCGTCCATTTATCGATTCCGAATCTAATCACATTAGAAGTTTTATTAAAATTCCTTTCATCAATAAAGGAATTGACTTTATTGAGTTACCAAGCATATTCCAGGATAAATCAGTGATACAGTCTATACCTACCTACTTCCAAAATTCAGAACCTCCTATTATTTGTTACAAATATAACAAACCAATCAGAAATACTATTTTAATTTCAATAAACTTGTTTCTGATCTTGATATCCATGCTAATACTCCTAAGTCTTGAGATTGTAAAGATTCAAGATATGTTTATCAACCAGCTGGACATATAGTTACTGGAAATTTAAAAATAATTTCGGATTCTAGAATTCGCAAAATTGTTTCTAAAGGTCCGAAATATAGATTCCCTTCCTACATTAACTTCGACAAATGTAGAGAGGAGATTGCATCTGCATTAAATGATTTCGGTAATCGATGGTGTAAACGAGAGGGTGTTGAGGATAATGCTCTTAAAGAATGGAAAAGAAGTATCTTCACTATCGTGGATAAACGTATTAAGTTTTATTCACAAAATACTAATCTTTTACCTCCTAAACCCAAATCGTCATTTAGGCATTTGAAGCAGGGTATCCAAGAATTTCATAGAAAGTATGTCTTGGTTCCGGCAGATAAAGCCGCTAACAATGTTGTTGTCGTTTGTAGGCTTCACTACGTTAACACCTTAAAACAGGAGCTTGATGGTACCAGGGCTTATCTGGAGACAGATACTGATGAGGTGTCTGTAGTTAATGCCCACTTAAACGATTTACCTGTTAAGTTTTCTGTTTGTGTCAATGAAGGCCAAGACAAACTTCCTACGATATATTGGTTACCTAAGCTTCACAAAAGACCATACAAAGCTAGATTTATTGCAAATTCTAGCTCTTGTACTACCACTGAACTTTCTAAATTATTAACTTCCTGTCTTACTGCTATCAAATCTCATGTTATAAGATACTGTGAGACAGTGTATGAAACTTCAAATAAAAATTGGTTTTGGTCAATTAAAAATTCTGGTGAGGTGCTCAGTAAATTGAAGTGTAGAGGGTTCCGTGCGACAAGCTTGTCCACATATGATTTTTCTACTCTGTATACAACATTACCACATAATCTAATTAAAGAAAGACTCTAGGATTTGATAGAGTGGACCTTCAAAAGGGCATTAAAAACTATGGTTCACTTTATTTGGCATGTAATGACAGAAAGGCTTTTTTCACTTCCTCTGACCAAAGTCGGTATACACTTTGGTCATGTCAGAATGTGTGCGACGCCTTATCCTATCTCTTAGATAATATTTATATTAGATTTGGGACCAAGTTATACAGACAAATTGTTGGAATTCCGATGGGTACAAATTGCGCACCTCTCGTAGCTGATTTATTTTTATACTGCTACGAAAGAGATTTCATGGATTCTCTTAACCATGATAATCAAGCTGATGTTATCGAGGCTTTTAATTCCACATCTAGGTACCTCGATGACCTTCTGAACATTGACAACCCTTATTTTGAAGGTATGGTCAATCAAATTTATCCACCTGAACTTCAGTTAAACAAAGCCAATATCTCAGATACCGAAGCCCCCTTTTTAGATCTACATCTTTCTGTTTCAAATGGATTTGTTTCTTCTAAAATTTATGATAAGCGCGATGACTTTGATTTTGATATAGTAAATTTTCCTTTTTTGGATGGTGTCGTTCCTTCTTATGGTGTATACATTTCGCAACTTATTAGGTTTGCTAGAGTCTGCAATCATGTTACAGACTTCAACGCTAGAAATTAGTGTTTAACGGCAAAACTTCTTCAACAGGGCTATCGGTATCATAAACTTCGAAAAACCTTTTCTAAATTTTATCGTAGACACTATGAATTGATTTCCAAATATAATGTTGGGTTAAAGACGCTTTTAAGTGAGGGCCTTGCGGAACCTGAATTTTATGGTGACTTGGTTTACAAATTTAAGAAACTTAAAGGAATTAACGATTTTTCTTTTCAGTTCAGAAAAATCATAACACGTTACAGACGTATAGGTTATAACTTGAATGTTATGCGACAGTCTGCATGCTTAGTTTTTAACCCAATCATGGTTGACAACTATGCTGCCTTCTTTAATTGCACGCCGGTGGGTCGGGCGTCAGACTCTATGATGGCCCCGACTTAAAGCTATTCATTTTAGAAGGTTGGGGCCGGAGCTTCTTGTCTGTTGCTTGGCCCACCGGGGTCTAACTGGTGTTTTTCTTTTGCTCCGGAGTTAGTAGGTTATTCGGCGCCCAGGGATCTCCATCGTCGGGCAGCTTACTCAATCTGTGAGTCCTGGGTTTTGATTCATCAGGATGTTTATCATGATTTATTTGTTCGTTCTTGATGATTCATTGACTAGTTAGAGATTCGCCACAAGGACCAAATAACTAACTAAATGTTTTGAACCACTGCAGAAGCTGAGGGTGAGGTTAGGTACCTGTAAAACCGGTTTAAGCCCGCCAGTAACTTTGTGTTACTGATCGTTCCAAGTCGATACTTCTGTAGTGGTTCTTTTTGTTTTATGTCTTGGTGTTTCATTTTTTTTTGTGCTGTTGGCGCCTTATGTATGTTTTCATATTTTTAGTTAAGTTAAGGTAACTGAGTGGCCACCTATTGGGAAAATAGCTGCTCATTCGGCTTACTATATGTTTTATGGTATAAAGTACCTGATTGTTACTTTGGTTTTTTCCCACCTCGGTTTTTGGAGTGGGAATCTTTTTCTGATTGCGTCTTTTCCTGATCTTTGCCTATTTGTACCTTAAAATGGGCTTCAAATCATCGATATACCTAAACATGTTTAGGATGTATTAAGGAAGCATTATAAAGGTAGCGTGGCCGAGCGGTCTAAGGCGCTGGTTTTAGGCACCAGTCTCTTTGGAGGCGTGGGTTCGAATCCCACCGCTGCCATATTTTGTTTACTAGTGTCATGTGCATTTTGCGTTATATAATCTTTAAGGGGGCAAGTCATCAGTTGATGCGTTTTGCTCATCATCAGCAACAAATGTGTTTAAAATTCATTATCCGAAATGTTGTTGGCAACTGATACAAACATTTGAAACATGCTGAATTGTTACACCGATATCCTAAATTATGGACAAGAAGAGGTTATGTTTGTTATATGAACACCACAGGGGCGGAAAAGGGATAAAATGCTTAGACAATTCACAGATCAGCTGCTTCAGTTGAACAAAGCCAATATCTCAGATACTGAAGCCCCCTTTTTAGATCTACATCTTTCTGTTGCAAATGGATTTGTTTCTTCTAAAATTTATGATAAGCGCGATGACTTTGATTTTGATATAGTAAATTTTCCTTTTTTGGATGGTGACGTTCCTCGTCGTGCTTCTTATGGTGTATACATTTCGCAACTTATTAGGTTTGCTAGAGTCTGCAATCATGTTACAGACTTCAACGCTCGAAATAAATGTTTAACGGCAAAACTTCTCCAACAGGGCTATCGGTATCATAAACTTCGAAAAACATTTTCTAAATTTTATCGTAGACACTATGAATTGATTTCCAAATATAATGTTGGGTTAAAGACGCTTTTAAGTGAGGGCCTTTCGGAACCTGAATTTTATGGTGACTTGGTTTACAAATTTAAGAAACTTAAAGGAATTAATGATTTTTCTTTTCAGTTCAGAAAAATCATAACACGTTACAAACGTATAGGTTATAACTTGAATGTTATGCGACAGTCTGCATGCTTAGTTTTTAACCCAATCATGGTTGATAACTATGCTGCCTTCTTTAATTGCACGCCGGTGGGTCGGGCGTCAGACTCTATGATGGCCCCGACTTAAAGCTATTCATTTTAGAAGGTTGGGGCCGGAGCTTCTTGTCTGTTGCTTGGCCCACCGGGGTCTAACTGGTGTTTTTCTTTTGCTCCGGAGTTAGTAGGTTATTCGGCGCCCAGGGATCTCCATCGTCGGGCAGCTTACTCAATCTGTGAGTCCTGGGTTTTGATTCATCAGGATGTTGGTGCCTTATGTATGTTTTCATATTTTTAGTTAAGTTAAGGTAACTGAGTGGCCACCTGTTGGGAAAATAGCTGCCCATTCGGCTTACGATTGTTTCATGGTATAAGTACCTGATTGTTAGTTTGGTTTTTTCCCACCTCGGTTTTTGGAGTGGGAATCTTTTTCTGATTGCGCCTTTTCCTGATCTTTGCCTACTTGTACCTTTTTGTCAGGCCGGTGGGTATAACTTGTGAGATTATAACACACTTAGGTACAGTAGTCATTCTTCGTTTTCTGTAGACTACGTATTCACGTCATCCACCCTATAACAAGGTACAAGTAGGCAAAGATCAGGAAAAGGCGCATTCAGAAAAAGATTCCCACTCCAAAAATCGAGGTGGGAAAAAACCAAACTAACAATCAGGTACTTATACATGTACCATGAAAACACATCGTAAGCCGAATGAGCAGCTATTTTCCCAATAGGTGGCCACTCAGTTACTTAAACTTAACTAAAAATATGAAATCATACATAAGGCGCCAACAGCACAAAAAATTTAAACACAAAGACATAAAACAAAAAGAACCACCACAGAAGTATCGCCTTGGAACGATCAGTAACACAAAGTCAATGGCGGGCTTAAACCGGTTTTACATGGCCATAACCTCACCTTCAGCTTCTGCAGTGGTTCATAACATTTAGTTAGTTCTTCGGTCCTCGTGGTGAATCACTAACTAGTAAATGAATCATCAAGAACAAACAAATAAATCACGATAAACATCCTGATGAATCAAAAACCAGGACTCACAGATTGAGTAAGCTGCCCGACGATGGAGATCCCTGGCCGCCGAATAACCTACTAACTCCGGATTAAAAGAAAAAACACCAGTTGGACCCCGGTGGGCCAAGCAACAGACAAGAAGCTCCGGTCTCAATGACTAATGTTTCCGTGTTTGAAAAAAAATATGGAAAGGTACAAGTAGGCAAAGATCACGAAAAGGCGCAATCAGGAAAAGATTCCCAGTCCAAAAACCGAGGTGGGAAAAATCCAAACTAACAATCAGGTACTTATACCATGAAAACATTTCGTAAGCCGAATAAGCAGCTATTTTCCCAATAGGTGGCCACTCAGTTACCTTAACTTAACTAAAAATATGCAAACACTTAAGGCGCCAACAGCACAAAAATATTTTAAACACCAAGACATAAAACAAAAAGAATTCAGTTTGCGGGTAGGAGACATGTCATCCTTTGTTTTCTGTAAATTTGAAATAGTTATCTTTAGAATTGTACATTGTCAAGTTATTACAGAAAATATACCTTTTGCGTTTCTTTATGTACTGAGTATAGATATATACATAAGATGCGGGCGCGTTTCTATTCACATCGTAATCGTGCAGAGCAGCGCAAACATACTAAGTTAAACCACATAAGTTTTGAAAGTGGCGCCAGTAGCCGGGTCACTCCACACTCTTCCGTTTCACTGTCATGTTTGATATAATGAATAGTGGTAATCGTTATAGAAATATCATTTTTATTGAAAACATTCATATCTAGCGATTAATCGCTACTTTAAACCGGTCCCGGTAGCGCCATTGTATGAGTGACCGCTTCGGGGGCGGGAGGTCGTGGGTTTGATCCCGGACCGCGTCATACCAAAGACATGGAACATGGTACAAGTTGCTACCTTGCTTGGCGCTCAGTATTATAAGGCAAGCACTAGCTTCTCTTCTTTCAACCATAAAGCATCACCACCTTCGCATGTCTAACGAAATAATATGGAGAAATCAGAAAAATAAAAAAAGAACCGAAAATAACTAATATCTGTATCATTGGAGGACCGTATGGAAGACTGGCATTCGTGCTAAATACGTGATCCTCCTAAGATATAGAGATTATTATTATTATCATTTTTTTTTTTTTTTTTTTTTTTTTTTTTTTTTTTTTTTTTTTTTTTTTTTTTATGGTCGACAACATATTTGTTAACAATAACTTTTCTTTAGTATTGCAAATTATATAGTATGACCAGAATGGTACAAGTAGACAATGATCAAAGAAAGACGCAATCAGAAAAAAAAATCCACTCCAACAACCGAGGTGGAAAACAACTGATTGACAAGTAGGTACATGTACTTATACTCAGAAAACATATCGTAAGCCGAGTGAGCAGCTATTTCCCAATAGGCAGCCACTCCGTTACCCGAACATAACACGTATTATATCTCGTGTGCTGCGCACTCGTGAAAATTCTGATGTTTTCAATATTTTAGATAAAATAGATTGGTATTCACCTAAAAAGTGCATATATGTCAGAACGGTACTTTCTCTGATGTATTATTAGACGCAGTCCCGATGAATTGACGTGTAAATTATGTAACGACCTCTCACCCCCCTCCCCATCTGCATCAATTATGTAAAAGTTAAACCCTTTAAATATATCACAATCAGCCAGATCGCACGTGTTCCAACTCTGAAAGCTAAAGTGTTGAATGGGTTAAAATGAAAGCTATACCGCTTCAGATGATTAACGAAAAGCAGAATAATACATGGTCAGGCATTCAATGAATTCAAAGTGATGCGATTCACAATTTCTTTTTGGAATTTCATTTGAAAGTGAATTTAAGAATAAAGCACATGATAATCTCAATATAAAAATCACCTGAATGGATTTCGTTGTTTCTTAGAACAATTAGCTGAATGGAACCTTTGCAATTCGGCATAACATTAAATCTAAGCATGCTAAGAGTAGGGGATAAAGCATTCATATATTGAAGACTTTTTTCGCAATTCTATCAAACGCATTGCCAAAGGAGTCCAGCTCCTTGCTATCAAAGAACGTGAAATGAAATGTGGAATAAAAAGAATTGGCCCAAAACCGCTATCGTTTGCTTTGGTTTGGTTTGGAAAAGACAGTTTCAATTAAACGTAGTAGTAAGTTTGCTCGTACTAGTGTCCTCCCGTATGATTCATTTCAGGGAAAGCCTAGCACACTTTAGAAAACAAAATCTTGATTTTATTTATCAGCTTTAAGTTTGCCAAAATCAGTCATATTTAATGGTGATACCATACAATTTGCAATACAGAAAAAGTTATTATTAACAATTATGCTGTCGATCTTGTTAAAGTGGCGAATAAACCTTCTATAAAGGGTTTAAACAAAAACGATATTTCTATAACCTCTTTTTTATTGTATCATACGTGACAGTGAAACAGAAGACAAGAGTGTGGAGTGATCCGCCTACTGGCGCCAGATTCGAAACTGATGTATTTGTTTGCGCTGTACTTAACATTTGACATGTGTTGTTGTACATGTATTTGACAATGGGCGCCGACATCTTATGTAAAAATTGAAAATTTCATCAGTAAATTTTTGATGTTTTTTAATATTTTTGCTCAAAGCATTGATTCTGGGTACACGTTAGAACCGACTCGGCGAGACGGTTCTAACACGTACCCACAATCTATGGTTTGGATTAAAAATAAGCCTTCGGAAAAATAGGCATACCCCTGCAAACCCCAGTTTTTCTATATAAAAGTGGGGTTTAAGTGTGTATAAGTTTCACGCAAAATCATGTTTTCCAGATGAATTTCAGATTACAATGTATATGGGCCACAACGTGGACATTTTTTTAAGTATAAGAAAAACAAAGTTACTTTGAATGTGTGATGTTTCTAGAGTCTGTTAGTCTTTATTTGACCAGATTATTTCAATTATTTTGTGAGTTATGACCAATTTACTATATGAACCATACAGAAGTCATTGTCCTGAAAAATGACGTCAAAGTTGCGTAATGCATTTCTGCATGTTAGTAGAGCTTACAAAACTCCATGCATTTGCTTAAAACTGTTAAAGCACTTGTCAGAACCTATTGTTAAGATAGATGCATACCATTCTTACAGGCAATCTTTCGTAATTATTTTGTCCATCTTTATGATGATGCGGTTGCTATGGTTACCGTTTAACGATAGATATAGAGAAATTATGTGTATTATAGGGTAAAACAAGGGCAAATAACTTTAAATATTGAAAATAAATATGTTTTAAAAGTCATTCATTTGGTAGCCCAGTGTTCAAAGATTACAAATACAGTGCTATTTCTAAAATGAATTTTACATTATTTTTCCGCTATTTGCTACTTTCTACTAGTAATATCAGAATGTCCGAAGGTACATTTTGTCGCGTTGAGGTACATATGGTTATGAATGTCCAGAACGCTGTCTCTATTATAGTGAAGGAATTTTTCGTCACCATTACATGACATGTATAGATACATTCCGAAATGTAATAAGATCAACGACGTGAATACGTAGTTTTCACAGTCTATATGTCTACTGTACCTAAGTGTGTTCGAATCTGATACGTTATGCCCACCAGCATGGCAAAGCAGCTGATCATGTGAACTTTATAAGCATTTTATCAGTCAAGCGCTTGACTAAACAGCGGTACGATACCAGTTGTTTTCCTCGCGTAATGTGAGCTAAAATTTAATTATAAATTGTCAACAAATAAACTTTAAACAAATTTGAAATATTCTTCATCGATGGGAATGCACAAACCTATTATCAGGTCTAAGAGCTGACATTTCAAGTCTTTAAATCTACAGACTTACTAGATTTACAGACTGTCTGTAAATCTACAGACTTGTTAAGTCTGTGGATATAAAGACAGTCTGTAAATCTAAAGACTTGTAAAGTCTATATATTTAAAGACTTATGCAGCATTTCATCGAATTTTGGAATACCAAGAAAAAGCGCATTCTATATTTAACGTAAATGAATGACCTATACATGTACGATATTCGGTGTGTAAAGTTCGTGTAAAAGTATGGCCTTACTTCCGTGTACTGATAGCAAATAATAACTAAATTTATTCCTTGTTGATTATTCTCCCTTTGACCATTGTTGGCGATGAATGTCACCCGATCAGATGATTGTTTGCGTTATCAATTGTTGAGTTATAGTATATGGGAGAAAACTTTTGTATATCAAAACACATTTATTTGTTTATTCCATTATTCAATGTTAAGTCAACAAACGATGAACATTTTTCTGCACTATGCAACTGCTTATGTAATAAAGCAAATCACAATTGTTTATCAGTGCGAATTTTCCGTATTTCATAATTGTTGCTATTTCTTCGTTTTAGTCTTTAATTCTATAGACTCACAGGTCTTTAAATCTAAAGACAGTCTGTAAATCTAAAGACAGTCTGTAAATTTTTGTCAGCTCTTAGACCTGATACTTACCACAAGGGATCAGATGACGAACAAAAAGAGAAAAATTAGTTGAATAATTTTCAATTTTCAATATGAGCCGCCTCATGGGAAAACCAACAATCTGCATAGGCGAAAACAAAGACGCAGATCAGCTTCGCGGTAACCGCGAAGCTGATCAGCGCCTTTGTTTTCGCAATATGGATAGTACAATTCCTCTTCTACTTAAATCCGAAATTTCAAGCTTCTAGCCATCTTCTGTGACTGTACAGGTCGGTTTGTGTCGGACCTGTTCGGAACCCAAATTGTTGGTTTTCCCACGAGGCGGCTCATATGTTTAACAGGTCTAAGAGCTGACATAAATTTACAGACTGTCTTTAGATTTACAGACTGTCTTTAGATTTAAAGACCTGTGAGTCTATAGAATTAAAAACTAAAACGAAGAAATAGCAACAATTATGAAATACGGAAAATTCGCACTGATAAACAATTGTGATTTGCTTTATTACATAAGCAGTTGCATAGTGCAGAAAAATGTTCATCGTTTGTTGACTTAACATTGAATAATGGAAGAAACAAATAAATGTGTTTTGATATACAAAAGTTTTCTCCCATATACTATAACTCAACAATTGATAACGCAAGCAATCATCTGATCGGGTGACATTCATCGCCAACAATGGTCAAAGGGAGAATAATCAACAAGGAATACATTTAGTTATTATTTGCTATCAGTACACGGAAATAAGGCCATACTTTTACACGAACTTTACACACCGAATATCGTACATGTATAGGTCATTCATTTACGTTAAATATAGAATGCGCTTTTTCTTGGTATTCCAAAATTCGATGAAATGCTGCATAAGTCTTTAAATATATAGACTTTACAAGTCTTTAGATTTACAGACTGTCTTTATATCCACAGACTTAACAAGTCTGTAGATTTACAGACAGTCTGTAAATCTAGTAAGTCTGTAGATTTAAAGACTTGAAATGTCGGCTCTTAGACCTGTTTAAGTGTGATTCGATATGCAAAACCGAGCTTGTAAAAGACAAACCCTACAAACACTTTGAAGGAACAGAGAGGGTATTGTTATAGGACATTCTGTCTTTAAAAATACACGAGTAGATTTGACTTCAGCTACAAGTTGCCCACCACGATGACCAGACATGTACATCCAAAGTAATTTATTTTACCAGGTATGCATCACGTCAATACTATCAACTTCATTGCCATTGAGTTCAACTTGACAGTGACCTGAAGAGATCCAAAAATAAAAATATACAACGTTGATATTTGTGTTTTCTTATGTTTGCAAAACCTCAGTCTAGTGCATGTACATTTTGAATGTTGTGCGACAGTCTGCATGCTTAGTTTCTAACCCAATCATGGTTGATGACTATACTGCCTTCTTTAATTGCACGCTGGCGGGTCGGGTGTCAGACTCTATGATGACCCCGACATAAAGCTAGTATATTAGTTGGTTGGGACCCGAGCTTCTTGTCTGTTGCTGTGCCCACCGGGGTTCAACTGGTGTTTTTCTTATGCTCTGGATTTCAATAAGTTGTTTGGCGCCAAATGGCAGCTTATTGTATCTGTGAGTCCTCGTTTGTTATTCATCTTGGTGGTTAATAGTGTATTTGTTTTTCCTGTTTTTCCATGATGATTCATTGACTACTTGTACCTTTTTTAGAGATTCACCACGAGGACCGAACAACTTACTTGAACATGGTTCGTAATTGCACGCGAACCCGGCATTAATCTTCTGTTTGTGATGGAATGTTGATAATCATAAAACAATGATACTGCAAAAGACTGTATATCAGAGAGCAAGCCAGTCACCAGTAATGTATACCGATTGGATTCACTATAACAATGATATTAGGTTTAAACCATATCAATATTGAACCAGCAATCCATACTGGTGGGTTAGGGAATACATTTAGTTTACATAACGTTTCCATATCAATTTATGAAGTAACTTGCACATTTTAAGTAGCTCGCTGGATGATTTAAGGATTTTCGTGCCATCAGACTGTCCAATCTAAAATAATGTATTTTTCATTTATCAATATTTCTAAAGGACGGTAAAGAGCTTGCAAATAATGCACCCGTTACCTTTATCGGTCTATAACACCTTTCTCTGTTGACTTTATGAATGAAATTAGAATTTTGATAAACAACGCACATAGTGAGACATTATTAATTTCATGACTCTCTGCTATTGTATATCAGTTTAATATGTACGCCCAGAGGGAAGACCCTAGTTAAGGTGACAGATTTTGATTCGATATTTTACCGTTAAAATCAATAACTGCTTTTACAAAAACATACAGTTATGTAAAATAAAATGTTATTAACATAATAAAAACAATTAATTTGATTTCAGAACGTTTTAGATGCATCTTTTGGGATGCTGAAATTCGTCACCTTAATTAAGGTCTTCCTCAACTTTAAGGAAGGGTTGTAATTCTAGGCCCAGTACTGTTATGTCCCGAAGCTCAGTTTCGCAACATTTTTTAGTTTCTTGCACATTGCTAGTGACATCTGTGGTGCGTCTGAGATCCAGGTTGGACAAAATGTTGTTTTGAATTCACATTTCCAACCGAATCACAGATCATCGGCTTTGCAAGGCTGTATGCTGATGATACAGTCATCTACTTACCTAGGGCTAGGGGAGGTTGAGTTCCATGGCCCTACACTATGGCATAACTCGGAATTCCGATAGAATATGGAATTCTTTCAAAGTACATTGCAAGGTACAAGTAGGCAATGGTCAGGAAAAGTCGCAATCAGAAAGAAATTCCCACTCCAAAAACCTGACAAAAAAAAAAAAAAAAAAAAAAAAAAATAGGTACTTATACTTAGAGAACATTTCGTAAGCCGAGTGCGCAGCTATTTCCCAAATAGGCGGCCACTCAGTTACACAAACTTAATTTGAACTATGAAAACGCACACAAAGTTCCAACAGCACAAAATCGACTCCAAAACATAAAACAAATAGAACCACACCAGAAGTATCGCCTTAGAACAATCAGTAATATAAAACTACTGGGGGTTTAATTTGGTTTTAAAGGGCCCTAACCTCACCCTCATTCTCTGCAGTGGTTCACAACATTTAGTTAGTTGTTTGGTCTTCGTGGTGAATCTCTAACTACTGTCTGAACACCATCTTTCAGAAACTGCATTTTTCAAAATCTCACTTTTCTGAAACAATGCAAGAGAAATACGACTATGTCATCTTTTTGCAACCCAAAAGTCGTAAAAAGTGCCGCAAAAAATGAAAATCGGTTCACTAGTAAAATAATTATGCCCAAAAATTATTTTGAATAGGCCTTTTGCATGTGCAAGGGAGGTAATCCATACACCTGAAAATTGAAAATCAAGCGAATCTGTGGAATAATTTTAAGTTTGTGGTCCTAAGCTATGCATACAATATGATTTTGTTATGGTTTGGTGCATTTCAAATGAAAAATAATCAATTTAGATTTTTTCCGGAAAAATAGTTACTTCCCTTACTGACATTTTTACAATGGAAAAAGCCATATCCAAAATAATTTTCTAGCAATTTTTTTTATTTGTTAACCGATTTTCGAAATTTTTGTGGCACTTATAAAGACTTATGGAATGCAAAATGGTGACATGGTCATATTTTTCTCGCGGTCTTTCAGAAAAAAATGAGATTTTGAAAAATGCAGTTTCTGGAAGATGGTGTTCAGACAGTAGTCAATGAATCATCATGGACAAACGAATAAATCATGATAACCACAACGAGGACTCACAGATTCAGTCGATTAAGCAGCTAGTTGAACACTTTAACAGCTACTCTTAATTATCGCAGGTCACAAAAATCGTTACCCAGCTTGTCTGGCAATGGAAACGCTCTGATTGTGTGTTGTGATATCAAGACCAATGTCTTAATCATTCATCATTTTAAGGCTGTCATTTAAATCTTTGTAGACCATAAAATTGCATTTAAACATAAAACAAGGCTTTAAATCTAATAAACACACACGACGCGCGTGGCTAACAGGAAGTGGTGGTTATTTCAACAATTGAGTCTTTAACAATGTAAACATTTGTCGATATCAATCACTTGATTAGGT
Organism: Rugalucina vietnamica; assembly: GCA_964017185.1. Taxonomy (NCBI): domain Eukaryota; kingdom Metazoa; phylum Mollusca; class Bivalvia; order Lucinida; family Lucinidae; genus Rugalucina; species Rugalucina vietnamica. The sequence continues at coordinate 11,372,810 of OZ024874.1, read as the reverse complement.
ATGATGTTGTTATAAATTCTTAATGGGCTTGGAAGTACAGGCTTTTCTAAATAAGGACTGCTTTAATTCGATTTGAAGGGTCTTAAATAATTTAATAATCTATCACACCCACCAAGACAAGTTAAGGTAAAGTAAATAATGATCAGGAAAAGGCGCAGTCAGAACGAAACCTCAAACTCCAAAAACCGAGGTGGGAAAAAACTAAATTAACAATCAGGTACTAATGCAATGACAAATACATGTAGTAATAAGCAGTAGTAAGCAGCTATTTCCCAATGGGTTACCACTAAGTTTCCGGCACTTAACTAAATACACGTGAGATGTAAACAGAGCCAAAACTCAACACCAGAACGTAAAACATTCAGAACCACAACGGAAGTAACGCATTGGAACGGTCAGTACAACAACTTGCTTCAACGTATTACGTGTTCTAGCTGATCTGAAAACAAGAAACGTTTTCTAATCCTTATTTATATCATAAAATTATGACGTCGCTGTTTTCCAATAGATTTAAAGTCAGATGTACGTAATTGACCTCACGGTAGAATTTTTTTATTTTTTGCATGTGAGTGTATTTGGACGTCATATATACGAAAATGAAAAGAAATCGATACCGTTCCGAGCTTGTTTTCGAGATATCTGCCTTCAAAGTCACTAAATTTGATAGCGAAAATACATTGACGTCAACGTAAAATGCGATTTTCAGACACCTTTTTTGTTGATTTTCTTGATATATTTCGAAAAATCCACGGTAGGATTTTTTAAAAAACTGATATGTTATAGAGAAATTTCTGAACGACAGGTAAATGACGCGAAAGTCCATAGTTACCGGATTCGTTTTCCTGCTATAAGCGTGAGAAGGTAGGTAGTTGTTGCTGAATTCAGTACGTTTTACGCGCGACGTCGGTTTTGTGCCAAAATCTCCGATGCTATATAGCATTAAATATTTCTAACTGTCGCGCAAATGATGTTTTCCTCGGGGAAAACATGTCCATGATCTATATTTTGAGCAGAAATAAAAAATAATATCATTTTGTTTACATTTTTAACTTTTCTGAAGTCCTCCTCATAATTGTATGAACACAGTTTCGTATTCTGAACGTAAACTGACGTTAACAATGACGTTTCGAGCGAAAACTGACGTTACGAATGCGGTGTAAAAATGACGTTTCGACCCTTAGATACGCACGTTCCTTTGAGCGCCTTCAATTACGTACATCTGGCTTTAATACCACACGTGTATTAAAACACTTTTGCGGGAATACGTAACGTAATTGACGACGCCAGTAACAACAATGTTAATTTTCAGTAATATGTCCACTTTAAAGGCCATAAAGTCTTACACGAATCTTACACTCGTGGTCATTTCATATGAAGTTTATTAAACTCGCCGAAGCTCGTTTAATAAATTTCATAGGATATGGCCACTCGTGTAAGATCCTCTATTTATGAATTGCTTTAAGAATAGACAATGTTGCGGTTCTCATAGAATCTTCAAGCTAAACTTGTTTGTGGAATAAAATATTTAATTTTCTATAGACTGCTGACCATATAACAAACATAAGCTTTTACTAAACATATTAGGGGTTATCGGTGTAAAAATCAACATGTTTCAAATGCTCGTATCATTTACCAATTACAGTTTGGGCAATGAATATATACATACAAATGCTGTTGCTGATGAGTGGTGAACCCTTAAAGATGACATAAAATGTAGATAACATTGGTAATCAAAATATGGCAGAGGTGGGATTCGAACCCACGCCTCCGAAGAGACTGGTGCCTAAAACCAGCGCCTTAGACCGCTCGGCCACGCTACCTGTATATGCTTGTCATATCCCGAAATTGTTGGGTATATCGATAATTATTAAACACATACAACACGTTCTGGGTCAAAATCGTAGATCGGATACAATTTGTGACTTTCTGACAACATGATATATGTTAAGCTTTAAAATGTAAAACATCGCACGGTACATTTGTCGAGCCTTTTAGCTCAACAGCTTTGGTGGCGATATGTACAAAAGGTCAAAATTAAACTGTTATCGAGGGCGCCATGATAAATATGCATAGTGCAATGATAAACTACATATACAAGATAAACTCTTTAAAGTTCAGCTGAAATGTAAGACTATTCTGTGACATTAACTCCTTTTATTTCTTCACTCTACCGAATATACTGACATCATATTTGATATCGTTCTGTTAAGCCAACATTGGGCCTCCGATATTCAGGATCAGTTGAGCCGCGTCATGAGAAGACCGGATTTTTGCCTATGCGAAAACAAAGGCGCAGATCAGCTTCGCAGAAACTGCGAAGCTGATCAGCGCCTTCGTTTTTGCTACACGGATAGTACAATTCCTCTTCTTCTAAAATCCGAAATTTCAAACTTCTATCCATTTTCTGTAGCCCCGCAGGCCGGTTTATGTCGGGCCTGGTCGGAACTCTCGAAGACCGGATTTCTGGTGTCGCGGCTCACGGTTTACAGAACATAATTATATTTAAACCCGGCTATTTGAGATTTAATTAACATCCAGCGGAAAAAAAAATCTTCAAATATATGAGCCGTCTCGTGGAAAAACCAACAATGTGGTTTCCAAAAAGGTCTGACATAAACCAGCCTGTACAGCTACAGAAGCAGGCTAGAAGCTTGAAATTTTGGATTTAAGTAGAGGAGGAATTGTACTATCCGAGTAGCGAAAACAAAGGCACTGATCAGCTTCGCAGTTACTGCGCCTTTGTTTTCGCATATGCAGATTGTTGGTTTTCCCATGAGACGGCTCATATATGAAATACATGTATATAGACGTCAATATTTTGCCGTTTTTTAACCGATGACGACCCAAGACGCCGGATGGGTAATGGAGTTTCAAGAAACATATTTGACCATTTTTCTTTTCTCTCAATCATTATAATGCACACTTTAAAAGAAGAACAAATTAATGTTATTAGCTTGGCAAAATAAATCATATTTGAATTAAGGTGATCCTGCCAGCCATTTTAAAAGCGGATAATCGCACCACTGTCAACTACTTTAGACATAAAACACTTATTTATATTTTAATTGGAAAATGGATGACTTTAAAAAAGAAAGCAAGAGTTTGGAGTGACCCTCCCACTGGCGCCAGTGTGGGAACTTATGTGGTTATTATGTTTGTGTTATACTTCATATTTGAGATGGGGTGTTGTATCTGACATTGGGCTCGCGAAATCAGGCTGACGTCTCATAAATATTTCGACAAAGTAATGCGCCTTGTCTGTATGTAGTTCGTCTGCATGAATATTATGCAGTTAAGGTTTTGTGATGCTTTGCGTCTACTATTATAAACAGCTTAGTCCAGTCGGAAAATCAATCAAGTCATTTTAGTCTTTTTTTTTTTTTTTTTTTTTTTTTTTTTTAAACGTGTGAACACGTCAGGGTTTTAGTGGATTTGATTTTATAGAATTGTGTTTGTTTATATATCTTCCCTTCATATTAATAGACCATGTCATTGGTTCACCTACCCCGTTCCTTCCTTCATCTTGGCGTCACATTACGAAAGCTTACCCATGTAACATATGCAGAATTTTTTCAGTAGCAAAAATTGAAAATTTCATCAGAAAAGTTTTGATATTTTTCTTATTTTTGCTCATAACATAAATTGTGGGTACCCACAATCTATGTTTTGGAGCAAAAATAAGAAAAATAGGTATACCCCTGCATACCCCAGTTTTGCTATACAAAAGTGGGGTTTAAGGGGGTATACATTACACGAACATGTTTTCGTGATGAGGTGAAACCATTTAAGCCCCAAATATGTTGCTTGCTAGGATTTAAGATATATTTTAGTTTGTGTATGTTTACATCAACAAAAATGAAATAATCAATTTGCGTTTGTCTGCGCTTTAAAGTGTTTAATGACATGGCACTATTTGAATTGGGTGTAATAGCTAAATCGATGCAATAAAAGGGACATATTTATTTAAACCTCAAAGTTTTAGATTTTCTGTCTTCTACTTGAAGCAAGTATTTAGGGATAAATATAATATGCGCATAGATCTATGGTAGTGACTGATTTGACCCAGGCTTATAATTTTCTTTCTGCTGTTATACACAAACCGAGGTGCATTTAATCGCCAAACCATTTCAAAATTGCATTGTCATTAAACGTTAAGATACACATTAATTGCATAATTCAGTCACATGACAAATTCGTCAGCTGTATGTAAATATTGAGCTATGTCAATGGAAAAGGGCAACATTACCATCTTGAAGTTATATTGTATATGACCATTGCATAAAATAATGTTACATGCACATGTAAATGCTTTTCCTCTAACATTCCCTTATACTCTCAGTAAATACATGCAATCAATTATCATGAGTATAAAAATAATAAGAACAAATAAAAGCATAATCTTAATGCAGATTTGCGTCTTCTGCTTGAGATGTACAGATCCAAACTCAAACATTTTGAGTATTTTCATTTTTTTTAAATGTAAGCTTTATTGTAGATTGAATTAATGTAATAATTCTTGAAAAGCCGAGCCACGCGTATTCACTGAATAGTCTCTCTTTAAGGGAACCATAGAATTAATTAAGCCATTGGAAAGTGGCTTCTGTGCATGAAAAGTTATTATAGGCTTTAAATTGCGAAAACCATAGACCATCGTCCGTTTCAAATATTGATATTAATTGAATAATTAATAATAGGACTTAAAACATTATGTTCTGTAAGACCGTCAGAAATTTGCTGCACAAATTAAAGGTACGTTTTTAAGAAATCTTGAATAACAAAAACTCTCAATAGACGTTCGTTCAGTGTATTTACATGACCCCAAATATAGGTGGCCATATATGATGTCAGTATATACATGTACAAGAAGAATGAAGAAAAAATAGGAGTCAATGCACAGTCTTACTTTTTAACTGAACCATATGTATAAAAATGTAGTTAATCATTGCATTATGCATATTTATCATATCACCCACCATGACCGTTTAATTTTGACCTTTTGTACATATCACCACCAATGGTGTTGAGTTAAAAGGTTTGAAAACTGTACCGCGCGATGTGCAATATTTTAAATAATTGCATATGTCATGTTGTCAGAGAGGCACGAATCGTATCTGTTATGGTTTTGTCCCATCCACAGTGTGCTTGAGTGTGTTTCATTAGAGCCCATATATGTTCATGTTGTAGTTTTGGTCCTTTGTGATAAGTTTGATCTCTGCTTGTAAACTCGAAGTATTTGACAAACAAAATCGTTTGAATATTATTGATGACACTGAACATATGCCTTCTGATAGAAATGCCTTTAATGGGCTTCAAATGTTCATCGATATACCTAACCATGTTTAGGATGTATTAAAGAGGCATTATAAAGGTAGCGTGGCCGATCGGTCTAAGGCGCTGGTTTTAGGCACCAGTCTTTTCGGAGGCGTTGGTTCGAATCCCACCGATGCCATATTTTGTTTACCAGTGACATGTGCATTTTGTTTTATATAATCTATAGGGGGAGGGGTGTCATCAGTTCATGCGTTTGGCTCATCAGAAACAGCAAAAGTGTATATTCATTGCCCGAAATGTTGTTGGCAAATGATACAAACATTTGAAATATGCTGAATTGTTACACCGATATCCTAAATTATGGACAACAATAGCTTATGCTTACTATATGAACACCACAGGGCCGGAACCAGGATTTCTGGAAGGGACAAAATGCTTACACAATTCACAGATCAGCTGCTTTGTCAGGCTGGTGGGCATAACTTGTCAGATTATAACACACTTAGGTACAGCAGTCCATGAATATAGACTACGTATTCACGTTATCGACCATATAACATTCGGAATGTATCTGTTCTGTACATGACATGTTATGTTATAAGAATTCCTGTAAGCGTTCTGAGCATTTATAACCATATGAGCCGCCTCATGGGAAAACCAACAATCTGCATATGCGAAAACAAAGACGCAGATCAGCTTCGCGGTAACCGCGAAGCTGATCAGCGCCTTTGTTTTCGCTACTCGGATAGTACAATTCATCCTCTACTTAAGTCCGAAATTTCAAGCTTCTAGCTCTTTTCTGTGACTGTACAGCCCGGTTTGTGTCGGACCTGTTCGGACACAACATTGTTGGTTTTCCCACGAGGCGGCTCATATAGTTTGAAATACTCAGCCACTGATAACTAGTACGTAGATATGTATATAAGATGCGGACACATTTCCATTGTTTCATACATGTACAACAGCACATCGCAGTTGTGCAGAGCAGCGCAAACATACTAAGTTAAACCACATCAGTTTCGAAACTTGCGCCAGTAGTCGGGTCACTCCACGCTCTTGTCTTCTGTTTCACTGTCATGTATAAAACAATGAAACGTGGTAATCGTGATAGAAATATCATTTTTATTAAAAACCTTCATGGACGGTTTACTTGCTACTTTAAACCGGTACCGATAGCGCCATTGTATGAGTGATCGCTTCGGGAGTGGGAGGTCCTGGGTACGATCCCGGGCCGCGTCATATCAAAGACATTTAACATGGTACCAGTTGCTACCTTGCTTGGTGCTCAGTATTATAAGGCAAGCACTAGCTTCTCTTCTTTCAACCATAAAGTATCACCGCCTTTTTTAATAAAAAAATAGAAAATAACTAATGTCTGTATCACTGGAGGACCGTATGGAAGACTGACATTCGTGCCAATTACGTAATCCTCCTAAAATATAGAGGTTATTATTATTTTTATTATTATTATTTTTACATGATCGACAACATACATGTACGTATGTGTTAACAATACCTTTTCTTTAGTATTACAAGTAGGCAATGATCACAAAAAGGCGAATCAGAAAAAAATCCACTCCAACAACCGAGGTGGAAAACAAATTAATTGACAATTAGGTAATTGAACTAAGAAAACATATCGTAATTTGGGTGACCAGCTATTTTCCAATAGGCGGCCATTCCGTTACCAGAACATAACTAAAATATAAAAAAGTACATAAGGTTCAAACAGCACAAAATTCGACTCCAAAACATAAAACAAATAGAACCATAACAGAAGCATCGCCTTGGACCGATCAGTACTTTAAAATTACTGGGGGCTTAAACCAGTTTTACAGTATCCTTGCGGGAGCGCGGTGGCATAGTGGTAGAATGTCTGACTCCGAATAGAGAGGTCTTAAGTTCGATCCTCACAGGCGTCACTGTGTTGTATCCTTAAGTAAGACACACCAACTCCCTACAGTACTGGTTAAACCCAGAAAGAGTTGGCTTCGTCTCGACATGACTGAAAAATTGTTGACTGTTACTTTAAGCCTCAACACAAACAAACAAAACAGGACCCTTACCTGGCCCTCAGCTTCAACATTGGTTCAGTTATAGAATTAAGGGAATCGTGAAAAATTTATACATAGGTACCAACATAAAACACGTATAAAGGAAAACAGGGTGAGCAGATATTGAAGGTAAGGTGGCCACAGTGCTAGCTTACAAATTATATCAAGCTTTTTTTTCTAAAGTGTGTAAGGTTTTCTCTGAAAGGAATGATACAGAAGGACATACTAGTAAGAGCAAACGCATTACTACGTTTAATTGACTTCCTTTTTCAAACAAAAGCAAAGTGGTTCTGGACCAATTCATTTTATTCCACATTTCGTTTCACGTTGACCGATAGCATGAAACTTAGCTAAACGTCTTCTTTTGACAATGCGTTTAATAGAATCGCGGAAAAAGACGACTGGTCTTCAATGTATGAATGCTTAATCCTCTACTCTTAGCTTGCTTAAATTTAATTTTATGCCGATTTGCAATGGTTCCATTCAGCTTATTGTTCCAAGGTAAAAAAAAAATCCATTCAGATGATTTTTAAATTAAGATTATTATGTGCTTTATTCTTAGATGCACTTTAAAATGGAATATTTAAAAAGGAATTGTAAATCGCATCACTTTGAATTCATTGAATGTCTGATCATTTATTACTCTGCTTTTCTTTAATCATCTCAAGCGGTGAAGCTTTCATTACAATCCATTCAATGCTTTAGCATTCACTGTTTTGGAGCAAAAGCGATCTAGCTAATTGTGATATAACAATTATTCGAAGGGCTTTAACTTTACATAATTGATGCAGATGGGGAGGGAGGTGGAAGGTCGCTACATAAATTTGCACGTCAATTCATCGGGACTGCGTCTGATAATACATCAGAGAAATTACCGTATTGACATATATGCACTACCGTTGGCGCTGATACAAAAGACGCCGGAGCACGGTGTAATAATTCATGAATTTGTATTTTGATCGTAGTATAGTAGGCTCACGTGACGTCATCACTCATCTACCGTTATAATTATGAATGTATTTTACCAATAGGAACAAGCGTGCCATTCATATTTATAACGGTAAATATGTGACGCGGGTCTACTACGATCATTATTATAATGTTATTAATCAAGTTATTTCGTATTGGACCAGTTACAGGTCCTCGGTCAACTGTATTGGACCTCGGCGAGGTCCAATACAGCTGACTGAGGACCTGTAACTGGTCCAATACGAAATAACGTGATTAATGAGATTCTTTTTTATCAATTAAATGTCAAAAGTCCATATCGACCCATATCATCTGCTAGCACCTCAAGCATACCTTCGCCATTCTTAGCGCCCATGTCTGACAAGATGCTGACATGATTTTTGCTAGTTTGTTCACTATTTCACTCGATCGACTGAATCGCAACCATTGTTTTTGTTTCAACACATTCAACGCGGCGCGTGACCTTGCACGTGAATTTTGACCAATAAGGTGTAGGGATTTCCATATAGATAACAGGTCAATCCATATAGATACTAGGTCAACCGTTTTAGTGCGAGGTCAGCTGTATTAGGTCGAGGTGAAATCTAGTATAGACTATACGAAAAAAGAAACATCACCAGTATAACACAGACCAAATTCTCTGTATAAGTACTATATACTAATAAGTTAATTAATAAACAATTATACAGAACATACGATCATACAGTTCCCGGACGATCGTAGTAGACTTTCGTCACAGATTTACAGTTATAAATATGAATGACACGCCTGTTCCTATTGGTCAAATACATTCATTTCATTCATATGTATAATGGTTAACCTGTGACGCAAGTCTACTCCAATTGTCTGGGAGCTCGATGCACGACATTGCGTTGAAAATGTGTTTTGTCGAAAAGTTTGTAACTTCAAAAATATTCACCGCAAAATTTTGAGATTTATTCCGTAGAAGACTAGCTTGTATGTCCACATTTTGAGCCACCAACCACTAGGGTTAGGGTAAAGGTCTGGGCATGGGGACATTTTCGACAAATGCTATACGCTACACATTACTCGAGGCAATCGACATATGTTCGCACAATTATTGGTTATGAGAAATGAAATCTGTATGTTTTGTATTAAGTCTATTAAAATCGACACATCGGCTTAACTTATTTTGGCCAGTTTACAACAGGCTGGCTACGTGCACGTCCGATAGAGTACATGTGTCCTTTTGCACTTCAATCGGGAATAGTAACTTGAAGTTTCCATTCAAAAATTCAGTCCCACTTTTTACCGACGCCACGACCACCAGGTATCATTGTGTTGTCTAACTGCGTCATTTTCTGCAAGATAAACCTTCATCTTTTATCCTGCATGCCAGGTGTCCCAGCACGAGTGTGCAGCGACAGATAGTTATTCAAGTCTTAATCTTAAGAGGGAGGGGCTAATTTTCTTTCTTAGATTAGCTGCATAACAATTATTTATTTTCAAATTTAATTCAATGCATTGGTTCATTTGAATTTCTTACACATGCAGACGAAATATTGAAATGAGGTTGTAAACAAACCGCACGCGACGGGCACGTGCCACAGTAACTTGGATGCAGAACTTAAGCAAGCACCTTAGAGACGCTTCTGCATTTCATGCAGATGCCACGGAGTAGAATACATGTGTTAAATATTTTAATGGATCCAAATATTAATTTTAATTCCTCACCCAAAGTTAAAGGAACACTGTGTACTGAACAAGATAAAAGTATATCAATGCCGTCATGTAGGTTTGCACAGAGTCCAACGGCATGTAATGCGTCACCAGTGAGTAACTTTTCTAAAGCAAGACTCTTTCGGTTTCATTTGATGAAGGAATATTCTCAGTTTTCAAGTTGCAGGCGACGGCTGGAGTTTAGTACGTTAAACCAGTCGGACTTTTACGACATAAAACACGAACCTACCGTAACCGTGGCGCGTCGAAATGAGCGAGAACGTAATCGCGTGAAACTGATCAATATGACATTTGCGACGCTACGGGAGCACCTTCCATATTCTTCGGAAAATCACAAAAGTAAGAAAATGAGTAAAGTGGACACGCTGAAAGCCGCCATTGATTACATCAGGTACTTACAGACGCTTATCGGAGATCAAAATGACGTAGACGCTGTTTTAACAAACAACTGTGAACTGGATAAAGTGACTTCCTGTTCGTCATACCCGCAGCCTATTACGTCAAGTCCTAATACTTCACCAACGTCAACGACGTCACTGCTGGATTCGACTTTTGATGGTCTTAGTGCAGAGGAAGATGAGCTACTGGACTTTACAAACTGGTTTTGAAATCAGGCAATACGTTCAGGTAACCATTATAATACTGATAATAATCTTTTATTTCAGTTGGAAATATCATTTTCGATAAAATAGTATTTTGTGAAAAAAATCCATTGTCAGAAAATTGAAATATGTTCGTATATAATACCACGTATATTTTGGAGTTAGCCTTAGTTATCAAATTAAATTATCATCTGCCTTTTTAAACGTGGGCACGAGCTAATGTACACATTATTAATTCACTTTCGTACCACTTTCATTTTAAGGATAGACTGACTTTAAACCTAATCTTGTTGAGGGAAAGACTGCATGTCCAATATTTAAGCCAACAAAGCTTACACGATGAAGTACCTTGATGATAGAGATGTTGTATTTTATCAGCAGTTCGAAATATTCTATAAATTGCAAATTAAAAGTTTTATCTCTAATGTGTCCAGTATAATTTTCGGTAAAGCCAGAAAGCAAAATTGCTTTTAAAAATAATAATAAAAAGCACTATCAGAGTATTGAAACATGTTTGCATATATACTTTTAAAGGTTTCTTTTCATTGTTCGTACATCATTCTACAGATGTACATGCATATCCGACATTACCATTCTTCTCACTGGTATAGGTTTTTTGGCATAAGGCTAATGACATGCATTTATTCCCTGCATGTGTTTGGTATCGAAAACTTATTCCATTTTACAGTTCTTTTTCAACGAACGTCTAAGCATGAGTATCATTTTAAAGAATTTGGAAATGGGTTTGATAACGAAAGAAAGTTTCAATTAAAAATGATACGCTATGGACAGTTATCAGACATTTAATTTTGTTTGTATGTTGAATTATTAGTCAAATGTAACACTTATTCTCTTTTAGGGACAGTGTAGCAGCCGATAAGCTTTGTGTGTGCATGACCATGACGGACCACGGACTGTGCTTAACATGCCACACAAACATTCATCCATGAAAAGCAATACCACAGCGATTCGTCATCATGTCAGCTGGTATTGGTTTCAAATACTGGATGAAGGGCAGGCTTGGGAGCAAACGTGCATTATAAAATCATTCAGTTCAGCAAAACAGTCACTTTGTTAATGACAATGTCAAGTACTCGAGCGTGCGTATTAACACGCAAATGTATGTGCACATGTATGTGGATTGCTGGATAGCACACAAGGGCAGTGGAAAATAATATGTGCTCGTGGTGAATTCATTTTTTCAATTGTTGATTCCTTGCACATAAGCTTGGATTATCAAAAATAATGTGCTGAAGAGAAGATGGATAAATCCATAAACAAGACATCATATGTATTTACTACGTATTATGGAAGCTAAATTCATTGTCATATAGTCATTTAAACGACATTCAAGGACGTGTGTTGAAGACATATTCAGTATAGCTCGATTTTGACCTCAGACTCGTTAAAAGATGGCGAGTCTACTTTCTAGCACGTGAAAGGATATTAAATTTGTAGCATGCAGGCAACCAAAGTGTAGATGGAAAACTTGAGGCATTTCGTACTGATTTACCTTTCACATGCTACTTCATGCACTCGTCGCATCTGAGGTCAAAATTGAATTATAGTTATGCCATTTGGTTTTCTAAAGGAATGTGTTGTGCTTTAGAAACAATGGCAAAGCAGGAACATGCATATATCACTAACAATGACGTCAATAGTTATGTTTCAAAACCAAAAAGGAACACTCTTTTTACCAGTGATTTATTAAAACATCTTACGTTGATTAGGATATTTCTAGTATGTCACAAAGTGCCTTAATTCGCCGTAATTTAAGAAGGGTGAAATACGAGAAAGCTCTCTATGAGGATCGATTGCATTTGTCGGCTGTATAGGCACGGTCCTTCCACAAAGGAGCAGTGAACGTTTGTCAAAGGAGCATGTCACTTACTCGATGACTTAAAGAAACTACTGAAAATAAAAATAGATCCTGATAGGCAAAATAATGACAGGCGTTCATGGAGGTATAATTCGGCAAATACATGTAGGTCACTGTATGGGCGTTACCTCATGAATACGTTATCGGGTATAGTCTACTTTTGACTTTTGGTAAAAACTAAAGGTATACAGTTTAAAGATTCAACTTACATGTTTTTTGTTAGAAAAAAAGGAATGGAATACGAGTTTGTCTAATGCACTGGACTGGACAAAATACAGGTAGCTGATCTCTAACGGTAAATATGTGACAGCTGTCCAGGCTGACTGAGTTCGACTTTTCTATAATCTCCCTACTTGAACAAATGGACTAGCCGACCACGCCCAGATATGAATATTAAAGTTGCCGCATATACAGCAACCTATTTGCCGCATTATATAATAACTTAACACAAAAGCACGACAATCTACAGTATAGATCCCGGACTCTCGTAGTAGACTTACGTCACAGGAAGTTTACCGTTATACATATGAATGATGTGAATGTATATGACCAATAGAAGCAGACGTGGCATTCATATTTATAACGGTAAACCTGTGTCGAAAGTGTACTACGATAGTCCGGTATCTATACTACAAAAATTTTTGTACGATGTGATGTTTACACCAGTCCTGTGTTACCACAAAAATACTAACAAACTACTCTTGAAAATATATCTTTGCGCATGACCAGCGTCCATATAAACCAAAAGCCATCGTTAAACAACAAACCCCATGTTCAAAATTTAAACATGAAATACACATGTCATAAGAACAAGGCTTGTGAGTAAGTTTTGACTTTATTGCGAGGTGACTTCACTATTTTCTGTAGAAATAAGATGGACGACACTCGGGCATTTTCATAGAATCTTGTTAATGTTGATTCAAAGGGTAGTGTCAGTTAGTTGTTAAAATGCAAGTAAAATGATAACACGTTTTTGTTCAATGTATTAATGTTTTTTTGAGTTCTCTGAAGCATTTTGAACCCTCGGCTTAGTGCTTAAATAACACCCGTGATGTTATACGATTGATATCTAAACAAAAATATTCAGTAAGAAAAAAGACAATGTAACAACGTTTTGCTTTATGCTGAATAACAAGCAGCAGTTAAGCAATTAAGTTGTGGAAGTTTGTCTCTCAACGTCAAATGTCATGCAGTACATACAATAATATACTTAACGACACTTCCAACGCTACCGATACAGTTTTTGCTGTATCTAAAAAACTACTTGAGATATTGAAAAGAAATTTGCAGGGATGTTAGAAAAATACATAAGACGTCTATCGAGGTCAATTTAATACCTGCAAACCTTTATTATTAAACGCCTCGGGCATTTGAACACACTTAACCCCATTTTCAAAAGTCGCAAAACTACAGTGATTGAAAACAACATTATTTCGTCGTTAATACCAAACTTTAATTGAGATCTTCTTTTTATTACACCGATTCATTGAAAAGGTTGAAAACTACAATATCACATCAAATTATTCATATGATCAAATCATGAATAATGTAGAATGACGAACTGGCGGCGTCTACGCATCGAAGCCACGACCGCATACAAGTACGCTGCGAAATATCCACCACTTACAAATTGCACTGACTGTCAAACATTTGCAGGATTTCGTCTCCGTAATACTGTATTTTACTTTAGATAATGTCCCAGATCTGCCAGTTTGGATTTTAGATCAGGCGAGTTTTCTATGATGGCTAAGGTAAAATAGCATTGTTTGGCTGAAGGTTTACATTCATGTATGTTGTATGAAACATCGCGCCGTCGTGCATCAAACGCATTTCCCTTTGATTTCTTGTAGATTTTTGTGCAATCCGTGTTTATAAGTTTTTTTCTCTCTCATACCTGTTTTATTCTTTTATGTGTTGTGAAAACAAAAGAAAAGAAAACAAATCGGCGAGTGAAAATCGGAGAAATGTTTTTATGATGTCCATTTTTAACTTCGCATGATTTTTGTGACTTTTGAAATTATGGGTTGTCTAGTATACAAACGATTAATGACAAAATATCGCAACCATTTTCGATGAACATTACATCAGTGTTTGTGTCATTAGCTGATGAAACAATGGCGAAAATTTCAAGAAAATTGCTTTGTCCATTTTAGAGATATTGCAAATTCTTTATCGGTAGCGTTGGAAGTGTCGTTAAGTATAATTGCGTGCTATCAAAACAAACTAAAAGATCAATAAAATATTTATGGTGATATAAAAAGGTACAAGTAGGCAAAGATCAGGAAAAGGCGCAATCAGAAAAAGATTCCCACTCCAAAAACCGAGGTGGGAAAAAACCAAACTAACAATCAGGTACTTATACCATGAAACATATCGTAAGCCGAATGAGCAGCTATTTTCCCAATAGGTGGCCACTCAGTTACCTTAACTTAACTAAAAATATGAAAACATACATAAGGCGCCAACAGCACAAAAAATTTTTAAACACCAAGACATAAAACAAAAAGAACCACTACTGAAGTATCGACTTGGAACGATCAGTAACAAAAAGTTACTGGCGGGCTTAAACCGGTTTTACAGGCACCTAACCTCACCCTCAGCTTCTGCAGTGGTTCACAACATTTAGTTAGTTCTTCGGTCCTCGTGGTGAATCTCTAACTAGTCAATGAATCATCAAGAACAAACAAATAAATCATGATAAACATCCTGATGAATCAAAAACCAGGACTCACAGATTGAGTAAGCTGCCCGACGATGGAGATCCCTGGGCGCCGAATAACCTACTAACTCCGGAGCAAAAGAAAAACACCAGTTGGACCCCGGTGGGCCAAGCAACAGACAAGAAGCTCCGGCCCCAACCAACTAAAATGAATAGCTTTAAGTCGGGGCCATCATAGAGTCTGACGCCCGACCCACCGGCGTGCAATTAAAGAAGGCAGCATAGTTATCAACCATGATTGGGTTAAAAACTAAGCATGCAGACTGTCGCATAACATTCAAGTTATAACCTATACGTCTGTAACGTGTTATGATTTTTCCGAACTGAAGAGAAAAATCATTTATTCCTTTAAGTTTCTTTAATTTGTAAACCAAGTCACCATAAAATTCAGGTTCCGAAAGGCCCTCACTTAAAAGTGTCTTTAACCCAACATTATATTTGGAAATCAATTCATAGTGTCTACGATAAAATTTAGAAAAGGTTTTTCGAAGTTTATGATACCGATAGCCCTGTTGGAGAAGTTTTGCCGTTAAACATTTATTTCGAGCGTTGAAGTCTGTAACATGATTGCATACTCTAGCAAACCTAATAAGTTGCGAAATGTATACACCATAAGAAGCACGACGAGGAACGTCACCATCCAAAAAAGGAAAATTTACTATATCAAAATCAAAGTCATCGCGCTTATCATAAATTTTAGAAGAAACAAATCCATTTGCAACAGAAAGATGTAGATCTAAAAAGGGGGCTTCGGTATCTGAGATATTAGCTTTGTTCAACTGAAGTTCAGGTGGATAAATTTGATTGACCATACCTTCAAAATAAGGGTTGTCAATGTTCAAAAGGTCATCGAGGTACCTAGATGTGGAATTAAAAGCCTCGATAACATCAGCTTGATTATCATGGTTAAGAGAATCCATGAAATCTCTTTCGTAGCAGTATAAAAATAAATCAGCTACGAGAGGTGCGCAATTTGTACCCATCGGAATTCCAACAATTTGTCTGTATAACTTGGTCCCAAATCTAATATAAATATTATCGAGGAGATAGGATAAGGCGTCGCACACATTCTGACATGACCAAAGGGTATACCGACTTTGGTCAGAGGAAGTGAAAAAAGCCTTTCTGTCATTACATGCCAAATAAAGTGAACCATAGTTTTTTAATGCCCTTTTGAAGGTCCACTCTATCAAATCCAGAAGTTTTTCTTTAATTAGATTATGTGGTAATGTTGTATACAGAGTAGAAAAATCATATGTGGACAAGCTTGTCGCACGGAACCCTCTACACTTCAATTTACTGAGCACCTCACCAGAATTTTTTATTGACCAAAACCAATTTTTATTTGAAGTTTCATACACTGTCTCACAGTATCTTATAACATGAGATTTGATAGCAGTAAGACAAGAAGTTAATAATTTAGAAAGTTCAGTGGTAGTACAAGAGCTAGAATTTGCAATAAATCTAGCTTTGTATGGTCTTTTGTGAAGCTTAGGTAACCAATACATCGTAGGAAGTTTGTCTTGGCCTTCATTGACACAAACAGAAAACTTAACAGGTAAATCGTTTAAGTGGGCATTTACTACAGACACCTCATCAGTATCTGTCTCCAGATAAGCCCTGGTACCATCAAGCTCCTGTTTTAAGGTGTTAACGTAGTGAAGTCTACAAACGACAACAACATTGTTTGCGGCTTTATCTGCCGGAACCAAGACATACTTTCTATGAAATTCTTGGATACCCTGCTTCAAATGCCTAAATGACGATTTGGGTTTAGGAGGTAAAAGATTAGTATTTTGTGAATAAAACTTAATACGTTTATCCACGATAGTGAAGATACTTCTTTTCCATTCTTTAAGAGCATTATCCTCAACACCCTCTCGTTTACACCATCGATTACCGAAATCATTTAATGCAGATGCAATCTCCTCTCTACATTTGTCGAAATTAATGTAGGAAGGGAATCTATATTTCGGACCTTTAGAAACAATTTTGCGAATTCTAGAATCCGAAATTATTTTTAAATTTCCAGTAACTATATGTCCAGCTGGTTGATAAACATATTTTGAATCTTTACAATCTCAAGACTTAGGAGTATTAGCATGGATATCAAGATCAGAAACAAGTTTATTGAAATTAAAAATAGTATTTCTGATTGGTTTGTTATATTTGTAACAAATAATAGGAGGTTCTGAATTTTGGAAGTAGGTAGGTATAGACTGTATCACTGATTTATCCTGGAATATGCTTGGTAAATCAATAAAGTCAATTCCTTTATTGATGAAAGGAATTTTAATAAAACTTCTAATGTGATTAGATTCGGAATCGATAAATGGACGAAGAGCATGCTGAGTATAACATCTTGTTAACAGTGCAGCGTCATACATTTGATGATTTCTATCGTAAAATCTATTAGCCTCTGTGTCCAGGGAACGTAATGCAGCAATAGGTAGAGAACTAAGATAAGACAGCATTGGATGTCGACCGTGAATCCTTAGTTTAACAGCTAAATCATTAAGGGAAATGTTCAATTTCAATGCAGCGCACCGTTTACGTTTGTCATTACCCCTTTTCCGTATACCATGAGATCTAGATTTACGTTTACGAGACTCTGAAAGTGTAAGTACATCAAAATCGGGCATTTTGGAAATATTGCCTTCATGGTAAATGTTGTCGTTAAATCCCAGTGGAAAGGGTGTTTGCAGTAATTTTATCCATTTAAGTTCAGTTTCAAATCGTTTAATATTTTTGAATCTAACTGAAGAATTTTCATCATATGAGATTTTCTCCACTGGTTGAACTTTAACATCATTGGGAGAATGACCAGTGCGCTTAAAATGCTGGTACAGAAAGGTATCATTATTTTTGGGCTTTCTGATTCTACGATAGTGCTCACCAAATCGTTTTTGCAAAGTTCGACAAGTTTGTCCAACATATTGCATCCTACAATTGTTTGTATTTCAAGTAAGAACATATACAAGATCCATTGATTTTCAGTCTAAATCAGAATCATTAACCACTGAAAATGTCCTACCATTCACAGATGAAGTGATAGTAGTCTTAGAGCATAAATGATTGCAACAGTTGCACTTCTTGGCATTGCACTTAGAAATACTAGGGTACATTCCAGGTCTCTTGAACGGATTAATATATTTACGTAAAATTGGTGATTTGAGTGGAGATAACCTAATCTGAAGATTATTACGAAACATATTAGAATTAGAAGCTCCGTGTAGATTAACAGTAGATGCCGAAAATAAATTAAGAGGTGTCACCCTAACAGTAGGTAATAAATTTTGAAAATTGTTAGTTGAATGAGGAATCCGTACAGTAGACGCGGCATGCAACCTAAGGGGAGTTAATGTAATTCCTAATCTTTTTGTGATAGTCATAGTTGGGAGTATTGTGTTGATACTGCCAAAAGGAGCGCGACACTCATACCGGTTATAGAATAAATAATGCACTTAATCGTAATGCAAAATCTTTCGAATGAAAGAAAAAAGGTATAACCGAAACCCACATCTCAGGTCCATGTCTAATACAAGTCCATGGATAGAAACGTAAGAATCGCTTATACAACGAGATACGAGTGACGGTCAACTAATGACCTTCAATACGGTATCGAAGAGTTGTGGTAGTTAGAGATAGGAAAATACAAACTGATTGCAAGCAATCCCTGAGGATTGGAAAAATAAGAGCATTAAATGGATGTACGGGGAGACTTTTTAGGGCCGCCACACGGCACAACCACAAGAACTCTGATATAAAAAGGTACAAGTAGGCAAAGATCAGGAAAAGGCGCAATCAGAAAAAGATTCCCACTCCAAAAACCGAGGTGGGAAAAAACCAAACTAACAATCAGGTACTTATACCATGAAACATATCGTAAGCCGAATGAGCAGCTATTTTCCCAATAGGTGGCCACTCAGTTACCTTAACTTAACTAAAAATATGAAAACATACATAAGGCGCCAACAGCACAAAAAATTTTTAAACACCAAGACATAAAACAAAAAGAACCACTACTGAAGTATCGACTTGGAACGATCAGTAACAAAAAGTTACTGGCGGGCTTAAACCGGTTTTACAGGCACCTAACCTCACCCTCAGCTTCTGCAGTGGTTCACAACATTTAGTTAGTTCTTCGGTCCTCGTGGTGAATCTCTAACTAGTCAATGAATCATCAAGAACAAACAAATAAATCATGATAAACATCCTGATGAATCAAAAACCAGGACTCACAGATTGAGTAAGCTGCCCGACGATGGAGATCCCTGGGCGCCGAATAACCTACTAACTCCGGAGCAAAAGAAAAACACCAGTTGGACCCCGGTGGGCCAAGCAACAGACAAGAAGCTCCGGCCCCAACCAACTAAAATGAATAGCTTTAAGTCGGGGCCATCATAGAGTCTGACGCCCGACCCACCGGCGTGCAATTAAAGAAGGCAGCATAGTTATCAACCATGATTGGGTTAAAAACTAAGCATGCAGACTGTCGCATAACATTCAAGTTATAACCTATACGTCTGTAACGTGTTATGATTTTTCCGAACTGAAGAGAAAAATCATTTATTCCTTTAAGTTTCTTTAATTTGTAAACCAAGTCACCATAAAATTCAGGTTCCGAAAGGCCCTCACTTAAAAGTGTCTTTAACCCAACATTATATTTGGAAATCAATTCATAGTGTCTACGATAAAATTTAGAAAAGGTTTTTCGAAGTTTATGATACCGATAGCCCTGTTGGAGAAGTTTTGCCGTTAAACATTTATTTCGAGCGTTGAAGTCTGTAACATGATTGCATACTCTAGCAAACCTAATAAGTTGCGAAATGTATACACCATAAGAAGCACGACGAGGAACGTCACCATCCAAAAAAGGAAAATTTACTATATCAAAATCAAAGTCATCGCGCTTATCATAAATTTTAGAAGAAACAAATCCATTTGCAACAGAAAGATGTAGATCTAAAAAGGGGGCTTCGGTATCTGAGATATTAGCTTTGTTCAACTGAAGTTCAGGTGGATAAATTTGATTGACCATACCTTCAAAATAAGGGTTGTCAATGTTCAAAAGGTCATCGAGGTACCTAGATGTGGAATTAAAAGCCTCGATAACATCAGCTTGATTATCATGGTTAAGAGAATCCATGAAATCTCTTTCGTAGCAGTATAAAAATAAATCAGCTACGAGAGGTGCGCAATTTGTACCCATCGGAATTCCAACAATTTGTCTGTAAAAGTTTTGTTATATGATAACCTACACCATTGATGGTGCACCACCTGGTTTGTTGTGCAGAATAGTTCCTTATTTTTTTTTCTTTGTATTGTAAGGCATTTTCAGAATATAAGTCGTGTGCTTATTTACATATTATATTATTTTCAATACTTCATTACCGAATAATTCACGGTATAACAAACAATATACGCATGACGCCTTGGTCTGACGAGCAGAGCGTACCTTTTACTTACATCATATGAATACGACTTATGACTCTTTGTTTCAATGTCGGAGCACTGCTTACACTTTCCTCTTGACATGCATTGTATATCGGTACGTTGACATTTCTTAATATGTTATACGTGACGTGCTAACATGAGCTTCTCCAATGTACCCTAAATTAATTTATTTGTCATGTCTTTTAAGATAGTTACTTTAGCCTTGACATCTGTTTTAAATACAGTATTATATGAGCGGTTAAAATGTTTTAGCATCATATATATTTTACATGGTTTAGCATAATGAAATACGTAACGTGTTTGTAGTGTTTTTAACTATTCTTCACTCCCTCTTTGCCACGCGCAGTTCGCGTGCTGTTGCTTTTTTATCGTCAGATAAGTGACGTTTATGAAGTTTATATACCTTTTAGCATATTTGAACAAATTATCTTATTATAATAACACACAACTGATTATTTGATGATGCTATGACAAGACACCGGAAAATTACTGATGTAATTTTGTTACTAGTTGACTTTTTAACAGATACTTATCAAAGTATAAATAAAATATGGCAATTTTTCACATGAAGTAAAAATAGAAGTTCAATGCCATGTAGATATGCTACTTATGTTCTTACATAATTTAAGACTTAAGTAATTTTGTTCTTTTATCCTATTTATTATCATAGCTGATACAGATGGCGACAGTGTCATAAAACTACCCGGTACATTACAAAAGTCTGTTCCAAGTCGATATAGATTAATGTGAGCCTAAGCATCTACTGTACATATCATATCGGCGTTATATTTTCTCCGATCGGTTGTTCAATTTAAGTCATGTCTTTCTTGTTTGGTGTCTGAGTTTGATTGTGTCTATTTCTGGTTGTTCTATTCTTACTTTGTTTCTTTATTCTTTCTTCTTTCTTCAATCTGCATTCGCCATTCTGTAAAGAAATATTTTCAGTATATTTACTGTGTCACCGTGAAGCTGCATATCTTATCCAAATATATCGATGTTGTTGTCGTTAAAGAAAATAACGTTGATTGTTTACATAAAATGACTTCAAAACAGACTTTTGAAGATTTTATAAACGTTTTTTTTTTTCAATGTTGAAATGCATACTGCTAAGTACCCTGATTTGCCACGTGCAATTTCTTTTAAAAACGCATGATCTTCGGCGATCAATAGCTAATAATTGGGACCAGGTGCAAGAGTTGCAGGAAAGTGGTACAGCGGCAACTGCCATATTCTAAATTATCAGTGTAGTCTGGTATCTGTTCTGAAAGGGGTCCTGTATAATGAGTTGTCATTTATACAAATAATCATTGCTTCCATAGGGGTGCCTTTATGATACGAGAATACCATAGACCACACAGACTCTTGGAGTAATTCCATGTGTTGAATCGGCAGCAAGATAACAACAGGTCCAAACAGTCTACTTTTAGTAGAGTCCATAATATCCTATCGGTTTAGTAGTTGCATGCTAAGTGAATGGGTTACCCTTAATTGATTTGGGCGTTACTTGAGCTTGCTATTTGAGTGAATCATTAGTGTTGCATACAAAATTGACATAAGAAGCATTTTATTTTTGAAAAATAACGGTGCTTAATCTATGACACAAAACACAACGCTTATTTTACATGGCATATCCTGAAAGATTGTTCAAATGTGTCATTTTCTGCAAAATGAAACCGCTGTCAGATGTTCTAAGTCCATGTGCAAATTATTCATCTTCTAAACCTTGAGAGGGAGGAACTATTGTTTTTCTATCCACGATTCGCTGCAAAACAGATATTATATATTGCGATTTAATGAAATGCCTTTTCATATGACTGAATTACTTGCGCGTGCAGAATGAGTATGAAAACGAGGTTGTCAACAAACCAACAGCCATCTGGGTGCAAATGCGTAGTGACAACAAACAAATAATCAGGTACCTATACCATGAAACATATCGTAAGCCGAATGAGCAGTTATTTTCCCAATAGGTGGCCACTCAGTTACCTTTACTTAATTAAAATATGAAAACATACATAAGGCGCCAACAGCACACAAAAAAAAAAATAAAAATAAACACCAAGACATAAAACAAAAAGAACCACCACAGAAGTATCGCCTTGGAACGATCAGTAACACAAAGTTACTGGCGGGCTTAAACCGGTTTTACAGGATCCTAACCTCACCCTCAGCTTCTGCAGTGGTTCATAACATTTAGTTAGTTCTTCGGTCCTCGTGGTGAATCTCTAACTAGTCAATGAATCATCAAGAACAAAGAAATAAATCATGATAAACATCCTGATGAATCAAAAACAAGGACTCACAGATTGAGTAAGCTGCCCGACGATGGAGATCCCTGGGCGCCGAATAACCTACTAACTCCGGAGCAAAAGAAAAACACCAGTTGTACCCCGGTAGGCCAAGCAACAGACAAGAACCTCCGGCCCCAACCAACTAAAATGAATAGCTTTAAGTCGGGGCCATCATAGAGTCTGACGCCCGACCCACCGGCGTGCAATTAAAGAAGGCAGCATAGTTATCAACCATGATTGGTTTAAAACTAGCGATTTCTGAGTAATCTCCGTCAATGAGATTTTAATTTTGAATAATTCGCTTTGAGAGACTTTTGATGGAAATGAACTCTCTCAGTCAAGGGCCATTGCAACAGTTTGTCCTGCTTTGCCTATGACATTTCAATACTTCAATGTAGTTTCGCAACGTTATGATTTGGTCAAAAATCCAAGGAGATTTGATAGTTCGTCTCTCACTAATGAGAAAGACCATCATTATTTCTTGAATAGTGCTGATGTGTGTTGGTGAGTTCTTTGATGGCTGACTAGGCCAATTCTGGCTCTAAACTGTCGGTTGCAAGTAGAGCAAGTCAATGTCATAGAGTCTGCTGGTGGCACATTTGTTTTGGCTTTGCGCTCTCTTCGCTTTCTTTCAGCTTCACAGATTCTCTTCTTTTCATAGAGAGCTGCTCCTTTGTTGATGAGACCTCGCCACTTTGATCGCGCCTGTGCAGTCTGTTCCCAGGACCCCATTGGTATTTCGAAATCCTTCAGAGAGGCTTTGAGGGTGTCTTTGTAGCGTTTCTTCTGGCCACCTTGAGAGCGCTTTCCCTCCTGTAGTTCTCCATAGAAAACTTTCTTTGGAAGTCGCGCATCAGGCATTCTTATAACATGGCCAGTCCATCTTAGCTGTGCTAGCTTTAAGACTGTATGCATGCTTTGCATCCCTGCTTTCCTCAGGACCTCTGTGTCTGGAATCTTGTCCTGCCACTTGATTTTTAACAACTTTCTCAAACAGCTTAAGTGGAAATGGTTAAGTCTCTTTGCATGGCGTTGGTATACTGTCCAGGTCTCACATGCATACAAGAGGGTTGGCAGTACCACAGCCTTGTAGACTTTCAGCTTGGTGTCAAGCTTGATTCCATTTCGCTCCCAGACATTTGCACGGAGTCTTCCGAATGCCACACTAGCTTTTGCAATTCTGGCAGTGATCTCATCATCAATATGCACTGCTCTGGAGAGAGTGCTTCCCAGGTAGGTGAACTTGTCGACAACTTTCAGTTTTTGCCCATTCACAGTGATGGTTGGTTCATTATATGGTTTTCCGGGGGCTGGTTGGTGTACAACCTCTGTCTTTTTTGTGCTGATTGTGAGATCATAGTTATCACATGACTGTGAGACTTGATCCATGGCTCTTTGCATTTTTGCCTCTGTGTTGGCATTCTTATCCATATCATCTGCATAAAGGAGCTCATCTAGCACATCAGTCTGGACCTTAGTTTTGGCTTGCAACCTTCTGAGGTTGAATATGTTGCCATCAAAACGGTACCTGATCGGAAAACCAGTGTCACTGTCCTGAAAAGCATCCATAAGCATGGCAGAAAACATCATGCTGAACAGTGTTGGTGCCAGAACACAGCCTTGTTTGACCCCATTTGTTACTTCAAATGGTTCAGAGAACTCTCCATCATTTTGCACACGTGCCTGCATGCCATCATGAAACTGCCGCACCATAGCTATGAATCTAGGTGGACAGCCAAACTTGGCCATGATTTTCCAGAGTCCATCACGACTAACAGTGTCAAAAGCTTTGGTGAGGTCAACAAACGTCATGTATAGATCTACATTCTGTTCTTGGCATTTCTCCTGAAGCTGTCTTGCTGTGAAGATCATGTCTATTGTCCCTCTGTCTTTTCTGAATCCACATTGACTTTCTGGGATAAGTCCCGTCTGATCAAGATGAGCATTCAGACGATTTAACAGAATTTTTGCAAGTATCTTCCCAGCAATTGATAGGAGGGAGATGCCTCTGTGATTGTCACAGACTTGAGGATTTCCTTTCCGCTTGTATAGGTGGATTATGGATGCATCCTTAAATTCTTGTGGGATAGCCTCCTTCCTCCACATACAGTGAAACAACTCTGTCAGTTTCTCTGCTATGGGTAGCCCCCCAGCCTTGTAAACTTCGGCAGGAATTGCATCTGCACCTGGGGCTTTGCCAGATGATAGTTGTTGAACTGCTTTTCTTGTTTCCGTAACGGTAGGAAATTCATCTAACAGAACATTGCACTCTATCTGTGGAAGTCTGTCGATTGCATCCTGATTGATGCTTGATGGTCGATTAAGCACACTATTGAAGTGTTCTGCCCACCTTTCCAAGATAGCTTCTTTATCTGTGAGAAGAGTGTTTCCATCTGCACTGAGCAATGTGGTGGCTCCAGAACTCTTTGGACCATAAATGGTTTTCAGTGCATCATGAAATTTCTTCATGTCCTTTCTATCCGCAAAAGACTGAATTTCTTCTGTTTTCTTCCTCAGCCAGGAATCTTGCATGTCCCTAAGCTTGGTCTGGACTGTCTTACAAATGTTGCTGTAGGCTGCTTTCTTTGATACTGAGCTAGTATCATCTTGATGTGCCTTGAGCAAACGGTGCTTTTCTTCAAGAAGCCTCTGAATTTCATCATCATTCTCATCAAACCAGTCTTGATGTTTGCGAGATGGATGGCCTAAGGTGCTTGCAGCTGAAGAAAGAACTGTTTTATGGAAAACTGTCCAGTTTTCTTCGGGGTCCTCTGAACTGAGATTCATTGCATCCAGTTGGTTGCAAATGTCTGTTAAGAAATCTTGTCTCATGCTGTCTTTATTCAGCTTTGAGACATCCAGTCTCTTAGGAGCTTTCTTGCCTTGAGGTCGCCTCGCAGGCTGTATTCTTAGGTTGAGTTTGCTGACAACCAGTCTATGATCTGTCCAGCAGTCTGCACCACACATAGTCTTTGTCACTTTAACATCCTGCCTGTCTGTTCTCCGCACTATGACATAGTCTATGAGATGCCAGTGTTTGGAACGGGGATGCATCCAGGATGTTTTGTTCCTATTAGGTAGACTGAAGACTGTGTTGGTGATTAGAAGATCATGTTCAGCACACTTCCTGAGAAGCAAGAGACCATTGCTGTTGCACTTTCCAACCCCTTCTGGACCTATAACTCCTTCCCAGGTCTGGTGGTCTGTACCCACTCTGGCATTAAAGTCGCCAAGAAGGATAAGCTTGTCTGTGCGGGGTGTTGCAGAAATAACATTGTCTAGGTCATCATAGAACTTGTCCTTGACCTCATCTGGATTGGTCATTGTGGGTGCATAAGCACTGACAATAGTTGCATGTTTATTGCCTGACAGAGGAAGTCTCAATGTCATTAGACGGTCATTAATGCCTTTTGGCAATCCTGACAGCTTACCAACAAGTTCTGTTTTGATGGCAAAGCCAACTCCTGCTTCACGCCTCTCTTCACTTTTGCGTCCACTCCAGAAGAAGGTGTATCCAGCACCAACTTCTTTGATCTCCCCAACATCTGCGAACCGAGTCTCACTCAATGCAGCTATCTGTATATCATACCTCCCAAGTTCTCTGCCCACAAGGGCCGTTCTACGCTGTGGTCTATCTGACCCAGCACTATCCATTAAGGTGCGCACATTCCATGCGCCAATCCGAAAGGGGATTACTCTAGCTTTTTTCTTTGTATTTCGACCGCTTAAGGGGATCCCCGCTGATCGCGGTTAACCAGTCAGGGGGTTTGAAGCAGGCAATTGTTTAGGGCACCTTTTCTAGCCCCTTCCCCATGCTACGGGGGTGAGCAGTGCGGTCCTAAATAGGTCTGCTCAGTCACTCAGCCGACTGCCGAATTCTGCTTACTGCTTCTCCTCACAGAAAGCGACCATTAGAACTGAGCCGCCTGTGTGCAGGTCTGCAACTACAGCTCCCAGTGTGTCCTACACCTGCTGCTTCGCCACTCGCCCATCGCCACAGGACTTTGTAGGTATGTGGGTGCAAGTGTGATGAAATTGTTGTGTATGCAAGTGCTTGTGTGTTGAGAAATAAGATGACATGCGCTATGAAATTGGATTATAGTGAGGAAGAGGTGCGCAACGTCAACCTCACTCTCTAGTCCTCGCCCAGCTGCGCCCAGAGGCAAGACACAGGTCAAGACGTCTGGAGTTGGGTTTGGATGCAGTGGATGACCGTAACATCTTTAGTGCCTTGTCACGCTCTGCATGTTCCACAACATGTTGCTGTATCGCTTTCTGAACCGTTGAATCATATGATTTCTTCCGCTCCATCTACCGAAACAGTCTTTGCATATCTGGACTAGGCATATCCAGACACACAGGTTTGATTTTGGAGTTTCCTTCTCCTAGATGAATTGCTGGCCACAGCTGAAGAGCTCCATCTACCCTTTCTTAGGTTTTGTTTAGTAATGGTCAGGTCAGTTTAACTGCTACTGTAACATGTAATCAGTACTACCTGTTGTCATGCGGTGCAGATGGGGCTCGTTAGCCTTGGAAGGCAACTCATCTAGGAGTTAAGCTAGTTCTCTACACAAAAATCTAGCTGGGCAGGGGGAACTCATTAGTCTTGGTTGACAGCCCTCCTAGGAGTTTACAGGTCTCTAAAAGGAGATTTACAATCCGAAGGGGAATATGTCATAAAAAGAATAACATACGATAATCGAAAAGCTAATTTTATAATATAACTACGGATAATGATGTACACTGACGGACCGATTTACAGATGTGAGGGACATGACTTAGGTTTAAATGTTTTTTTCTAGAAATAGATGGGATGGCAGAGTTTCTAAACTACTGACCACCCATCTGATTACTGGTTAAAGACAGGGCTGGACTATATAAAGGGGATTAGCATTCAGTTGTCATTTTCTCACTAGACTTCAGACCATTCACATCAAATTTCAGCCAATAGATGATATATAGTCCTACATACAGTAATGTGATTGGCTTATTCCTGTCACCAAAAAATCAATAATTGATTACTTGTGTTTTACCTGTATTTTGACCCCCCGGCACAGAAACCCTGTCTTTTACCACTCAAGTTTTAGCCCGTCAAGGATAAAAGATTCAGTCAAACCATCCATACATCTGTACATATAAGCCTTATCGGTTTGCTCGGGTGGTTATATTTATGAAGCACATTTTGAGTGTCATGACATCCTTATGTTGGGTAAAAGTCTCATAAAACTGAAGGAACGTCCCGAAATGACATTGCTCTTGACTGGGACGTTAAGCATCAATTTAAAGCAAACGAATAAATAAATAATTTTACCGTTTATTTGATCCATTGGGTTTTCCTCGTAATTGTTGTTTGCATTAGCTCTGGTACTAATGTTAGTGTGTCGCTCCTGGTACATAACAGTGTTTTATATTTTGTTTTATTTCCTGTTGTCTGGAAGCCGTTATGTCTTTTTTTCCTAAAATTTTTAAAGCAATGAATTCATTACTTCCCGTTCTATTGTGTATTTGTATTTGCTCTCATCCATCCATATACTACATGAGCAGTTGAGTTTGTTAGTTGCAGCTTCGGTTAGTAAGGTGTCCATCGGCTGAAGACTGGTCATCAAGTTTACTACTTGTATTTATATCAAGTTGTATGGCAGAGTTAGCCTGGTTCCCGTCGTCAAACCGGCAACATTGAGTCTGTATCTATTCCTGTAGATCTTAAATTGGTGGCCTCTGGTACCAATGTTATGAGACATCGTGAATAGCTTATCTTTGTTAACCTTATCAATGTCATTTAGAATCTTATAAACTTGGATCATATCTGCTCTTTCTCTTCGATATTCTAATGAAGGAAGTCCTAGGAATTTCAGTCGTTCACTGTAGGTTTTGTTTTTTAAGCACGGAAGAAGTCTGGTTGCTCTACGCTGGACATTTTCAATTGTGATGGCGTCTTTTTTATATTGTGGCGACCACACACATGTGGCGTATTCGAGATGGGGGCGCACTATACTTTTATATAAGTTCAAAAACATTTCCTTATCCATAAAGGTGAAGGTTCTGAATATTAGCCCAAGATTTCTATTGGCAACTGATACTTTGCTGCTAATATGTTCTGTAAATGACAGTGATTTGTAAATAATGACGCCTAGATCTTTTTCTGAAGTTACTGTCTCAAGCCTTTTCGTTCCCTCACTTGATTCCATTGTGTAAAACTGGCCAATTGAATTTTTTCCTATATGTAGATGGTGACACTTGATGAGGTTAAAAAACATTTCCCATATATCGGCCCAGGTAACAGCTCTATTAAGACATGATTGTAGAATTTCTACATGTTCTATTTTAGATACCCTTCTGTACAGTTTTGAATCATCAGCAAAGAGTTTAATGAAACACTGTATCACGTCGGGGAGATCATTAATGTAAATAACGAATAAAATGGGTCCTAGTACACTGCCTTGGGGTACGCCTGAAGTCACTGGTTTTGAACCAGATTTTTTCCCATCAACGACAACTTTTTGGGTTCTATTAGTCAAAAATTCTTTTACCCATTTGTATATTTTGCCCCTAATTCCATAACCCCACAGTTTTTTCATGAGTTTCCTGTGCGAGATTTTATCAAAAGCTTTACTAAAGTCAACATATATGATATCAATGTCATCACCCTGATCTAGAGCTTCTGTTATGTTGTCAAGAAATTCAAGTAGTTGTGTGACACATGATTTTCCCGAAACAAAGCCGTGTTGGAAGGGACTAAAAAAGTCATTTCTAGTCATGTGTTCAACAATTTGGTACAAGTAGGCAATGATCAAGGTTGTTTACAACTATGGAACATTACATGTCCTTGACCTTAACTATCATCAACATCAGAGTTGCAATCATTAGTTTTGTGTAACTTATCACCTTTTGACTATTTTCACCTACTTATCTGGTTTTTGATAAATTATCTTGATTATCACATATGTAATAACAGCATGAACAACACCATTATGATGCAGTGGTCCTTAAAAGAGAAAAAAGGGGTCATTCTGTGTTGAACGTGAACATTTTAAGATAAAATCGATAACCAGCACACGACAATAAGTATTTCAAGAGCTATATTACGTGATCAAGTTTTGAATACGTGATAATCCCTGATAATCCAGCTCTCGAAGACGCTTGATGGGTCGATATCACTACACACTTCAGATAAATCATACCTGTTTCACCTTCATCTCTGAAGAGCTTTTAAGGTAGAGTACCACTCATCCGTGCTCTTATCTACGCCATGCACACGACATTCCTTGAAAGTATAATTGGTGGTTACATGCACCTAGCATGACTTATGATTTGAGAGCAGCAAGAATATTAGCAGCCCATCGCAAAAATCGCCATAACCGTGATACCGCTATATCGAAGCCTTGAAGTTATTTTGAGGTAAGATGATACTGAGGCATCAGTATATACGCAGTACGCCATTGGCTACAGCATGTATACTTTTAGTTGAACTCATGGCTTCTATAATTCGGCAAATATGTTACTGTATGGGCGTTACCTCATGAATACGTTATTGGGTATGGTCTACTTTTGACCTAGGTAAAAGCTAAAGAGATACAGTTGAACGATTCAACTCACATGTTTTCCGTTATTCAATACGAATGAGATACGACTTGGACAAAATACAGGTAGATGATCTCTAACGGTAAATATGTGACAGCACTCTAGGTTGACTGAGTTCGGCTTTTCTATAATCTCCCTACTTGAACAGATGGACTAGCCGACCACGCCCAGATATGAATA
Organism: Rugalucina vietnamica; assembly: GCA_964017185.1. Lineage (NCBI taxonomy): Eukaryota > Metazoa > Mollusca > Bivalvia > Lucinida > Lucinidae > Rugalucina > Rugalucina vietnamica. The sequence goes on along the minus strand of OZ024874.1, from coordinate 11,342,106 downwards.
TTAAAGTTGCCGCCTATACAGTGACCTATTTGCCCAATTATACATTTTGTCAATGTTCAGTGTTGTAAATATGTTAGTATATGATAATTATGTAAAACCTCAGATTTTCCAACAACCTTAATATTGAAGAAGCTCTGTTTTGGTCACATTTCGTTCCATGCACGTCCATTCCGAAACAATCTGGTCCGTTCCATTGTTTCTGTTCTCGTTTCGTTCTGTACCGTCCCAAACAGCATCTAAGTTTTAGTGGCTTCATGACCTATGTATTATTCGGCTAATAGGTTACTGTATAGGTGGCAACTTTAATATTTATATCTGGGCGTGGTCGGCTAGTCCATCTATTCAAGTGGTGGGATTATAGAAAAGGCCAACTCGGTCAGCGTAGACCGTTGTCACATATTTTCCGTTAGGAATCAGCTACCTGTATGCTGTCAAATCCAGTGAATTAGGCAAATTCCGTTTTCATTCGTATTTTCTAACGGAAAAACAATGAGTTGGATGTTTTAACTGTGTACCTGTGCATTTAGCTTTTACCTAGGTCAAGAAGAGTATAGGTCTAATGAAGTATTCATGAGGTGCCGCCCATATAGTAACCTATTTGCCGAATAATATATGTATATATGCGCTTCTTATTAACGTTTACTGAGAGTTATTCAGACCTCATCAACTCGACACGCGACAGCATATCCACCCCGCTGACGACCAGTCTCGACCAGCAATAAATCACCCCAGTTATTACACCGTATCTGTGTTATAATCAACACGCAACAGTAAGCTACCTGTGATGTCGACTTGATAATGAAATAAGTGAGCCGCGACGCGAGAAAACCGGTCTTCGGGGTTTCCGACCAGGTCCGACACAAACCGGCCTGAACAAGCTCAGAAAAGAGCTAGAAGCTTGAAATTTCGGATTTAAGTAGAAGAGGAATTGTACTATCCGAGTAGCGAAAACAAAGGCGCTGATCAGCTTCGCGGTTACCGCGAAGCTGATCTGCGCCTTTGTTTTTCGCCTAGGCAAAAATCCGGTTTTCTCACGATGCGGCTCAATTTACTTTCTAACAAGCAATAAGTTTAGATCCCAATTTTCACCTTTTCGTTTTTCCAACATCTCATCAAAGTATGGCAGATCAGATCGATAACCATGGCTAATCAGCTTCACAGCGGGGTACGAGTTCTGGTCTAGAGCGGCAGGTCACAGTAGCTGTACCCACAGAGAGATGCAAAACAATACATTGTTGCTCAGATTAAATTCAAACATATGTTTTGTTAGGTTTTGCCAGTTGTCAGGTGATCAGAGGCTCATTCCTTGATATCAAGTCTCACTTAAACGTATCGAAAATTGAAAATTATTTAAATTGCATTATTTAACTATTTTTTTTTCTCTTATTTTCCTTCATTTGATACCCTCTCATATACACATCATATAATTGATATTGCGTTGACAGGTTTGGGTCATTAGAAGTCCACCCAATGTCATGTTACGCACGTGGGTCTGTCATAATAACTTCAATCACGCAAAGAAATTGACTTTCAATTACGAGTCCTTTAAGAGGTTGTTAATTATATTTAAGGTTCAGAAAAGATAGAGCACACGCGATACCGTATAGGAGATCTGCATGGACTATAAATAATTTTGTCTCTTTTTGGCCATACGAATAACAAACTTGTCGATAGCGCAACAATCAGCAATGCCACTACTCACTGGTTCGACCGACGCCATTACTAAAGTCTGTATAATGTTAGGTTTTATCGGTATTGCTTTTGTGTTTCGTTAGTAGGTTTCATTTTTCAAATTCATTCCAAGTTATCGAACATTTAAATTGAATTCTCACCAAAATTTCGTGAAGAAATCAGCTAAGCGCATGACTCAATTAAGCGCTTGGCTGACGATGATGCTGACACGTTCCACACTTTGGAGGTTTTGACAGAGACGCGAGTCAAGTGTATTCGTTTCCAAAACAGTTGGTGCAGTGGCCACATAGACTGTTGAATTAAGCATTTACAGTCTTGAACACAATAACCCTTCGAAATATACCCGCACATCACATCGGAGATTCAGAATCCGCATTCCGTAACACTCAATGACTAAATTTATTTTTCTTTTGAGTCAGCGGTACGGGACACATATACCATAAACACAAGCTATGTATGGCCTTTGACGGATTTGGACCCAGTGGCAATTAAGAGAATTAACCTACAGCAACTTTACACTTTAGTCAATAACTGGAGATGTCATTGCAGATAATGCTATCATTTCAAAAGTCTTTGACATTATGAGGATTGTCACATGTAACTTATAAGTTTTATTTGAATCCTTGTCCATTGTCCCTTTTGAAGGTGTGAATGAATCGTCATTATAACTATACAACGACATAGTAAAATTGGCGGCCTTTGTTTCAATTAAAATAGAAAAATGACCAGAAACTAAACACAGTGATCCACAAACATGTCAAGTGTGCAATGTGGTCCGAGGGTATATCAGTCGCGGTGGTCCTCGACTCCCATGATGAGGAACATGGCGGTGAATGCAAATTAATATCAAAGGGGTAAATAAAGATGAAATTATAAATAAAACCTTGCTCCCGTCGATAATATGATAAATATAACAAATATTACTACAAGTTACCTTAAAGCGGTCGAAATATTGTGATGGAACACGATAATGAACAGTATAATGAAATGCCGGGTGACTTAGGGAGGTATTAATTGACAGCAATTTATGTATCTTCTAAAAGTCAACCGGCGCGCCAAAGGCAATAGCAAATATTTTGCGTTTGATTGTTAACAGTAATTTAGATAATAATTGTATCTTGTCATCCACATATCAGAGTTTATCTTTGGCATTAAGCATTTTTTTTGTATTAAATCGTCATCCTTTTCCTTTGAAAACCATCATTATACAAGCCAAAACATTCATTAATTCATGGCGGATCGATTTTGACAAGCACACCAGTCGGTTATTTACAACGAATCTTTTCCCGTTGAGTGGATTTACGTCAATTTAAGCGTACGTGCTCGAAGCTTCAGCGTATTTCCGAGAACTTCAGACAAACACCTTTTTTCCATGCGATAAGATTTTTGTTGCATTTCCCTTAGTATCATTTCAATTTTGTCCACATTTGCTTTTATTTTATGACAAACTAACGGACCCCTTTCGTATAAAGCAATGAGAAATGTCTCCAATAAATGTCTTAATTTGTACAATTACAGAGAGCGAGTGTTTAATTACACTGCTTATAATCTTTAAACATTTAAAATACAATTGATGTCTTTAAATACTTTAACAGGAAATGTCCCCTGCCCAGCAGGCACCTGACGTCTGTTTGACGTCAGATATTGGTTATATTTTGGTCGCGACCAATTTCCAACCTCTATCAGACGTCATTTCCTGACGTCTTTTGGACGTCTGGATTGGACGTTGTTTTGACGTCAAACTAGTTCGTCAGTTAGACGTCGTAATCAAGACGTGATTTAGACCTTGTGTTTTTCATACTTCTGACCATGTGTGGTGTGCAAATTAATGAAACTTCACTTTGGGTAAAAATCAGATCATTCGTTTCGTGTGTTTCTTTTGCTTTCTTCCTTTCTTTTTTTTCTATGTTACTTCCAGCAGACATTTGACGTCCGTTGGACGTCAGATTGACATCAGACTCCAACGTCATAATAACGTTGGAGTTAGGTTGATTTTGAAAGTTTGTTTGTTGTCAAAACTAGACGTCAAAATGACGTGCTAAATCCGACGTCGGTTTAACGTCTGAAAGCTGACGTCAATATGACGTCCTAAAAACGACGTTTGAATTCAAATGTCATATAAATAGTTTAAGGTGTATATTTTTTCGCATTTTTGAATAACAGTGGATTCAGAAGAGCAGTGATGCACTTTTGATAGTCCCTTTCACTCCTTAGATAGAGTTTTTCGGAACATACAAAATGTTCAAGATATTAATTCAGCCTGATGTTGGTACGTCTTATTTAAGCAAAATTTTATTGCTTTATGGTGCTAAAACCAATAAGACATTAGTGTGAGAAATAAGATTATTCTGAACAATGGTGAAATAAATATTAAAATATACAAATTTTATTTTCATCTTAATTGAAAGTTTGATAATTTAGTGAAAGACTTTATTTTGATTAATAGATAATCATTTTTTTCTACATTAATTAAGCATGAGGGCGAAATATAGGATTTCCCATACGAGACTCAGATATGACTTTTAAGTGGCAAGGTTGAAATTATTATTTGAATTTGATATTATATAGAGGATCTTACACGAGTGGTCATTTCATATGAAATTTATTAAACGAGCCTTCAGCGAGTTTAATAAATATTATATGAAATGACCACGAGTGTAAGATTCGTTTTATCATATGACTTCTAAAATAGGATTTTATCGCCTTCGAAGTGGACATATTTTCAATGAAAATTTACACTGTTGTTACGGACGTCGTCAATGACGTTACGTCCCAGCAGGCACATGACGTCAAAATGACGTCATATCAACGTCGATGTGACGTCATGACGTCGCATCGACGTTGATATGACGTCATTCTGACGTCATGTGCCTGCTGGGGTATTCCCGCAAAAGTGTTATTACACGTGTGGTCATACGATTTTTATGACATGACGTTATCCACTGGAAAACAGCGACGTCATATGATAATACATAATATGTGTAATAAATTATGTCAGTTTAAGGGCAGCTAACTCTGTCGACATATATGAAAAACACGTCCCCAGCAGGCATCTGACGTTAACTTGACGTCGGATATTGGTTGTATTTTGGTCACGAAGTCATACAACCAATAACCAACGTCCACCTGACGTCCAGTCCTGACGTCAGTGGACGTATTGATATGACGTCGAAATGACGCCGGATTCAAACGTAAGTCTAACGTCATATGTCGACAGAGTTAGCTGCCCTTGAACTGACATAATTTCTTGCGCAAATGTAACAACATCAAATTCAAATAATAATTTCAACATTGCCACTTTTAAAAAAGCCATATCTAGGTCTCGTATCGGAAATCACCATGCTTAATTGATTTAGAAAAAAAATAATTATTTGTTAATCAAAATAAAGTCTTTCACTAAATTATTAAACCTTCTATTAAGACGAAAATGAAATTTGTATATTTTAATACTTATTTCACCATTTTAAATTATTGATTGTTCACAATAGTCTTATTATTTACACTAATGTCTTATTTGTTTTAGCACCATATAACAATAAAATTTGACATGAATAAGATATACCAACATCAGAGTGGTTTAATATCTGAAACATTTTCCCGAATAACTCTATCAAAGGAGTGAAAGGGAATAACAATAGTGCATCACCGCACTACTGAATCCACTTCAGGATTTCAGAAAGTTAATTAAACTGCGAACAAACATTCTTGATATCGGTTTTAGCACGTCAGATTAACGTCTGTTTTTGACGTCAAACAAACTTTCAAAATCAACCTAATCCCAACGTCATTATGACGTCACATTTGAGACATCAAACCAACGTTGTTTTTTCTGACGTCAGAATGACGTCTGTTTTTGACGTCAGAATGACGTCTGTTTTTGACGTCAAACAAACTTTCAAAATCAACCTAAATCCAACGTCATTATGACGTCGGAGTCTGACGTCTATCTGACGTCCAACTGACGTCGAATGTCTGCTGGGTGTGGTCATTATCACGGTTGCTGTCTTGGGGAGGATACTTCCCCAAGTTAAATAACGGTCTAAGAGAGTCATAAATAAACTTCAGAAGGGTCTTAAGTAATTGACAAACACTAAAATTCTTTCTGTGTATACAATATACACTCAGTTGGAGGAATATTCCTAACAAAGGATCAAAGTCTCTCATAGCATCTACAGGAAATGCCATTATTTTCAGACGGAATGAGGAGAGAACTCCGACGTCTTTGAAGTATATCAAATAGGAAGAAGTTTGCGAAATAACCTTACATGCATTACATGTGCGAGTGCTTGCAATGGTCACTTTCATATAACATGGGGTAAAAACTACAACATTCTGTCAAAATTCATTAATGTTTTAATACTACTGCTAAAATATCTGACAGAAGAAATGTATGTGCTCATAGCATGTGAAAAGCATATCAAAGTCAAATGTATGTGCTCATAGCATGTGAATGTTTCCAGTTTTCGAGAGTAACCTAAGAACGCCTGATCCCCTCTACTATATTTTAGCTAGTTTATGGTTCCTCCTTTTTTACAGGGAGATAACTTAATGCATTACGAAAACTCGCCCATGCAATATACAGAGATTTTTAAAAGCGTAAAAAAATAAAAATTTTAATAGATTTTTTTAAATATTTTTCTTATTTTTGCTCAAAACATAGATTGTGGGTACACGTTAGAACCGCCTCGGCGAGGCGGTTCTAACGAGTACCCACAATCTATGTTTTGGAGCAAAAATAAGAAAAAATGGATACACCCCTGCATACCCCAGTTTTGCTATATAAAAGTGGGGTTTAAGGGGGTATAAATTGCAAGGACATGTTTTCCTGATGCAAGAATGTATACGGGTGCACTATACATTAGAATGTACGTTGTTCTTGTGGATATATAAAGTTAAAAACATGTTGTTTTTTTCTGTTCCACGTTCAGTTTGAGAAAAATGAGATGCTGCTACCACCAACAAAGCAAACATCATTTATGTAAAACGATATGTGGCGACAGGTCAGGTCACTTTTTCTTCATTTCCGATTTGCATTTTTAATATTCTCTGGCTTAAACGCCCATCAAAATCGCAAATTAATTGGGCCGTTATTGTTGCCGATTAAATATACTTGTGTAAATTCTAGAAATTGCAGCGATCATGAATGTCTGGCTTTCGCTGCCAGTTTTGTAAAGGGTCACTGATGAAGGTTCATTACCCGAAATTGTACAATATGGCCCACCTTCTCTCTTTGAATGTTTTTACTGCTTCCAAAGGATCTAACAATTATATTTTATTCCATCAGATACGGCAGTGCACTTTCATCATTTTTTAAGATATTAAACAAAATACAAGATAAAGGTTCAAACCAAGTCAAGGGTTCATTTGATGCTATGCTAAATATAAAAGTGATATGTTTATTAATCATTTTAGTCGCCGTGGTCACCTGGACCCTGGTATATGAACGACCTGAAGTTCAGTCATGTTCTGTTTTCTTTTTTTGAAATTATCTTTACTGTTTTACAATTATGAAGTAACACGTGCACGACCAATCTTCTGCTTTCGTCAGCATGATATGATAAAAACAATGACTGTTCCAGACACGGTTAAATAAAGAAAGTTATTGCGAGTAAGCCAAGTCCGTTCAAATATACACTGATGCACTTCAAATATTATGTCAGCTTTACCCCTTCTCAATATTGAAATAGCTGTCCATGTGGGTGGTTTTGGTCTTAAATCTACGTTAGATAACATTTTATTATCAAGTTATGAAGTAACTTACACACTTTAAGTAACTTACACGATGAATTTAAAGATTTCCGTGCCGTCAGACTGTCCAATCTAGAGTTATGCATTTTTCATTTATCATTATTTCTAAACGACGGTAAAGAGCTTGCAAATATTGCACCCGTTACCTTTATCGGTCTATAACACCTTTCTCTGTTGACTTTATGAATGAAATTAGAATTTTGATAAACAACGCACATAGTGAGACATTATTAATTTCATGACTCTCTGCTATTTTATGAGCCGCCGAATGGGAAAACTAACAATCTGCATAGGCGAAAACAAAGGCGCAGGTCAGCTTTGCAGCTACGCGGATAGTACAATTCCTCTACTTTCTAAATCCAAAATTTCTAACCTCTTACCATATTCTGTGACTGTACAGGCCGGTTTGTGTCGAACGAGGTCGGAAATCCCGAACCCCGGTTTTCTCGCGTCGCGGCTCATATACTATTATCATTTAATATGTACCAGTATTGCGATGTCCTGAAGCACAGTTTCACAACACATTTGGTTTTGTGCATGTATGAGAGTGATACGCAGATTGTTACTCTATGAGAGGATCTTATGATAGACCGGTTTAGCATGTAGCTTAACAGATGAAAATATCACATTGCTGGTTACTTATGGGGTCCGTTAGAGATCCTGTTTGGACCAAATGCTGTTTAGAATTCACATTTCAAACCAAATCACAGATCATCGACTGCTGATGATACAGCCACCTTCTTGGCAGTCTCAGTCCGAAGGTATGCTAAAGTCCATGGCTCAGACCAACGTCATAACTCGGAATATTCATAACTAGGAATATTAATTGTATAATGGATTTCTGTCAAAGTACATGCAAGTTTGTTGTCACAAATGCAGGCTTTATTTTCTGGGGAGATTGTGGGAGATTTGCTCATTCATTTCCTCAAAAAACTTCAATAAAATTGACCAAATAAAAGGAAAACCTCATCCATTTCGGTTGAATCAGCGATTTTCTCTCATGATATTTCTTAACTGCAGATCTACAAGTCGTCCGCCGCCTCCGAGCCGGGTACCATTCTCTCCAGCTTTGTCCGTAGTAGAGTTCACGACCGACAAAATTAATGAAGTAAACGGAACGAAATCCTGATTGTCGGACAAGATATTTCTGAGCCTGAATAAAAAAGGTACCAGTAGACAATGATCAGGAAATGGCGCAATCAGAAAGAAATTCCTACGCCGCAAACCGTGGGGTGGGAAAAAACTAAAATTACACTTAGTTACTTATACCAAGAAAACACACCGTAGGCCGATTGAGCAGCTATTCCCCAATAGGAGGCCACTCAGTTACCCGAACTTAATTAAAAACACGAAAACGCACATAAAGCTCAAACAGCACAAAAATTCAACTCCAAACACACAAAACAATTAGAACCACCACAGAAGCATCGCCTTAGAACGATCAGTAATCTAAATTACTGGGGTGGGGGAGTTGGTGGGGCTTAAACCGGTTTTACAGGCGCCTAACCTCACCCTCATCTTCCGCAGTGGTTCACAACATTTTGTTAGTTGTTCGCACCTCGTGAGTAACTGAAAAAAAATAGATCTAATTGAATAAATAAATAAATAAATAAATAAATAAATAAATAAATAAATAAAACTTAAGTTAGGTCCGGTGACAACTTAATTCGACGGTCAACTCAAGCCCACCTAAGGGTTGTCTTATATTTCGAAGTGGCACAAGTTACGATAGCTTAGAGTGCTGGAATACCACTTCGTTCCTTACGCAAAGCTTTGCAGACAATAAAATTGCATTTAAACATAAAACGATGCTTTAAATCTCATAAACACACACGACGCGCGTGGCTAACAGGAAGTGGTGTTTATTTCAACATTTGAGTCTTTAACAATGTAAACATTTGTCGATATCAATCACTTGATTAGGTTTGATGTTGTTATAAATTCTTAATGGGCTTGGAAGTACCGGCTTTTCTAAATAAGGACTGCTTTAATTCGATTTGAAGGGTCTTAAATAATTTAATAATCTATCACACCCACCAAGACAAGTGAAGGTCAAGTAAACAATGATCAGGAAAAAGCGCAATCAGAACGAAACCCCAACTCCAAAAAACCGAGGTGGGAAAAAACTAAATTGACAATCAGGTACTAATGCCATGACAAATACATGTAGTAATAAGCAGTAGTAAGCAGCTATCTCCCAATGGGATACCACTAAGTTACCGGTACGTAACTAAATACACGTGAGATGTAAACAGCGCCTAAATTCAACACTAAAACGTCAAACATTCAGAAACACAACGGAAGTAACGCATTGGAACGGTGAGTAAAACAACTTGCTTCAACGTATAACGTGTTCTAGCTGATCTGAAAAGCAAGAAACGTTTTCTAATCCTTATTATCATAAAATAATGACGTCGCTGGTTTCCAATAGATAACGTTTTAATATCACACGTGTTCTTTAATCATTGTCATCGACTCGTTTTCTCCTAAACCATCATCTGTACCAGAAGAAAACTACTTGGTAGTTATAGATAGGTTCTTTGCGATTTTGAAATCACCCACCGATTTTAAGATGATACAATTAATCATGGCAAACTGAGTCTCTGAAGAGGGGAACCTCTATGACACTGCATACACGTACTTCAGCCAGTAACAAAAGGCATAATAATGTTTGAATTCGAACGGTTAGAAGAACAATTTTATACTTGCGGAGTCTTCATTACCTTGCTAAGTTATTTTCCTAAAACAGAAATTGCAATTTTTACGCGAACTGTAACATAGTACTACACCTGTTTGTTATGAATAATTTAGTTGAAAGAAGCTCGGTATAGAGGTTTCAGAGCCTCATAATTTCATTTCCAGGTTATGACTGATCCAAAACTTTTAATGTTGATTTGTACCAGACCTTTGCTTATTCCCCATTGAAAAAAAAAATGGATTGTTCATCCTCTAAAACTTTGATTTATGAGTTGTAACATTTTGAAAAATAACACAAAATTCCTTTGAAAGAGTCGTCCATACTACAATATAATCATGTGCTAATACCACTACAACGTCCCAAAATCTATTTACTTGATATTTTTAAGAAGCGTGTTGGTAGACATATTCACCAGACAATCCAATTTGAAAAATATGAAAATATTGAGATGCGTTACCTGTGCAGTGATTTTAAATGACGTATATTTAAATTATTATGACGTCACAAAGCAGGGCCAATAATTCCATACAGTAAATGTGAAAACATTCTACAAAAGTGTTTTCTGATGCTCACATGAATAGCAAATTTATTTGGACAATGGAAGTGGGCCTATATTTAGTTTTGCTAATGTTATAGCATTTTTAGCTCACCTGAGCCGTCAGGCTCACAAGGTGAGCTTATAGGATGGCCATGATCCGGCGTCCGTCCGTCGTCCGTCCGTCCGTCGTCCGTCGTCCGTCGTCCACCATTTTCAAAGATCTTCTTCTCTGAAACCGCTTGGCCAACCAAAGCCAAATTTTACATGAAGCATCTATGGGAAGGGGGAACCAATGTGTATATAAATAATCCAGGTCACATGACCAAGATGGCCGCCATGCCCATATATGGTAAAAACCCTTCAAAAATCTTCTTCTCCGGAACCGGTGGACTGATTTCAACGAAACTTGGCATGAAGCATCGATGACTCAAGTACTACAATGTGTATATAAATCATGACGTTGCGGTGACCTTGACCTATTTTACGGCAAGGTCAACATAGGTCGCCAATGCATTTGAATGGGGAAACTTTTAAAATGTCATTTAAAGTGAAAGTCTTGCAGGAAATGGGCAGTAGGACTGAATATTAATGATTCTGAAAAAAATTGGACCCCAGGGGCTCATATGCCCCCACCCCGGGGCAATATACATGTATATTACCATAATATTCAAACATCATCTCCTCTGAAACCGCATGGCCAATCAAAGCCAAATTTTATGTGAAACATCAATAGGAAGGGGTAATCAATGTGTATATAAATAATCCAGGTCACATGACCAAGATGGCCGCAATGCCCATATATGGTAAAAACCCTTGAAAAATCTTCTTCTCCAGAACCGGTGGATCGATTTCAAAGAAACTTGACATGAAGCATCGATGGCTCAAGTACTACAATGTGTATATAAATCATGACCCTGTGATGACCTTGACCTTTTTTACGGCAAGGTCAACATAGGTCGCCAATGCATTTGAATAGGGAAAACTTTTAAAATGTCATTTAAAGTGAAAGTCTTGCAGGAAATGGGCAGTAGGACTGAATATTAATGATTCTGAAAAAAATGGACCCCAGGGGCTCATGTGCCCCTCACCCCGGGGCAATATACATGTATATTACCATAATATTCAAACATCTTTTTCTCTGAAACCGCTTGGCGAATCAAAGCCAAATTTTATGTGAAGCATCTATGGAATGGGGGAATTAATGTATATATAAATTATCTAGTTCACAGGACCAAGATGGCTGCCATGCCCATATAAGGTAAAAACCCTTCAAAAATCTTCTTCTCCGAATCTGGTGGACCGATTTCAAAGAAACTTGGCATGAAGCACCAATGGCTATAGTACTACAATGTGTGTATAAATTATGACCCTGTGGTGACCTTGACCTATTTTAAGACAAGGTCAACATAGGTCGCCAATGCATTGGAATTGGGAAAACTTTTAAAAAGTCATTTGAGGTGAAAATCTTGCAGGAAATGGGTAGTAGGACTAAATATAAATGATTCTGAAAAAAAATGGACCTAAGGGCTCATATGCCCACACCGGGAGGCAATATACATGTATATTACCATAATATTCAAACATCTTCTCCTCTAAAACCACTTGGCCAATTGAAGCCAAATTTTATGTGAAGCATCTATAGGATGGGGGAACCAATGTATATATTAATAATCTAGGTCACATGACCAAGATGGCCGCCATGCCCATATATGGTAAAAACCCTTCAAATATCTTCTTCTCTGAAACCAATAGATTGACTTCAATGAAACTTGGCGTGAAGCATCCATGGCTATAGTACTACAATGTATATATAAATCATGACCCTGTGATGACCTTGACCAAGTTTATGGCAAGGTCAACATGGTTTGCCCATGCATTTGAATGGGAAAAACTGTTAAAATGTCATTTGAAGGGAAAAGCCAGTAAGAAATTGGCAAATGGACAGAATATTGATTATTCTGAAAAAAGAAAACGGCCCAAGGGCTTCATCTGCCCCTGCACTGGGGTTAAATACCATAATATTCAAACATGTTTATTGGTATATGCAGCAGACTCAGGTGAGCGTTTACAGGACCATTGGTCCTCTGGTTATATTTGTGATCGAAATTACATATTATAAATCAATTGGAAAATAACGCAGTGTCATTACTGTGCACTGTTTTAGAATGCGATAACTGTAGGACCCTGCGTCAGACAGCAACACTTTTGATAAGAATCTGACCAGGAAAGATTGGGCTTTCACCACATATAAACAACATTTTCGTTGTTAGTCCAAGGGAAAAGTAATCAAGCAAATGTCAAGAATTAAAGAACATCCCTCGTATTAACACTTTTGAGGGAATACGTAACGTAATTGACGACGTCCGTAACAACAATGTTAATTTTCAGTGGAAAGATGTCCACTTTATAGGCGATAAAATCGTATTTAGGAAGTCATGTGATAAAACGAATCGTACGCTCGTGGTCATTTCATATGTAGTTCATTAAACTCGCCGAAGCTGGTTTAATAAATTTCATATGGAATGACCACGAGTGTAAGATCTTCTATTTATGAATTGCTTTAAGAATAGACAATGTTGCGGTTCTCATAGAATCTTCAAGCTAAACTTGTTTGTGGAATAAAATATTTAATTTTCTATAGACTGCTGACCATATAACAAACATAAGCTCTTACTAAACATATTAGGGGCTATCGGTGTAAAAATCAACATGTTTCAAATGCTCGTATCATTTACCAATTACAGTTTGGGTAATGAATGTACAAGTGCTGTTGCTGATGAGTGGTGAACCCTTAAAGATGACATAAAATGTATATAGTATTAGTAATCAAAATATGGCAGCGGTGGGATTCGAACCCACGCCTCCGAAGAGACTGGTGCCTAAAACCAGCGCCTTAGACCGCTCGGCCACGCTACCTATATATGCTTGTCACATCCCAAAATTATTAGTATCGATAATTATATGGGCTTCAATTAAACACACACAAGCACATTCTGTGACAAAATCGTAGATCGGATACAATTTGTGACTTTCTGACAACATGATATATGTTATGCTTTAAAATGTAGAACATCGCACGGTACATTTGTCGAGCCTTTTAACTCAACAGCTTTGGTGGCGATATGTACAAAAGGTCAAAATTAAACTGTCATCGCGGGCGCCATGATAAATATGCATAGTGCAATGATAAACTACATATACAAGATAAACACTTTAAAGTTCAGCTTAAATGTAAGACTATGCTGTGACATTAACTCCTTTTATTTCTTTACTCTACCAAATACAGTGTAGACTGACATCATATTTGATATCGTTTTGTTAAGCCAACATTGGGCCACAGTTGAGCCGCGTCTTTTTGCAGCTTAGTCCAGTCGGAAAATCAATCAACAAGTCATTTTAGTCATTTATTTATTTATTTATTTATTTATTTATTTCATTTTTTTAATCTTAAACGTGTAAACACATCAGAGTTTAAGTGGATTTGATTTTATAGAATTGTGTTTGTTTGTATATCTTCCCTACATTAATAGAAACGTGTCATTGGCTCACCTACTCCGTTCCTTCCTTCATCTTGGCGTCAAGTGAAACCATTTAAGGCCCAAATATGTTGCGTTAGGCTAGGATTTACGATATATTTTAGTTTGTGTATGTTTACATCAACACAATACGTTTGTCTGCGCTTTAAAGTGTTTGACATGACACTATTTGAGTTGGGTGTAATAGTTAAATCGATGCAATAAAAGGGACATATTTATTCAAACGAGGGATTTTAGGGCATATTTTGTCTTCTACTTCAAGCAACTAATAAGTTATATTTATAATATGCATATAGATCTATTGTATTGATCGACTGGACCAGGCATATCATTTTCTTTCTGCTAAAACACCACTCGAGATGCATTTAATTGTCTAACCATTTTGAAATCGCATTGTCGTTATACGTTTAGATACAGATAAATTGCATAATTCAGTCACATGACAAATTCGTCAGCTGTATGTAAATATTGAGCTATGTCAATGTAAAAAGGCAACATTACCATCTTGAAGTTATATAGTATATGACCATTGCGTAAAATAATGTTGCATATACGTGTTCTAAATGATATGCCTCTAAAATGCTCTCGTACTTTCAATAAATACACGTAATCAATCTTGATTAATAAAACGTAGCCCAATTGAATATTTGCGTCTTCTGCTTCAGGTGTACAGTTCTAGAATCAAATGTCTTGAGCATTTTTGTATTTCAAATTATTTTTAGTCTAGATTGAATTAAAGTTGTAGCTCTTGAAAAGCCGAGGCACGCGTAATCACTCAATAGTTCTTTTTTGTTGGAACCACGTGATGAATTAAACCGTTGCGGAAAGTGGCTTCTGTTTATTATAGGCTTTAAATTGTGAAAACCATAGAACATCTTCCATATGAAATATCGATATTAATTGAATCATTAATAATTGGACATAAACATTATATTCCGTAAGACCGTCAGAAATTTGTTGCATTACCCAAAATGTTGATGCCCCCACAGGGGGGGGGGGGGTCTTTGCTCCCTGCTCCCTGAAAGAAAAATGACCTTTCTCCCCAGCTCCCTAAAATGTTTTTCCTCACCCCCCTGCTCCCTGCTCCCTAAAACCCTGCTTTCTCCCCAAATCCCTGAAAATAAATGACCCTTCTCCCCAAATCCCTTAAAATAAATAGCCCTTCTCCCTGAATCCCCAAAACCCCTGGGAGGGCCTCAATGTTGTTGGTAACTGATACAAACATTTGAAATATGCTGAAGTGTTACACTGATATCCTAACTTATGGACAAGAGGAGCTTATGTTTGTTATATGAACACCACATGGGCGGAACCAGGATTTCTGGAATGGGGCGGGGGCGGGGCGGGGAGGGGTGTTAAATTCCGTAACGAGGGGGTTCATTTTCAACAATTTACATGATTTTTTCATAAATTTCCTCATGAAATTGAAATAAATCGGCCCAAGAAGGTGTTCAAGCAAACCACTCGAACCCCTCCTAAATCCGAAGATTTTTTTTCCAGATCAGCTAAAACACGTACGTGAAAGCAAGTAGTCTCACTGACCGTTCCAAGGCGTTACTTCCGTTGTGGTTTTAATTGCTATTTGTTTTTGGTGTTAAATTTTGGTGCTGGAGGAAATCAACTTGAGATCGTGCCGCTGTTCAGTCAAGCGGTTGGCTGACAAAGTGCTTACACAATTAACAGATCAGCTGCTTTGTCAGGCTGGTGGGCATAGTGTCAGATTATAACACACTTAGGTACAGCAGTCATATAGACTATGTATTCACGTCATGAAGCCTATAACATTCGGAATGTATCTGGTCTGTACCTGACATGTTATGTTATAAGAATTCCTTTACAGTAATGATGTAAGCGTTCTGAGCATTTATATCCATATGGTTTGAAATTTCTCAAAACTTAGCCACTGATAACTAGTACGTAGATATGTACATGTACATAAGATGCGGGCACGTTTCCATTGTCACATACATGTACAACAGCACATCGCAGTTGTGCAGAGCAGCGCAAACATACTAAGTTAAACCACATCAGTTTCGAAACTTGCGCCAGCAGTCGGGTCACTCCACACTCTTGTCTTCTGTTTCACTATCATGTATAAAACAATGAAACGTGGAAATCGTGATAGAAATATCATTTTTTGTTGAAAACCTTCATAGAGGGTTTACTCGCTACTTTAAACCGGTACCGATAGCGCCATTGTATGAGTGATCGCTTCGGAAGCGGGAGGTTGTGGGTTCGACCCCGTGCCGCGTCATACCAAAGACATTAAACATGGCACCAATTGTTACCTTGCTTGGTGCTTAGTATTATAAGGCAAGCACTGGCTTCTCTTCTTTCAACCATAAAGCATCACCACCTTCGCATGTCTAACTTGTTAACAATAACTTTTCTTTAGTATTGCATCTTGTATAGTATGACCAAAATGGTACAAGTAGGCAATGATCACAAAAAGGCGCAATCAGAAAAAAAAATCCACTCCAATAACCGAGGTGGAAAACAACTAAATCAACAATTAGGTACTTATACTCAGAAAACATACCGTAATTTGAGTGAGCAGCTATTACCCAATAGGCGGCCACTCCGTTAACCGAACTTAAAAATACAAAAAAAGTACATAAGGTTCAAACAGCATAACAATTTGACTCCAAAACATAAAACAAATATAACCACAACAGAAGCATCGCCTTGGAACGATCAGTACTTTAAAATTACAGGGGTGCTTAAATCAGTTTTAAAGGACCCTAACCTGAACCTCAGTTTCTGCAGTGATTCAGGTATGCACAAATATTATCAAGAATTAAGGTAATCATGAAAATTTTAAACATACAATTACATGTAGGTACAAACATAAAACACGTACAAAAGAAATACAAGTAGGCAAAGATCAGGAAAAGGCGCAATCAGAAAAAGATTCCCACTCCAAAAACCGAGGTGGGAAAAAACCAAACTAACAATCAGGTACTTATACCATGAAACATATCGTAAGCCGAATGAGCAGCTATTTTCCCAATAGGTGGCCACTCAGTTACCTTAACTTAACTAAAATATGAAAACATACATAAGGCGCCAACAGCACAAAAAATTTTTATACACCAAGACATAAAACAAAAAGAACCACCACAGAAGTATCGACTTGGAACGATCAGTAACACAAAGTTACTGGCGGGCTTAAACCGGTTTTACATGGCCATAACCTCACCCTCAGCTTCTGCAGTGGTTCATAACATTTAGTTAGTTATTCGGTCCTCGTGGTGAATCTCTAACTAGTCAATGAATCATCAAGAACAAACAAATAAATCATGATAAACATCCTGATGAATCAAAAACCAGGACTCACAGACTGAGTAAGCTGCCCGACGATGGAGATCCCTGGGCGCCGAATAACCTACTAACTCCGGAGCAAAAGAAAAACACCAGTTGGACCCCGGTGGGCCAAGCAACAGACAAGAAGCTCCGGCCCCAACCAACTAAAATGAATAGCTTTATGTCGGGGCCATCATAGAGTCTGACGCCCGACCCACCGGCGTGCAATTAAAGAAGGCAGCATAGTTATCAACCATGATTGGGTTAAAAACTAAGCATGCAGACTGTCGCATAACATTTAAGTTATAACCTATACGTCTGTAACGTGTTATGATTTTTCTGAACTGAAAAGAAAAATCATTAATTCCTTTAAGTTTCTTAAATTTGTAAACCAAGTCACCATAAAATTCAGGTTCCGAAAGGCCCTCATTTAAAAGCGTCTTTAACCCAACATTATATTTGGAAATCAATTCATAGTGTCTACGATAAAATTTAGAAAATGTTTTTCGAAGTTTATGATACCGATATCCCTGTTGGAGAAGTTTTGCCGTTAAACATTTATTTCGAGCATTGAAGTCTGCAACATGATTGCAGACTCTAGCAAACCTAATAAGTTGCGAAATGTATACACCATAAGAAGCACGACGAGGAATGTCACCATCCAAAAAAGGAAAATTTACTATATCAAAATCAAAGTCATCGCGCTTATCATAAATTTTAGAAGAAACAAATCCATTTGCAACAGAAAGATGTAGATCTAAAAAGGGGGCTTCAGTATCTGTGATATTGGCTTTGTTCAACTGAAGTTCAGGAGGATAAATTTGATTGACCATACCTTCAAAATAAGGGTTGTCAATGTTCAAAAGGTCATCGAGAAAGCAGGGTGAGCAGCTATTGAAGGTAAGGTGGTCACAGTGCTAGCTGACAAATTAGATCAAGATTTTATTTCCTAAAGTGTGTAAGGTTTTCTCTGAAAGGAATGATACAGAAGGACATACTAGTAAGAGCAAACGCATTACTACGTTTAATTGAAAAGTGAAACTTAAAACTTCCTTTTTCAAACCAAAGCAAAGCGGTTCTGGACCAATGTATTTTATTTCACATTTCGTTTCACGTTCACCGATAGCATGAAACTTAACACAACATCTTCTTTTGACAATGCGTTTAATAGAATCGCGGAAAAAGACGACTGGGCTTCAATGTATGAAGGCTTAATCCTCTACTCTTAGCTTGCTTAAATTTAATTTTATGCCGATTTGCAATGGTTCCATTCAGCTTATTGTTCCATGGTAAAAAGAAATCCATTCAGATGATTTTTAAATTAAAATTATTATGTGCTTTATTCTTAGATGCACTTTAAAATTGAATTTTTAAAAAAGGAATTGTAAATCGCATCACTTTGAATTCATTGAATATCTGATCGTTTATTACTCTGCATTTCTTTAATCATCTGAAGCGGTGAAGCTTTCATTACAATCCATTCAATGCTTTAGCATTCACTGTTTTTGGAGCAAAAGCGATCTAGCTAATTGTGATATAACAATTATTCGAAGGGCTTTAACTTTTACATAATTGATGCAGATGGGGAGGGAGGTGGAAGGTCGTTACATAATTTGCACGTCAATTCATCGGGACTGCGTCTCATTATACATCAGAGAAAATATCGTATTGACATATATGCACTACCGTTTGTGCTGATACAAAAGACGCCGGAGTACGGTGTAATAATTCATGAATTTGTATAGTATAGTAGACTCACGTGACGTCATCACACATCTACCGTTATACATTACGAAAACTTGCCCATGCAATATATATATATACAAGGAATTTTTGAGCGCCGATGCGGTTCTAACGAGTAACCACAATCTATGTTTTGGAGCAAAAATAAGAAAAATAGGTATACCCCTGCGAACCCCAGTTTTTCTATATAAAAGTGGGGTTTAAGGGGGTATTCATTGCACGGACATGTTTTCCTGATGATTATGAATGTATTTTACCAATAGGAACAAGCGTGTCATTCATATTTATAACGGTAAATATGTGACGACGGTTTACTGCGATCATTATACAATTATACAGAACATACTATCGTATAGTTCCCGGACGATCATAGTAGACTTTTGTCACAGATTTACCGTTATAAATATGAATGACCCGCCTGTTCCTTTCGGTCAAATACATTCACTTTATTCATATGTATAGCTCGGCAAATAGGTCACTTTATGGGCGTTACCTTATGAATACGTTATTGGGCATGGTCTACTTTTGACCTAGGTAAAAGCTAAAGGTATACAGTTGAAAGGCTCAACTCACATGTTGTCCGTTAGAATGAAAATCCGAGTTTGTCTAGTTTACTGGATTGGACAAAATAGGTAGCTGATTTTTAACGGTAAAATATGTGACAGCACTCTTGGCTGACTGAATTCGACTTTTCTATTATCTCCCTACTTGAACAGATGGACTAGCCGATCACGCCCAGATATGAATATTAAAGTTGCCGCCCATACAGTGACCCATTTGCCGAGCTATATATTGGTAAACCTGTGACGCAAGCCTACTCAAATCGTCCGGGTGCTATACGCTACAGTACTCGAGGCAATCGACATAAGAGTGACGTCGTAGATTGTCCATTAGAAATATGAATTGTGTGTCTGTTCCTATTGGTCAAATATACATTCATGTTTCTAACGGTAAATCACTGACGTCACTCTCATGTTGATAGCCGAGTACAGTACTTGAACACGGATATTCAGATATAATTTATAGTGACGTATTGTAAATATGATACTTAATAAAGCGGTTACTGTGTTATACCTGCATCCATTTTTGGAAAAGCACAAATATATTCATGAGCCGAACAGATAATCATTATTTTCGTTCTTATTTTTCGAAAATTTTGTGCAAATATGTTCGCTCAATTATTGGTTATGAGAAATGAAATTTGTATGTTTTGTATTAAGTCTATCAAAATCGACACATGGGCTTAACTTGTTTTGGCCAGTTTACGACAGGCTGGCTACGTGCACGTCCGATAGAGTACATGTGTCCTTTTGCACTTCGATCGGGAATAGTAAAGTTTCCTTTCGCAAATGTAGTCCCATTTTTACCGACGCCACGACCACCAGGTATCATTGTGTTGTCTAACTGCGTCATTTTCTGCAAGATAAAACTTCATCTTTTATCCTGCCTGCCAGGTGTCCCAGCACGCGTGTGCAGCGACAGATAGTTATTCAAGTCTTAATCTTAAGAGGGAGGGGCTAATTTTCTTTCTTAGATTAGCTGCATAACAATTATTTATTTTCAAACTTAATTCAGTGCATTTGTTCATTTGAATTTCTTACAGATGCAGACGAAATATTGAAATAAGGTTGCAAACAAACCGCACGCGACGGGCACGTGCCACAGTAACTTGGATGCAGAACTTAAGCAAGCACCTTAGAGACGCTTCTGCATTTCCTGCAGATGCCACGGAGTAGAATACATGTGATAAATATTAATGGATCCAAATATTAATTTTAATTCCTCACCCAAAGTTAAAGGAACCCTGTATACTGAACAAGATAAAAGTATATCAATGCCGTCATGTAGGTTTGCACAGAGCCCAACGGCATGTAATGCGTCACCAGTGAGTAACTTTTCTAAAGCAAGGCTTTTTCGGTTTCATTTGATGAAGGAATATTCTCAGTTTTCAAGTTGCAGACGACGACTGGAGTTCAGTACGTTAAACCAGTCGGACTTTTACGACATAAAACATGAACCTACCGTAACCGTGGCGCGTCGAAATGAACGAGAACGTAATCGCGTGAAACTGATCAATATGACGTTTGCGACGTTACGGGAGCACCTTCCATATTCTTCAGAAAATCACAAAAGTAAGAAAATGAGTAAAGTGGACACGCTGAAAGCCGCCATTGATTACATCAGGTACTTACAGACGCTTATTGGAGATCAAAATGACGTAGACGCTGTTTTAACAAACAACTGTGACCTGGATAAAGTGACTTCCTGTTCGTCATACCCGCAGCCTATTACGTCAAGTCCTAATACTTCACCAACGTCGACGACGTCACTGCTGGATTCGACTTTTGATGGTCTTAGTGCAGAGGAAGATGAGCTACTGGACTTTACAAACTGGTTTTGAAATCAGGCAATACGTTCAGGTAACCATTATAATAATCATAATAATCATTTATTTCAGTTAGAAAAATCCGGAAAATATTTTGTGAAAAAAAAAATGCATTGTCAGAAAAATGAAATATACTGAACAAAAAAGAAACGCAACAATAGGCCACCAAGGATTTTTGAGTTTGAGGTAAAACGTTGATAGTTTCAGGTCTGTTGCTGTATGATTCCAATTTATGGGATAGTAGGGTATATCATGCAAAAAACTGATTTTCATTTCGATAAAAATTGAATGAGAATATTTGGTCGTCTAAAATAATGCAAATCGGGAAAGATTTGCTCTGCGCATGCACACACTTTTGAATGTCCAGATCATCAAGAAACAATGTCAGATGCACCCTTATTAAAATTCATGAAAAAGAAATAAGGTTCCATGACACACAAGCTCGTAATTAAAACCATCAAAATCCCTATATGTTTAATTGAAAGGGGGAAAATTTCAATTTTACTCCTTTTATTTCTTTAACATGTGTGTACTCTGCTGAGTGGTACATTGTGATTTTGAATGGGTGGTTATAGCGGATTTAATTCGTACCATTATTTTAGAGCTTGCGCATGCGCACGGTATGGTATACTACTTTCAGCATGCCGTCGGTTGGCATCGCATAACTCCAAAAATACTCATCAAAATGAAAATTGGTTTCTTGCATTCGGAAGCCTGGCATCTAATGCAGAAGTAGAAAAAGAATGATTTCTGTTTGTATCATAGTTTGCTCAAAATTAAGTGGAATATAATTGTTGCGTTTCTTTTTTTCTTTGTTCAGTATATGTTCGTATATTATATATTTTGAAATCAAATTAAATTATCATCTGCCTTTTTGAACGTGAGCACGAGCTAATGTACACATTATTATTTCACTTTGAGAATTTCGTACCACTTTAATCAAGTTTTAAGGATAGACTGACATTAAAACTATCTTGTTGAGGGAAAGACTACACGTCCAACAGCTGTCCAATATTAACATGTTTAAGCCAACAAAGCTTTCAAGATGAAGGACCTTGATGATAGAGATGTTGTGTTTTATCAACACTTCGAAATATTCTGTCAATTGCAAATTAAAAGTTTGACCCCTAATGTGTCCAGTATAATTTTTGGTAAATCCAGAGAGCAAAATTGCTTTTAAAAATAATAATAAAAAAGCATTATCAGAAAATTGAAAGATGTTTGCTTATATACTTTTAAAAGTTTCCTCTCATTTTTTGTACATCCTTCTACAGATGTACATGTATATCCGACAATGCCATTCTTGTCACTTTATGGTTTTTTGCATAAGGCTAAAAATATGACATGCATTTATTCCCTGCATGTGTTTTTACCGATTTTTTTTTTCCATTTTACAGTTCTTTTATAACGAACGTTTAAACATAATATCATTTTACAGGATTTTGAAATAGGTTTTATAATGAAAACAACAAGAAAGTTTCAATTAAAAAATGATACAGTATGAACTTTTATCAGACATTTAATTTTGTATGTCGAATTAAGACAAATGTTACATTTCTCTCTTTTAGGGACAGTGTAGCCGCAAACGTGCTCTGTGTGTGCGGACCATGTCAATTCTCCTGACGGACCACGGACTGTTCTGAACATGCCACACAAACATTCGTCCGAGAAAAGCAATACTATAGCAAGTCATTATGTCAGCTGCTATTGGTTTAAAGTACTGGCTGAAGGGCAGGCCTGGGAGCAAACGTGCATATATAAAACAATTCAGTTCAGTTTAACAATCACTTTGTTGATGTCGAGTACTTGAGAGTGCGGATTTAATTTAACAATGTTAAATGTTAAATTAACATACATGTGCACTAATGATGTGTATTGCTGGATAGCACACTAGGGCAGTGGAAAATAATATGTGCTCGTGGTGAATTCATTTTTGTTTTCAAGGATTGATTCCTTGCACATACGTTTTGGATTATCAGCAATAATGAGCTTAATAAGCTCAATAAGAGAAGATGGATAATCCATATGTGTTTACTACATATTATGGAAGCTAAATGCATTGTCATTTAGTCATTTAAACGACATTGAAGGACGTGTGTTGAAGACATATTCAGTATAGCTCGATTTTGACCTCAGACTCGTTAAAAGATCGGCGAGTCTACTTACTAGCAAGTGAAAGGATATTAAATTTGTAACATGCAGTCAACCAAAGTGTGATGGAAAACTTGAGGCATTTCGTACTGATTTACCTTTCACATGCTACTTCATGCACTCGTCGATCTTTTGACGCATCTGAAGTCAAAATCGAATAATAGTTATGTCATTTGGTTTTCTAAAGGAAAGTGTTGTGCTTTAGAAACAATGGCAAAGCAGGAACACGCATATATCACAAACAATGACGTCAATAGTTATTTTTCAAAACCAAAAAGGAACACTCTTTTTCCCAATGATTTATTAAAAAATCTTATGTTGATTAGGATATTTTCTTAATATGTCACAAAGTGCCTTAATTCGCCGTCATTTAAGAAGGGTGCAATACGAGAAAGCTCTCTATGAGGATCGATTACATTTGTCGGCTGTATAGGCACGGTCCTTCCACAAATGAGCAATGAACGTTTGTCAAAGGAGCATGTCACTTAATCGATGACTTAAAGAAACTAAAAATAAAAATAGATCCTGATAGGCAAAATAATGACAGGCGTGCATTGAGGTATAATAACTTAACACAAAAGCACGACAATCTACAGTATAGATCCCGGACTCTCGTAGTAGACTTACGTCACAGGAAGTTAACCGTTATACACATGAATGATGTGAATGTATATGACCAATAGAAATAGTCATGGCATTCATATTTATAACGGTAAACATGTGACGAAAGTCTTCTACGATCGTCCGGTATCTATACTACAGAAAGTTTTTTAAGATGTGATGTTTACACCTGTGTTACCACAAAAACATTAACAAACTATTCTTGCAAAGATATCTTTGCGCATGACCAGCGTTCACATAAACCAAAAGTCATCTTCAAACAACAAAATCCACGTTCAAAATTTAATCATGAAATACACGTGAAAAAGGCTTTTGAGTAAGAATCTTCGACGTTTTTTTTTCAATTTGTGAGGGGACTTCACTGTTTTCTGTAGATCTAGATGACCGACACTCCGACACTCCAGCATTTGCTAGATGTCGGTGACTTGTCATCTTGTTAATGTTGATTCAAAGGATGTTTTCAGTTAGTTGTTAAAATGCAAGTAAAATTATAACACATATTTTTGTTCAATGCATTAACATTTTTTGTTGTCGGAAGCATTTTGAACCCTCGGCTTAGCGTTTCAACAACTTCCATAGTGTTATACAACTTATATCTTAATAAAAATATTCAGTAATCAACGTTTTGCTTTTTCGCTGAATACCTTGCAGCAATTGTGGATGTCTGTCTCTCAACGTTAATGGTCATGCAGTACATATGATAATTGTGTGCCATCGAAACAAATTGAAAGATCAATAAAACATTTATGGTGATATAAAATTTTGTTATATGATAACCTACACCATTGAGGTTTCACCACCTGGTTTGTTGTGCAGAATAGCTTCCTTATTTTATTTCGTTGTATTTTAAGGCATTTTCAGATTTTTTTTTAAATTCAGGTTTACGTCCCTTTCAAGATTATTTCAGCTCATATGAGTCGGGCCAATCAGGAGGTGGGCGAAAACGGTAGAACCCCGAGAAAACCACAGAGTACACCCGCAAGCAGAACTTGGCTTGTCTCACATGTGGCCAGAGCGGGACTCGAACCTACACCAGACACAGCGGTGAGATGATCGAGTGATTAAGAAACATCTCTCTTAACCGCTCGGCCACGGGGCCGCTTTTCAGAATATTAGTCGTGTGTTTATTTACATATTATATAGTTTCAATACTGCGTTACAATAATTCACGGTTTGCGTATATATACGCAAATATACGCATACGCTGACAATATACGCATGACGCTGAGGTCTAACGAGTAGAGCGTACCTTTTACTTACATCCTATGAATAAGACTTATGACTTGGCTTCAATGTCCGAGCACTGCTTACATTTTTCTCTTGATATTCATTGTATGTCTGTACGTTGACATTTCTTATCATCAGGATAAGATTTCCGTGACAAGTATACCCCCTTGAACCCTACTTTTATATAGCAAAACTGGGTTATGCAGGGGTATACCTATTTTTCTTATTTTTGCTCCAAAACATAGGTTGAGGGTACTCGTTAGAACCGCCTCGGCGAGGCGATTCAAACGTGTACCCACAGCCTATGTTTTAAGCAAAAATAAGAACAATATCAAATATTAATTTTTCTTCTGAAATTTTCAATTTTTACTGGTGACAAAAATCTCTATGTATTGCAAGTGCAAGTTTTCGTAATGGTTATACGTGACATGTAAACAAGATCTTCTCCAAAGTCTCCTAAATTAGTTCACTTGACATGCATTTTAGGACAGTTAATTTAGCATTTGCATCGATTTTAAATACAGTATTATATGAGCGGTTGAAATATTTTTTGACATCATATCTATTTTACCTGCCGTTTTAGCATAATGAAATGCGTAACGTGTTAGTAGTCGTAACTTTCTCTTTGCCACGCACAGCTCGCGTGCAGTTGCTTTTTTATCTTCAAATAAGTAGCGTTTATGAAGTTTTATATATCTTTTAGCATATTTGAACAAATCTTTTAGCATATTTGAACAACTTATCTTAACACACAACTGGTTTATTTGATGATGCTATGACAAGACACCGGAAAATTACCGAAGTAATTCTAATACTAGTTAACTTTTTAACAAATACTTACCAAAGTATTAAATATGACATTTTTTCATATGTAGTGAAAATATAAGTTCAAAACGATTTATACATGCTACACTCGTGTGTGTGTGTGTGTGTGTGTGTGTGTTCTTTAATCTCCCTGTCCTTTGGTACCCAGAGGGTAGGGGAGGACCATCACCCTGGGTACCTTATAAACTACGATGGTGTATTATGTGTATATAAATAAGTGCATTCATTCAGCTCTACTTTCACGCCAACTTTCACACCAACAGCTACTTTTGTTCTTACATTTTTAAGACTTAAGGGTTAAGTATCCTATATTTATTATCACTGCTGAAGCAGATGACGACGGTTGAACCGTATGCCGAGTCATAAAATACTCCGTACATTACAAATGTCTGTTACAAGAAGATATAGATTAATGTGAGCTTAAAGCATTTAGACATGAATTGCTCTCTACATATCATGCGGTTACATATTCTCCGATCGATTTTTCAAATGCATGTCATGTCTTTCTTGTTTGGTGTCTGGGTTTTATTGTGTCCATTTCTGGTCCTTCTATTCTTACTTTGTTTCTTTCTTCTTTCTTCAGTCTGCATTCGCTATTCTGTAAAGAAATATCATTACATTTACTGTGTCACAAGCTGCATATCTCATCGATGCTGTTGTCGTTAAGGATTTATCAGTATTGACATGAGTGGGTGGGGTATGTAAAACAGAAATCTACTGTTTTCTTGAACCTGTCAATCAAATGATGATCTGCATTTATTGCTACGAGGATGATCCAATAATGATTGAGACTTTTATCTTGTTTTATAAACCTTATTGACTGGCTCAAGTTAACTACTTTTGTTCACTAGATACACATCTGATCTCTCTATGGAGCGTGTTTTATCAAATTTGTTCATCAACTTTGGTTGCTATGGTTATTTAAGAACCACTCGTTCAGTATCTATGGCCACCATTTGCCCATTCGAACAAACTTAGTCTATATAAATCTAGCTATGTCACAAATTTTAAAAACGATATCTTATAATAATTGAATATTGCCTGTGTTAACATTCATCTCTGAAATAGTTTGCTTTGGTCAATTCGAGTCTTGCTCTAGTGCTCGAGACGTGGTTGCCTAGCAACCATTTTCCTCTATGAATTCTGGCTTATAGCATTTTCCAAAATCTATGGTTGCTAGGCAACATATACCAAAAGGACCAAGTGTCCCTTTTGAAGTTCAATTGCAATATTTATCCCATAATTGATCAGTCCTAGGTTAAAATCAATTTATTGTGTCATGTATACTCAGGTTATAAGATATTTCTCACCCCTACCCCCAAAATCATTGATTTTTTTCGCAACTAAAACCCAACTTTTTTCGCAAAAATGCTCTGCCTACTTGAATTATCAGCTGTTTGTTAATGATATTTGCAGTGCATAAAGGTACTTATAAACTCTATAAATAACAGTGTGCCATGATTGGAATTTTTATCACCAGTTGCCATGGCAACCCATTTTATATGCATAGGTACCAAGTGGCCAAGGACATTTGACTCGCATTCTCTCGTTGCTACGCAACAGAAGGTTGTTGTCTACGTGTGCATTTTAACCAGTGTATCGTGTGCACAAGACATTGAGCGATGGTAACAAGATATTCACAGTAAGCCATGTTTATTTACACAGGAATAATTCAAAAAGTCTCAATCATTATTGGATCATCCTCGTAATAGACGTCACAAATACTAGGAATGACTCAATATAGTTATTATTTTAAAATTTTAAATAACTTGGTGTAAAATTGGAAATGTAACTGGTTTTCGTGGGACCCATTTCCTGGAAAATGGAATGCATTTGAATAAAAATTACACAAAGCCTAAATGTCTAGGATACATAATCTGACAAATTAAGTATTATTTTGGGGTCATGGAAATGTATTTCTCTGGGAAAAGTTAGTGTAAACATGTTTTTCTGGAAAATTCTGAAAGTGGGTAACTTGGGGCGGCTCGTGTGCGCTTATTGTTTGCTGAAAGATGACATGCCTTTTGTTTCAGGTTCTTATATGATTGAAGTCAATGACTACATCGAAAAATCTGGCTTATTGTTTTCAAAAAGCTAAGAAAAATGGGTCCAACGATTTCAACCCGGAAGTAACTGAAAAATGACTCACTTGCTCTGAGCTGACCACTCATTTCACAATCATGTATACACAAATCCATGTATTTGCAACATATTCAACAGTCCCATGATAAAGCGTGCTAAAGAATGTAGCATTGTTGACAAAATAAACAATTCATTTTTATACAGGTAAATCTTCAATTATGTATATACAGTGACCACCCATAAGTCCTTAAAGAAAATAACGTTGATTGATTACATAAATTACTTCAAAACAGACTTTTGAAGATTTTATAAACGTTCTTTAATGTTGAAATGCAAACTGCTAAGTTCCCTGATTTGTCACGTGCAATTTCTTTTGAAAATGCATGATCTTCAGCGATCAATAGTTAATAATTGGGACCAGGTGCAAGAGTTGCAGGAAAGCGGTACACCGGCAACTGCCATATTCTAAATTATCAGTTGCTGTGTGGTCTGATTCCTCCTGTATAATGAGTTATCATATATACAAACAGTCATTGCTTCCATAGAGGTGCATTTTGGTGATATGAGCATGCCATAGACCACACACACCCTTGATCAATTCAATGTGTTGAATCGGTAGCAAGATGACCATAGGCCCAAAAGGCAAGGTGAACATTTTAGTCCGTTTGGCAGTTGCATGCACGGTGAACGGGCTACCCTTAATTGATTTGGGCGTTACTTCAGCTTACTATTTGCGTAATTTGCGTTGCATACAGATTTGACATAGTACGTGCATTTCATTTTTTAAGAATAACGGTGCAAAAACTATGACACAAAACACAACACTTTACATGGCATAATTATCCTGAAATATTGTGTAAATGTGTCATTTTCTGCAAAATGAAGCTGCTGTCAGATGTTCTTAGTCCATGTGCAAATTATTCATCTTCTTAACATTGAGAGGGAAGAACTATTTTTTCTTTCCACGATTCGCTGCGAAACAGATGTTATATATTGCGATTTTTAAATGAAATGCATTTTCATTACTTGTGCGTGCAGAATGAGTATGAAAACGAGGTTGTCAACAAACCAACACGCGACCGGTAAAAGCCATCTGGGTGCAAATGAATAGTGATAATGTTTTGCTACAAAAAGGTACAAGTAGGCAAAATACAAGCTTGCATTTTGTCATTGAGTTCTTGCATAATTATTTTGTACTGCTTGTGTGTTGCTTGAATTTTTGTCAACTGAAAACTATGATGAACTAGCCGCTTTCTGAGAAATCTCCGTCAATGAGATATTAATTTTGAATAATTCGCTTTGAGAGACTTTTGATGGAAATAAACTCCTTCAGCCAAGGGCCATTGCAACAGTTTGGCCTACTTTGCCTATGACATTTCAATACTTCAATATAGTATCGTAACGTTATGATTTGGTCAGTAATCCAAGGAGATTTACAATCCGAAAGGGAATATGTCATAAAAAGAATAACATACGACAATCGAAAAGCTAATTTTATAACTACGGATAATGGTGTACACTGACGGACCGATGGACATGACTTAGGTTCAAATGTTTTTTCTAGAAATAGATGGGATGCTTGTGCCTTCAGGCAGAGCTGCTAAACCATTGACCAACCATCTGATTACTGGCAGAGCCTGCCCAGGGAAAATGATTTAGTCAAACCATCCATACATTTGTACATATAAGCCTTATCGGTTTGCTCGGGTGGTTATATTTATGAAGCACATTTTGAGTGTCATGACATCCATATGTTGGGTAAAAGTCCCATAAAACTGAGGGAACGTCCCGAAATGACATTGCTCTTGACTGGGATGTTAAGCATCAATTTAAAACAAACGAAAAAAATAAATAATTTTGCCGTTTATCTAATCCATTGGGTTTTCCTCGTAATTGTTGTTTGCATTAGCTCTGGTACTTCAGCGTCGCCGTTAATGTTACTGTGTTGCTCCTGGTACATCACAGTGTTTTGTATTTTGTTTTATTTCCTGTTGTCTGGAAGCCACAATGTTTTGTTCTTAAAACTTTGAATAAAATGAATTCATTACTTTCCGTTCTATTGTGTATTTTTTGCTCTCATTCATCCATATACTATATGAGCAGTTGAGTTTGTAAGTTGCAGCTTTGGTTAGTTAGGTGTCCATCGACTGAAGACTGGTCATCAAGTTTTTCTACTTGTATTTGTATCAAGTTGTATGGCAGAGTGTTCTGTTAGGTACAGACGCGCCAAGAAATCGCATGTTGAATAAATGTTTTCAGTATAAAACCATCCAAAGGTAGAAGTAGGCAAAGATCAATGTTGTTTACAACTATGGAACATTACATGTCCTTGACCTTAACTATCATCAACATCAGAGCTGCAATTAGTTTTGTGTAACTTATCACCTTTTGACTATTTTCGCGTACTTATCTGGGTTTTGATAAATTATCTTGATTATCACATATGTAATAACAGCATGAACAACATCATTATGATACAGTGGTCTTAAAAAGAGAAGAAAGGGGTCATTCAGTGTTGAACGTGAACATTTTTAGATAAAATCGATAACCAGCACACGACAATAAGTATTTCAAGAGCTATATTACGTTATCAAGTTTTGAATACGTGATTATCCCTGATAATCCAGCTCTCGGAGACTCTTGAGCGGTCGATATCACTACACACTTCAGATAAATCATACCTGTTTCACCTTCATCTCTGAAGAGCTTTTAAGGTAGAGTACCACTCATCCGTGCTCTTATCTACGCCATGTACACGACAGTCCTTGAAAGTATAATTGGTGGTTACATGCACCTAGCTTGACTTATGATTTTAGAGCAGCAAGAATATTAGCAGCCCATCGCGAAAACGCCATTACCGTGATACCGCTATATCGAAGCCTTGGAATTATTTTCAGGCAAGATGATACTGAGGCATCAGTATATACGCAGTACGCCATTGGCTACAGCATGAAATACGTTATTGGGTATGGTCTACTTTTGACCTAGGTAAAAGCTAAAGATAAACAGTTGAACGATTCAACTCACATGTTTTCCGTTATTCAATACGAATGAAATACGACTTAGTAAAAATACAGGTAGATAATCTCTAACGGTAAATATGTGACAGCACTCTAGGTTGACTGAGTTCGACTTTTCTATAATCTCCCTACTTGAACAGATGGACTAGCCGACTACGCCCAGATATGAATATTAAAGTTGCCGCCTATACAGTGACATATTTGCCCAATTATACATTTTGTCAATGTTCAGTTTTGTAAATTTGTTAGTATACGATAATTATGTAAAACCTCAGATTTTCCAACAACCTTAAAATTGAAGAAGCTCTGTTTTGGTCACATTTCGTTCCATGCACGTCCATTCCGATACAACCTGGTCCGTTCCACTGTTTCTGTTCTCGTTTCGTTCTGTACAGTCCCAAACAGCATTTAAGTTTTAGTTGCTTCATGACATGAAAGACGACAACTATGTATTATTCGGCAAATATGTTACTGTATAGGTGGCAACTTTAATATTCATATCTGGGCGTGGTCGGATAATCCATCTGTTCAAGTGGTGGGATTATAGAAAAGGCGAACTCAGTCAGCGTAGACCGTTGTTACATATTTTCCGTTAGGGTTCAGCTACCTGTATGTTGTCAAATCCAGTGAATTAGGCAAAATTCATTTTTCATTCGTATTTTCTAACGGAAAAAATGAGTTTGATGTTTTATTTGTGTATAATTCGGCAATTAGGTTACTGTATGGGGGTTACCTCATGAATATGTTATTGGGCATGGTCTACTTTTGACCTAGGTAAAAGCTAATTGTATACAGTTGAAATATTCAACTCACATGTTTTCCGTTAGAAAATATGAATGAAATACAACTTTGGATTGGACAAAATACAGGTAGCTGATCTCTAAGGGTAAATACAGGCTGACTGAGTTCGACTTTTCTATAATCTCCCTACTTGGATAGATGGAATAGCCGACCATGCCCAGATATGAATATTAAAGTTGCCGCCTATACAGTGACCTATTTGCCCAATTATACCTTTACATTTAGCTTTTACCTATGTCAAAAGTAGTATAGGTCTAATAAAGTATTCATGAGGTAACTCCCATACAGTAACCTATTTGGCGAATAATATATCTAAGTATGCGCTTCTTATTAACGTTTACTGAGAGTTATTCACACCTCATCAACTCGACATGCGACAGCATATCCACCCCGCTGACGACCAATCTCGACCAGCAATAAATCACCCCAGATATTACACCGTATCAGTGCAATAATCAACACGCAACAGTAAGCTATCTGTGATGTCGACATGATAATGAAATATTTTACTTTCTAACAAGCAATAAGTTTAGAACCCAATTTTCACCTCTTCGCTTTTTCCAACATCTCATCAAAGTATGGCTGATCAGATCGATAATCATGGCTAATCAGCTTCACAGCGAGGTACGAGTTTTGGTCTAGAGCGGCAGGTCACACTAGCTGTATTCCCAGAAAAATGCAAAACAATACACTGTTGCTGAGTTTGAGTTCAGCCTTAAAGTTCAAACATGAGTTTTGTTAGGTTTTGTCTGTTATCAGATGATCTGCGTATCAAGTCTCACTAAATCATATCGAAAATTGAAAATTATTTAAATAGAGATTATCATATGACAATTTTCATATCGTACCTCGTATCAACCCGAGAGTCCCGTATCAGCCCGAGACTCTCGTATCAGCCCGAAGGCCGAAGGCCCGAGGGCTGATGCGAGAGTCGAGGGCTGATACGGGATTCGAGGGTTGATACGTGGGTACGATATGAAAATTGTCATATCGTAATCTTTTTATCATATATTTTAATTCATGACCATTTTTTCCCTTTCTTTGTTTTATTTT
Organism: Rugalucina vietnamica; assembly: GCA_964017185.1. NCBI lineage: Eukaryota > Metazoa > Mollusca > Bivalvia > Lucinida > Lucinidae > Rugalucina > Rugalucina vietnamica. Next base: position 11,308,682 of record OZ024874.1, on the reverse strand, counting down.
ATTTTATTTTATTAAATTTTATTTTATTTTATTTTATTTATTTATTTTGACATACCGCCAAAGCGTACAGTAGAGCGCATATTATTTCCACATTAGCACAAATCGAAAAAATTCGTCTCGACATGACAAAATACTGTTGCCTGTGACATAAAACCACAATCCAAACAAATCTAAAATGCCTGCGGTACACTACCTAATGAACCCAATACTATTGGAGCCGAGTGCTCCGAATATAATTTTATTAGCCAATCATTTGGTGATACGGCTTTTTCTCCATAGGGATGATATGGGTCACGTGGGTATGTGAGCCAATCATTAGGTGATATGGCTTTTTCTCCCAAGGGAGTGATATGGGTTTTATCAATTTTTGAACGGATACGGCTTCCGAGATACTGTGCCGCGATACGTGAACGTAACTCTTGTCTGTATCGCATATGCAAAAAGAACATATTTTGTAGTAAATATATGATAAATGGCATTATTTAACTAGCTTTCCTTATATTTTCCTTCATTTGATACCCTCTCGTATATCCATCGTATAATTGATATTGCGTTGACAGGTTTGGGTCATTACAAGTCCGCCCAATGTCATGTTACGCACGTGGGTCTGTCATAATAACTTCTATCACGCAACGAAATTGAATTTCAATTGCGAGTTCTTTCAGACGGTTGTTAATTGTCTTTGGTGTTGAGAAAAGCTAAAGCACTCAGGATACCGCGTAAGAGATATGCATAGACTGTCTCTTTTTGACTATGATTTGTCGATAGCGCAACGATCAGCAAAGGCACTTATAAAGTTAGGTTTTATCGGATATTGCCTTTGCGTCACATAAGTCGATTTTATTTCTCAAATTCATTCCACTCATATCGTACATTTTCATTGAATTCTTAAACCCCGGTCACATGGCCAGGATTTGCGTATATGCAAATTTTGCGTATATGCAAATATTGCTCACGTAAGTAAAAGTAACTTTTGCTTTGCGGTCACATATGCTTTTGGGGTCTTGTCATTTCAGTTAAAATTGTCAGAGGAAAGTTGTGATTTTCATATTGGATAAAATTTATATCAGTAAAAGTAGATAAATTGAATGGACTGTTCAGGTTTGATGCCATACTGCCTTGGATTGGGGTTTGCTATGGGGTTAGGACAGACGAAAAGAAAGATCTAGTGACTGGTATAATAGGATAGTGCTACAGACATTTACAGATGAGCAATAGGTGGAGGTTTCAGAATGACTAGGCAAACCTTCAATAAGGTGTGCAGGGTTCTTGAACCTGATCTTTCTCCAATGAAAAATACTGTACGGGATGCAATAGATGTGCAGAAATAAGTAGCACTCACGATCTACTGGCTCGCCTGCCTCTCCAACTGAGTACAAAGCAATTGGGACTTTATTTAGTGTGGCAAAATCCGCCGCTCTAAGTGCATTCACAGGATCTGTGAAGCTTTAGTTGAAAATCACTTGCAGGAGTTTGTAACTTTTCCAACTGGTAATGAAAGAGTCTGATTAAAGCCTAATTCATTGATATCCGTAACTTGTGGCGCTTAAGTTATATGAATTTCACCTGGAATCCAAGGCAAAATTAAAGTTCATTAAAGAGGTTCCCATAGGCCTCCAATAGCTTTCTACTGAACGTTTTAAGGCGGTACTGATATTTTAATTAGGTCAGATATTTTGAATTGTTTTATTCAGTCATTTTGGGAATAATTGCAGTTTGAATGTACTGCCTTTTTTACATTTATATAGCACAAATTAATAAATACTCACATGTGCAAATTTTACTTTCCGGTCACATGGACAGATTTGCTTATATGCAAAATTTGCGTATAAGCAAATCGAGATTTGCACTTGATCTAGACCAAGTGCAAAGTTTGCGTATACGCAAATTTTGCGTATACGCAAAAGTGGAAAATTTGCGGTCACATGAACACATTTGCTTACGTGAGTAAAATTTGCGTATGCGCAAAATTTTCATACGTGAGTAAATCTGGCCATGTGACCGGGGCTTAACTAACACTTCGTGAGGAAATCAGCTGTCAAGCGCTTGGCTTACGATGATGCTGACACGTTCCACAGTTTGGATGTTTTGACAGAGTGGCGAGCAAAGTGTATCCGATTCCAAAACATTTGGTACAGAAGCCAAAAAGACTGTTAAATTAAGCATTTACAGTCTTGAACACAATAACCGTTCGAAATACTCACGTAAATCACATGGGCGACATTGAGAATCCACATTCCTTAGCACTCATTGACTAAGAGTCAGCGGTACGGGACACATATACCAGAAACACCAGAAACACGAGCTTTGTATAGCCTTTGATGGATTTGGACCCAGTAGCAATTAAGAGAAATCAATCCACAGCAACTACACACTTTAGTCAATAATTGGAGACATATAAATCTTTGCAGATAATGCTCTCATTTCAAAAGTCTTTAACATTATGAGGATGGTCATCTGTTGCTCGCGTAACATGTAACTAATAAGTCCTACTTGAATCGGATTATCCTTGTCCGTCGTCCCTTTTGAATATGTGAAGAACACGTCATTGGGCTATGCAGCGAAACAGTAAAATTGGCGGTTTAGAATCAAGAAATGAAAACAAAGTAAACACGGTGATCTACAAACCTGTCAAGTGTGCAATGTGGTCGGGTCCGAGGGTATATCTGTCGCGGTGGTCCTCGCCGCCCATGGTGACCTACATCGCGGTAAATGCAAATTAATGTAAAGGAATAAATATAGATGAAATTGTAAATAAAAACTTGTCCCCGTCGATAATATGATAAATATAACAAATATTGCTACAAGTTACCTTAAACCGGTCGAAATATTGCGATGGAACCGATAATGAACTGTATAATGAAATGTCGGGTGACTTAGGGCGGTATTAAGGATGTTCGCTGCCAATGAAAAAGTATTCAAACTTTTTTTCTAACCCCTCTTTTTTGATTCCAAAATACAACACAAGACATTTGATAACAAAATAAATATAGGGTAGTGTGCATTTTTTCAAGCTACATGCCTCTGAATGAGACCTTTGAGCACCATGTTTTAAATTTAGTAAAATTAATTTATTTTTTAATTCTTTGAAACATACCTGTCTTGAACAAACATATACTTAGAATGCTTTCAAAAGTCATAGTATTTCTGTATCGCAGACTATTTTGGAGCAAAAGCAAAGAAAAATTTGCAACTTGAAGTGGATTACAAAATTTTACGATTCCTTTTCCACCAACCCTACCCCCATACTTGAAAAGTCTGAAAATAGCAATATTTTGAAATGTGCCAAACCCATATTTGTTTATTCAAACTCCTTCTTGTATTTTCACACAACATAGAACTTGGTAATATTGTTCGAATAAAGGAAAGAAATATAAAGGGCAGTGTGCATATAAGAGAGAACCAACAACTTGAAAATCGCCATTTTCAGCCTTTTTTCGGCTGTTTTGTTTCTTAAAGCCCATTTCATAAAACCACCTAAAATTTTATAACCAGCACACCAAAGACCCAAAGACTGACTTAGAAGACCATGTACACATATACTGCAGCTAAACAAAACATCGAACTAGTGCAATAAATTTGAAGATTTGTAATATTCAAGTTTAATCTACCCTACCCCCTAATTTTTACTGACAAATAAAATTTTCTGAAATGTTGCAGAAAATGGGGTGAAAAAATGAAGTTTTCTTAGATTGACAATGTTCACTGCTCATTCAATGCATATCATCAATATGTATCCAAATATAAAATATTAGGAAAATATCTGCAACCGTTTACGAGATATTAAACAAAAGAAAAAACGGAAGTTCCGATATGACAAATGTTAGCAGCGAACATCCTTAATTGACAACAATTTACGTTTTATCTACTGAAAAGTCAGCCGGCGCGCCAAGGGCAATAGCGAAGATTTTTTGTTTGATTGTTAACAGTTATTCAGATAATAATTTGCTCTGGTACTTCAACGTCGCTGTTAATGTTAGTGTGTTGCTTCTGGTACATCACAGTGTTTTGTGTTTTGTTTTATTTCCCGTAATGTTTTGTTCTTAAAACAATGAATACAATTAATCCATTATTTTCCGTTCGATTGTGTATTCTATTGGTTTCAATCATCTATATACTATATGAGCTGTTGAGTGTATTAGTTATTGTTTTTGCAGCTTTTGTTTGTTGGGTGTCCATCGGCTGAAGACTGGCCATCAAGTATTCATCGTCGGGCAGCTTACTCAATCTGTGAGTCCTGGTTTTTGATTCATCAGGATGTTTATCATGATGTATTTGTTTGTTCTTGATGATTCATTGACTGGTTAGAGATTCACCACGAGGACCTAAGAACTAACTAAATGTTATGAACCACTGCAGAAGCTGAGGGTGAGGTTAGGTACCTGTAAAACCGGTTTAAGCCCGCCAGTAACTTTGTGTTACTGATCGTTCCAAGTCGATACTTCTGTGGTGGTTCTTAATGTTTTATGTCTTGGTGTTTAAAAGTGTTTGTGCTGTTGGCGCCTAATGATGTTTGTTTTCATATTTTTAGTTAAGTTAAGGTAACTGAGTGGCCACCTATTGGGAAAATAGCTGCTCATTCGGCTTGCGATGTGTTTCGTGGTGTGGGTGCCTGATTGTTGGTTTGTTTTTTTCCCACCCCGGCTTTTGGAGTGGGAATCTTTTTCTGATTGCGCCTTTTCCTGATCTTTGCCTACTTGTACCTTTTTCTACTTGTACTGGTATCAAGTTATATGGCAGAGTTTTCTGTGAGGTACCGACGCGCAAAGAAATCACCTATTAATTAAGATTTTCAGTATAAAACCATCCTTGGTTGTTTACAACTATGGAACATTACATGTCCTTAGCCATAACAATCATCAAAATCAGAATTGCATTTATGTTTGTGTAATTTATCACCTTTTGAACATATTCGCCTATTTATCTGTTATTGACAAATTATCTTGATTGTCACATATGTAATAACATCATGAACAACATCATTAAGACGCACAGTGGCCTTAAAAAGAAAGGGTCATTCAGTGTTGAACGTGAACATTACAAGATAAAATCGATAAGCACACGACCGTATTTCAAGAGCTATATTACGTTATCAAGTTTTGAATACGTGATTATCCCTGAGGGTCGGTATCACTACACACTTCAGATAAACCATACCTGTTTCGCGTTCATCTCTGAAGAGCTTTTAAGGTAGAGTACCACTCATCCGGGAACTTATCTACGTCATGCGCACGACATTCCTTGAAAGTATAATTGGTGGTTACATGCACCTAGCATAAGTTGTGTTTTGAGAGCAGCCAGAATATGCAGCACATCGCGTAGATCGCCATGATACGGCTATATCGAAGCCTTGTAGTGAACTGTGATTGTGAGGCAAGATGATACTGAGGCATCAGTATATACGCAGTACGCCATTGACTACAGCATGTATACTGTACGTTGAAATCATGGCTTCTACATTTTGTCAATATTCAGTGTTGTAAATACGTTTGTATACGATAATTATGTAAAACCTCAGAGTTTTCCAACAACCTGAAAATTGAAGAAGCTCTGTTTGGGCACATTTCGTCCCATGCACGTTCATTCCGATACAACCTGGTCCGTTCCACTGTTTCTGTTCTCGTTTCGTTCTGTACCGTCCCAAACAGCATTTAAGTTTTAGTTGCTTCATGACATGAAAGACGACAACTATGTATTATTCGGCAAATATGTTACTGTATAGGTGGCAACTTTAATATTCATATCTGGGCGTAGTCGGATAGTCCATCTGTTCAAATGGTGAGATTATAGAAAAGGCGAACTCAGTCGCGTAGACCGTTATCACGTTTTTTTTTCCTTTAGGAATCAGCTACCTGTATGTTGTCAAATCCAGTGAATTAGGCAAATTCCGTTTTCATTCGTATTTTCTAACGGAAAAACAATGAGTTGGATGTTTTAACTGTGTACCTGTGCATTTAGCTTTTACCTAGGTCAAGAAGAGTATAGGTCTAATGAAGTATTCATGAGGTGCCGCCCATATAGTAACCTATTTGCCAAATAATATATGCATGTATGCGCTTCTTATTAACGTTTACTGAGAGTTATTTACACCTCATCAACTCTACACGCGACAGCATATCCACCCCGCTGACGACCAGTCTCGACCAGCAATAAATCACCCCAGTTATTACACCGTATCTGTGTTATAATCAACACGCAACAGTAAGCTACCTGTGATGTCGACTTGATAATGAAATAATTTACTTTCTAACAAGCAATAAGTTTAGAACCCAATTTTCACCTTTTCGTTTTTCCAACATCTCATCAAAGTATGGCAGATCAGATCGATAACCATGGCTAATCAGCTTCACAGCGGGGTACGAGTTCTGGTCTAGAGCGGCAGGTCACACTAGCTGTATTCACAGAAAAACGCAAAACAATACATTGTTGTTGAGTTTGAGTTCAGCCTTAAAGTTCAAACATGAGTTTTGTTAGGTTTTGTCTGTTATCAGATGATCTGGGTATCAAGTCTCACTAAATCATATCAAAAATTGAATTATTTAAATGGCATTATTCAACTAATTTTCCTTTTATTTTCCTTCATTTAATACCATCTCGTATATCCATCGTATAATTGATATTGCGTTGACAGGTTCAGGTCATTAGATTTCCGCCCAATGTCATGTTACGCACGTGGGTCTGTCATAATAACTTCGATCACGCAAGGAAATTGAATTTCAATTACGAGTCCTTTCAGAGGTTGTTAATTATATTTTAGGTTCAGAAAAAGATAAGGCACACACGATACCGCATAGGGGATCTGCATATACTATCAATATCACTGTCTCGTGTTGGCCATACGAATAACATCCTTGTCGATAGCGCAATAGTCAGCAATGTCACTACTGTCCTGTTCGACCGCCGCCATTATTATAGTCTGTATAAAGTTAGGTTTTATCGGTATTGCTTTTGTGTTTCGTAAGTCGGTTTCAATTTTCAAATTCATTCCAAGTTAACAAACATTTTAATTTAATTCTAACCAACATTTCGTGAAGAAATCAGCTAAACTAATGACTCAGTCAAGCGCTTGGCTGACTATGATGCTGACACGTTCCACATTTTGGATGTTTTGACAGAGTGGCGGGCCAAGTGTATCCGATTCAAAAACATTTGGTACAGTAGCCACATAGACTGTAAATTAAGCATTTACAGTGTCGAACACAATAACCCTTCCAAATATACCCGCACATCACATATGAGATTCAGAATCCGCATTCCATAACACTCAATGACTAAGTTTTTTTTTCTTTTGAGTCAGCGGTACGGGACACATTTACCAGGAACACAAGCTATATATATAGCCTTTGATGGATTTGGACCCAGTAACAATCAAGAGAAATTAATCCACAATAACTACACACTTTAGTCAATAATTGGAGACATATTTATCATTGCAGATAATGCAATCATTTCAAAAATCATTATGAGGATTGTCATATGTTGCTCGCGTCAAATGTAACTAATAAGTTATTATTGAATCCCTGTCCGTTGTCTTTTTTAAAGGTGTGAAGAAATCGACATTTGCATTTGCAGCGACATAGTAAAATTACCTTGTTTCCGTTTGAAATAAAAAAAAAATGAAAAAAAAAAACTAAGCAAAGTGATCCTCAAACATGTCAGGTGTACAATGTGGTCTGAGGGTATATCAGTCGCGGTGGTCCTCGCCGCCCATGATGACCGACATGGCGGTGAATGCAAATTAATATCAAAGGAATAAATATAGATGAAATTGTAAATAAAAACCTCGCTCCCGTCGATAATATGATAAACATAACAACAATTACTACAAGTTACCTTAAAGCGGTCGAAATATTGCGACTGAACCCGATAATGAACACTAAAATGAAATTCCGGGTGACTTAGGGCGGTATTAATTGGCAACAATTTATGTATCATCTACTGAAAAGTCAACCGGCGCGCCAAGGGCAATATCGAAGATTTTGTGTTTGATTGTTAACAGTAATTTAGATAATAACTATCTTGTCACCCACATATCAGAGTTTATCTTTGGTTTTAAACATTTATTTTTGTATTAAATCGTCATCCTTTTCCTTTGAAAACCACCAACATTCATTCGTTCATGGCGGATCGATTTTGACAAGCACATCGATCGGTGATTATTTACGTCGAAATTTTCCCGTTGAATGGATTTACGTCAATTTAAGTGTACATGCACGAAGCTGCAGTGTATTTCCGAGAACTTCAGACAAACACCTTTCTTCCATGCGATAAGAATTTCTTTGGATATGCAGCACTTGTCATTCACTTAACTCACAGCCTTGCTTTCATTACATGTACCTTTTTATGCAGTTTATTTTTCAGTGGCCTAGAAGTCTTATTGCATTTCCCTTAGCATTATTTTAATTATATCCACATTTGGTTTTATTTTATGACAAAGTAACGGACCCCTTTCGTATAAAGCAATAAAAAAGGTCTCTAATAAATGTCTTAATTTGCACAATTACAGACAGCGAGTGTTTAATTATTCTGCACACAATAAATGTTATAACTGCTTATAATCTTTAAACATTTAAAATACAATTTGATGTTGATTTCAATACTCAAACAGGACAAATCCCATGTGGTCATTATTTGATTACGGTTGCATTGTCTGGGGGCGGGTACTTCACAGGTTAAATAACGGTCTAAGAGTCATAAATAAACTTCAGAAGGTCTTAAGTCATCGGTAAACACTAAAATCATTTCTGTGTATACAATATACACTCCGTTGGAGGAATATTCCTTACAAAGGATCAAAGTCCTATAGCATCTATTGGAAGTGTCATTATTTTCAGACGGAACGAGCAGAGATCCTTTGCATAGAACTCCGGCTTCTTTGAAGAATATCAAATAGCAAGACGTTTGTGAAATAACGTTACATGCATTACAAGTGCAAGTGCTTGCAATGGTCACTTTCACATAACATGGGGATTCTGTCAACATCCATAAATGTTTTAATACTGTTACTGCTAAAATATTAGAAGAAATGCATGTGCACACAGCATGTGAATGTTCCCAAATAAATGGGTCCATTATTGTTGCCGATTAAATATACTTCAATCAGATATGGCCGTGCACTTTCATTATCTTTATTAAACAAAATACGAGATAAAGGTTCAAACCAAGTCATTTGATGCTATACTGAATATAAAAGTGATATGTTTATTAATCATTTTAGTCGCCGTGGTCACCTGGACCCTGGTATATTAACGACCTGAAGTTCGGTCATGTTCTGTATTATTTTTTTCTTTTCTTGTTCTCTTATACTTACTATTTTGCAATTATGAAATGACACGTGCAAGTCCAATCGTCTGCATTCGTTAGCATGATATGATCAGAAAACAATGACAATGCCAGACACTTAACCAAAGAAAGCCTTTGCTAGTACACCAAGTCCGTCCAAATATACACTGATTCACTCACTTAATCCTCTTCAACTATAGTATTAGCTTTACCCCTACTCAATATTGAAATAGCCGTCCATCTGGATAATTTTGGTCTTAATTTAGTTTAGATAACTTTTCTTTATAGAGTTATGAAGTTAACTACACATTTTATGTAGCTCGCATCATGATTTAAGAATTTTCGTGCCATCTGACTGTCCAATCTAAAAAAAATGTATTTCTCGTTTATCAGCATTTCGAAACAACGGTAAAGAGTTTGCAATCAGCCTATAACACGTGTCTCTGTTGACTTTATCAAATAAATTAGAACTTTAAAAAAACAACATACATTTTCATACTCCCCGTAAATCATCCATAGTGCAGATTATATTTTCCTTTTGGTCCTTTGCGATCAGCGAGGGTATTCTGTGAAATCAGAAATTATCACCGTGTAGATTCATTTTCTAACCAACGTTTAATATATTTGGCCCCATTTGGATTATAATAGTCTTTTTATCGACTGCCCTGTTGGAAGATGCAAAATTATAGTAAGTCTCTTTGGCTTCATTGGCTTCATGTTGCCAAATGTGAAGGTTCACTGAAGAGGTATGCTCACTGCTCTTAAAGTATCTCAGTTTATTTTTAATTATTGATTTTATAAACTTCTGCTATTGGAATATTCTCTTTAATATGTACTGGTATTGAAATTTCTTAGAACATACTGTCACAACAAATGTAGTTTCTTTTTCTTGCATGCCGAATTGTGAAACCAAGCTAACTTTGGTAGGTAGATAAACATATATTTGTAATCCTGTCTGCCCATAAAGCACGAACTTTAGATCTTGAACATATCATAGCGCCAGTGACATCTGGTGGTCCGTCAGAGTTTCGCTTTGGACCTTTTGCATTAAAAATAAGTCATCTACCCAACAACACCTGATCAATAGTTGGTTTATTTGCTGATGATACAGCTATCAAGTAGACAATCTCAAACCTATAGAATGGTACGATATTACGACAGAACCCTGACCGACGTCATGACCGGGAATTTCAATTAGATATGGAGTCCAATCCAGGTTAAAGTCATGTACTTTCTGCGTAGAAATATTTTCAAATCTGTTGAGGGCTCCAAATTTTGGGATGTGGAAATCATTAAAAAAAAACAAATCCAAAAGTTATACATTCGTCAATCGGGTCCAAAAAGACCGAAGAGAGCTTGGTTCAACCGCCTGGAAATAAGCTACTGATGTGCTGTTTGTAGTTGATACATTGACGGAAATATTCGAAAATTCGTTTTTGGATAACGTAGGACAGATAGTTGGACTTTTTTACAACTTTTGTATTACTGATCATTCCAAGGCGATACTTCTGTTGTGGTTGTTATTGTTTTATGTCTTTGTGTTGAATTTTTGTGCTGTTTGCGCCTTATGTGCGTTTTTATATTTTAGTTAGGTTTCGGTAACTGAGTGGCCGCCTATTGGGGAATAGCTGCTCACTCGGCATACAATGCGTTGTCATAGTACAAGTATTTAATTGCCAATTTATTTTCCCACTTCGGTTTTTGGAGTGGGAATTTCTTTCTAATTGCGCCTTTTCCTGATCATTGCCTACTTGTACCATTCAATCGATAATCAAGTGCCACATAAAATGTTAACCCATCCTATCTGGTAATCTGTGGAACGAATAACTCGGAATACCCAGTATTGGTGTGATATCAAGACTCATTTCGTATTTGTTTCAGCCTATATCTATCATCAGGTAGAAGCAAGCAATGATCAAGAAATGGACAACAAGAACGAAATTTCTCCTCCAAAATCCGAGGCGGGACAAAACTAAATATACAGTCAGGTACTCATACAAAGAAATCAAATTGTAGACCGAATGAGCGGCTATCTCTCGACAGGTTGCCACTCAGTTACTCGAATTGAACTAAATATGAAAACAAACATAAAATGCAAACAACACAAAAACAAAAAAAATAATGATAAATGAAAGTGAGATTCTTCAAGTGCAGTGAACATATTAATGGGAAAGGGGATGGGCCATATCGCGGTTTTGGCAACTTAAGCCTCTTCAGTGACCCTACATGGAGCCAAAGAGAATTACTGTAATTCCACAACAGCAGTATCTCCCTAGAACGATCAGAATTATAAAATTACTGTGCAAGTTACTGGGGTGGTGGGGCACTTAAACCTGTTTTATGGGAGCCCAACAACACCCTTCGCTTTGTTTTGTACAGACAGGAATGACAAACATAGATAATCATTGCGGATACACATAAGAACGAGTACCCACAATGTATAAAAATAAAAAAAGTGTAAACACCCGTATACCCCAGTTTTACTGCTTTATGTATTTTACTATATTTACATGAACATGTAATTGTGATGATAATGGACTGCTTAAATTCCATATCAAGGGCTTTAAAGAATGGATCACACTCACCAAGACAGGTGGACATTATTGGTTTCAGTCCATGCCTTTTTTATCATCTGAAAAGTAAAACGGTAGCATATTTTTCAACAAAATGCAATTTTGTGCTTCTTATAGAATCTCCAAGCTAGATATAATTATCATATCGAATTTTATTTTCTGTAGCCTGGTGGCAATACACCAAACATAACCTCTTGATGCATGTATAATAATTTATAATAGAGGCTACATATGTAGAATTATGTTCAACATGTTTTGAATATTTCTATTATTTATAAATTATACCAACAAAGTTCGTGACAAGAATATATATAGCTCCCCTACGATCGGAGTAGGCTTTCGTCACAGATTTACCGTTATTAATAAAAATGACGCGCCTGTTCGCCCGGATAACTCAGTCGGTAGCGCGTATGGCTTCCGATTAGCTATGTACCTCTGCCGTGCAGGTTCGAATCCCACTGGCGACGCCAGTAAAAACTATCAATTATTGAAGAAAACTATCAATGGTTCCTGCATCGGTATGTACTATTGGTTTGACAGTCACCTTCCGGGCGCGGTGGTTTCACAGGGTATTTCCCGACCGAACGTCGAGAACTGCCCTGGCTTTCCCCCACCACTAGACAGTCGGCGTCTAAAGAAGCAGAATTGCTAAGCTAAGTAGAAATGCCTAGCTTGACGTCTATCTCCAGTAAGTAAGTAAGTAAGTAAGTAAGTTTCTATCGGTCAAATACATTCATTTTTATCGCACCTGCTTATAGCAGGGTGCGATATAGGAGTTCAAATTTCCGTCCGTCCGTACGTTCGTTCGTTCGTCCGTGCGTTCGTTCGTCCGTTCGTCCGTCAACATTTACGTCGAAGTTTAGTTTTCTCGACATCAGAGATAGCTGCGAGTCTGAAACCTTGCATAGTAATTGTCCCTGACATACCCTTCAAGCACGCACCTTAACCCGGTGCCCTTGACCTATATTTCACGGTCCACTGACTTTGAAAATTTTTACGTCGAAGTTTTGTCAACATTTACGTCGAAGTTTGGTTTTCTCGCCATCAGAGATAGCTGCGAGTCTGAAACCTTGCATAGTAATTGTCCTTGACATACCCTTCAAGCACGCACCTTAACCCAGTGCCCTTGACCTATATTTCACGGTCCACTGACTTTGAAAATTTTTACGTCGAAGTTTGGTTTTCTCGCCATCAGAGATAGCTGCGAGTCTGAAACCTTGCGTAGTAATTGTCCTTGACATACCCTTCAAGCACGCACCTTGACCCGGTGCCCTTGACCTATATTTCACGGTCCAGTGACTTTGAAAATTTTTATGTCGAAGTTTGTTTTTCTCGCCATCAGAGATAGCTGCAAGTCTGAAACCTTGCATAGTAATTGTCCTTGACATACCCTTCAAGCATGCACCTTAACCCAGTGCCCTTGACCTATATTTCATGGTCCACTGACTTTGAAAATTTTTACGTCGAAGTTTGGTTTTCTCGACATCAGAGATAGCTGCGAGTCTGAAACCTTGCATAGTAATTGTCCTTGACATGCCCTTCAAGCACGCACCTTGATCCGGTGCCCTTGAACTATATTTCACGGTCTATTGACTTTGCCCGATGCAGGTGCGATATCGACCTCCGCGGAGTTCTTGTATTCATATGCATACCGGTAAATCTGTGACGTTAGTCTACTGCGATCGTCTGGGAACTATACATTTGCCGTTTCTGATAAGCAAACCTCATCAGCTGATGCAACCCAAAAGATCATATAAAACAAACTGCAGATGGGATTGGTAAAATAAAATATGGCAGCGGTGGGATTCGAACCCACGCCTCCGAAGAGACTGGTGCCTAAAACCAGCGCCTTAGACCGCTCGGCCACGCTACCTACATGTATATGCATTTGTTTATTATTTGTTTATATTATGATGTATAGGATCAATGAACATTGGAAGACAATTTAAGGCATTATGCCAAGTCACACTAGCACTTACGGTCGCTGCGGACGCTGCGGATAGGGCTTCCGTATTTGTCCGTCCTGTCCGTAACAATTCGTATCATATCCGTAAAAGTCCGTATCTGTACGTGCATTATTTACAGGGCACGGAAGAATTTGAGTCCTCCGTCAAACCACCCATCATTAATATTCATTTTATATTGACCATTCAAATCTGCACATTAGCTAACGGTCAATGACGGTTAGACAACACGTGGGTTAGACAAACAAACCAACGCGTGCTTTTTACAGGTAAATATAGGTGCAAAAACACAATGTTTGTCTAAGGAAATAGGGGTGGGCGTGGCTATACCTTGCTGGCGGAGGAGTCAAATCAGGCACGGATGGAAAACCCGTAATTGTCCGTATCTAATCGGTATCAAAAACCGTATCTATTCCATAACTAAACGTATCTTGTCGTAAGCATTTGTTGCGGATCGATACTGTTTCATATGTGCTATTTTTGCTCGGTTACGGTCTTTGTCGGCGTACAGTTATGTGATGAAAAGTATACCGCTTACTCACTGAATCGCCCGTGCGTCCAATGCTCACAAATATGCACGTGCTTTCAATGCATTCCTTTAGCCAGTATGAAAAATATGGATTCCTCAGAAGGAGACTTTGCATTGCTTTTACTGGCTGAGAAGCAGGCTGCAATATCTAAGAAAAAATGGAGAACCAACAAACGAATAAGCAAACACAAAAATTCTACTCAAATTATAGTATTATGAGAAGTTATTTCCGTTGTTTTACGACTATCACTCGATTGATCAATCCCTCGATCGATCCGTCAAGATTCAATCAATCGATCGATCGCAATCGATCAATCACTCGAAAGATCGATCGAAAGAACGATCACTTAATCGATCTATCACCCGATCGGTCTTGATCAATCACTCGAACTTTCGATCAGTTAATCACTCGATCAATCAATTGATCAATCATCGATCAATCAGTCTATCGATCGACCGAGACATCGATCGCGATCGAGCAATCAATCGACCGATCAATCGATCAAGCAATCAATCAATCAAAGCATATTATGTTCTATAATTTGTTCACGTGCAGATACGGATGTTTCGTCCGTATCGAAATTTTGACTTTTTTTTTTTCAAAATTTAGGCGCGGATTCTACGGACCCTGTGGATACAAAACGTACAGCTACGGTCATATACGCATACGATGCGAATTGCTACGGATATAACGGATAGATGCGTATGACTTGTCCGTAGCGTCCGTCGCATCCATATGTGATAGTGTGACTGTACTTTGATAATAAACAGCGGTTACTTACATCACATTGCAGCGTTTTATACGCAAGAGAGCGAAACAAATGCGTATCTGAAGGTGCTGTCCGTGTCTAAACGTAACAGATGGTATCGAAAGGTATGTAGACAAGTTTTCTTCCGTATTTATCTGAATATATCCGTAACTATACCGTATGAATCCGTATTTAAAGGTAATTAAAATTACATAAATTCATTAAGAACACTAATTCCTGCGGATTGCTACGTTTAGTATCCGCATCTATCCGCAGCGTACGTAATTGCTAGTGTGACCTAGGCATTACTATCAGAAGGCACATGTTCAGTGTCATAATTATTCAATTAAGCTTTACTGAGAATTAATTTGTGTCTTTGAGCAGGGAATTTTCTTTTATCTCAATGGACAAATAATAATGGGTTATGTGGGCTCCCATAAAATACACGTAAACACGTTTTGGAGGTCTCTGTTATAGCCAAAGACCGTAACAGATATGATTCGCGACTTTCTGACGAAATGAAATATTTAATGCTTTAAAATATCGCACATCGCGCGGTGTCGAGCCTTTCAACATCTTTGGTGGAGATATGTATCAAAGGTCTAAGTTAAACTGTCACGGTTGGCCATATGATAAATGGGCATTGGGCAGTGGTTAAGTATATATTCAAGATTAGCATTGTATGGTTCAAATAAAATGTTAGACTGTGCAATTATTCTTTTTAATTCTTTACTCTATCGATACATGTACATGTATATACTGACAACATCTTTGATGTAGCCCAATATACCCAGGGAGCCAAAAGTCTCTATCTCGCAAAAAAAAGGTTGGAGGTGACATTTCCTGCTATAGTTGTTTTGAATGCATTTTTGGATAGCTCTGACCTTCCAAAAGAAGGTCTAAGTGGACTGCTCTGGAAATTTGTTTGGCGTGATGCTTTAGTCAGACGGTATTTAGACGTACTATTTGTTACACAGCTGAAATGCAGTACACAACTGTATTACGTATACTATTCTGATGCCATTTTATCATGTCTGATTGCGGCTGAGTATGTCTTACCCATGCATAAAGCTGTAAATGTGTCTTTTAAGTAAACCATGTGTCATCTTAAGGCATTGAATTACCCCACCCACTTAATGTATATGTTAAACTTTATGTGCAATTATGAGAATCAATATATTTTTATCAGTACATTTTTATCAACAAATGTTGATGTCATCATTAGTTTTATAACATTTTTATTGCTTTTTACTCTGTTTACATCCTTTTCAAGTTTATTTACTCATGTAGAGACAACACAATAATTTGTAAATGCGGAAAAAAGTCTGCCAAAATTAATTTAAGCAAAACTTGGCTTCTCATATTGCCATTTGAAGTGTTTGGGGCGGGTTATCTATAGGACTTACCTTGCACCCTTAGAACAAATGCTCATGGGTGCCAGTTTGGTCAGAGAATCACTTTAATGCCCATTTGTGTCACATAAAATCACAGAATGCTCACCCCAACCCCTAATAAGCAGAGGAAGTAATGTGTTACCCCTATATTACCACATGTATCTTGGCTACTGATAGACCTAGAGAACATAAATAGGTATCAAATGATTGTTTTGACAATGCTCTGTAACCATGTAATCAATTTGACTTCCTGGTGTTTGAATATCAATGAGAACTTTATATATTAGAAAAAAAATCACATAAAAATGGAATATACCAGCACAATTGCTTATACCTCAGCAGAGAGCTCAAAATTGGTATCAAATGATTGCTATGACAATGTTCTATAACCATGTAATAAGATATATAAACAAGCTGGCTATCTTAATCTCAATTATTAAAGAGAACTTCAGATATTAGAGAAAAAATAACAGATAAATGCAGGGGGTATACCAACAACATTGCTGATATCTCAGCAACCAAAAATGCTACAGAGCTGAAATTTATATCAAATGATTTTTATTCAAAAAGTTCTATGATAATGTGATAAAATGCAGACATAATTTGACTTTCTTGGTGTTTAAATATTGATGAGAACTTTGAAAATTAGAGAAAAATCACAGAACAATGGAGGGGGTATACCTACAGAAACGTTTATAGCTCAGCAACCAAAAGCCATAGAGAGCTGAAATTGGTAACAAACCATTGCGATCACAACCACAAAATATGATACATAAATAATCAGACTTGTGTGCTGTTCGAATATTGATGAAAACTTAAAATATTAGAGAAAAATTGCAGAAAATGGAGGGGGTATACCTACGGAAATGTTTATATCTCGGCAACCAAAAGCCATACAGAGCAGAAATTTGTATCAAATGATTGCTATGACTATATTCTATAATCATGTATTAAGATATATAAATAAGCTGACTTTCTTGCTGCTACAATATTTAAGAAAACTTAAGATATAAGAAAAAAATCATTGGCAAATGAAGTGGGTATACCAATAAAATTAAAAATATCTCGGTGACCAAAAGCTCTAGAGAGCTGAAATTGGCTTCAAAAAATTGATATAACAATGTTCTATAATCATGTGATAAGAACCATAAAAATATTACTTTCTTGTTGTTGGAATATTGATGAGAACTTTAAATATTAGATAAAAATCTAAAAAATAGAGGGGGTATACCAATGGAAACGTGCATATCTCAGCAACCAAAAGCCATAGATAGCTGAAATTGGTATCAAATAATTGCTATGACAATATTCTATAACCAAGTAAAAAGATATATTAACAAGCTGACATTCTTGTTGCTCAAATATTTAAGAAAACTTAAGATATAAGAAAAAAATCATTGGCAAACGAACGGGGTATACCAATAAAATTGAAAATATCTCAGTGACCAAAAGCTCTAAAGAGCTGAAATTGGTTTCAAATAATTGCTATAATAATGTTCCATAATCTTGTGATAAGAATCATAAATAATACTTCTTTCTAGTTGTTATCATATTGATGAGAACTTTGAATATTAGATAAAAATCTCAGAAAAATAGAGGGGGTATACCGATGGAAACGTGTATATCTCAGCAACCAAAAGCTATAGAGAGCTGAAATTGGTATCAGATAATTGCTATGACAATATTCAATAACCATGTAATAAGATAAATTAACAAGCTGACTTTTTTGTTGCTCAAATATTTAAGAAAACTTAAGATATAAGAGAAAAATCCCTGGCAAACGAAGGGAGTATACCAATAAAACTGCTAATTTCTCAGTGACCAAATGCTCCAGAGGGCTGAAATTGGCATCAAATGATTGCTTGGATAATGTTCTATAACCATGTGCTAAGACACACAAACAATCTGACTTACTTGCTTTTCTAATATTGATAAAAACTTTAAATATTAGAGAAAAATCACAGAAACATGGAGGGGGTATACCAACCAAAATTTAATAACTCGGCAACCAAATGTCCTAGAGAGCTGAAATTGACATCGAATGATTGCCATGATAATGTTCTATAACCAAATAATAAGACAAATTAATATTTCAACTATCTTGTTGTTTAAATATTGATGATAACGTAAAATATTAGATACAAATCACACAAACATAGAGGGGGTATACCAACAGAAACGTTCATATCTC